>JAZGUH010000555.1:0-600000 GCA_037893225.1 Hippasteria phrygiana | reverse complement strand
TCATGGACAGAACTGGAATGGCCTAGTGAGATAGACAGCATGCAGGCCTAGATCAGCACAATAGACCTACGCTGTTTAGTAGATGAGTAAGTCTAACACTCTCTCTACCTCTGACTCTACCTCTGACTCTCCTTCTCTCTTACTCTCACATTCTAACCCGATCACTAGCACTTGCACTGTAACACTTGCACTGTAACACTTGCACTGTAACACTTGCACTGTAACACTTGCACTGTAACACTTGCACTGTAACACTTGCACTGTAACACTTGCACTGTAACACTTGCACTGTAACACTTGCACTCACTCTAAGGGCCATGTCGCTCTGGACAATTTACATGCAATCACGTCTAAGCAAATTCCACATAGGAAAATATAGAAATTTTTATTTTCACATAATTTTCTTCAGAAGAAAAATGTCTTCATTGCTCTGGAAGCATTTCTTTTCGGCTGCAGCACTGTTAGTTGTTCAGAAATTGCTTGTAAAAATTGCTTTGTGTGACAATGCCTTAACTCTAACACTTGCCCTCGAACCTTAACCCTAACACTTGAACTCAAACACTTAACTTTAACACTAATTTGAATATTCCTAATTTGCTTACTATATTTTTCCATCAACTTCAGGAGAGATCAACCTCCAGCTCCTGGCTGTCAAGACCTCGAGGCCACCCAAGATCATCATGGACAGAACTGGAATAACCAAGTGAGATAGACAGCATGCAGGCTTAGATCAGCATAATAGACCTACGCTGTTTAGTAGATGAGTAAGTCAAACACTCTCTCTACCTCTGACTCTCCTTCTCTCTTACTCTCACATTCTAACCCGATCACTAGCACTTGCACTGTAACACTTGCACTGTAACACTTGCAACACTTGCACTGTAACACTTGCACTGTAACACTTGCACTGTAACACTTGCCCTCGAACCTTAACCCTAACACTTGAACTCAAACCCTTAACTCTAACACTAATTTTATTATTCTTAACTCGCTTACTCTATTTTTCCATCAACTTTAGGAGAGATCAACTTCAGGAGAGATCAACCTCCGGCTCCTGGCTGTCAGGACCTCGAGGCCACCCAAGATCATCATGGACAGAACTGGAATGGCCTAGTGAGATAGACAGCATGCAGGCTTAGATCAGCACAATAGACCTACGCTGTTTAGTAGATGAGTAAGTCTAACACTCTCTCTCTACCTCTGACTCTCCTTCTCTCTTACTCTCACATTCTAACCCGATCACTAGCACTTGCACTGTAACACTTGCACTGTAACACTTGCACTGTAACACTTGCACTGTAACACTTGCACTGTAACACTTGCACTGTAACACTTGCACTGTAACACTTGCACTGTAACACTTGCACTGTAACACTTGCACTGTAACACTTGCACTGTAACACTTGCCCTCGAACCTTAACCCTAACACTTGAACTCAAACCCGTAACTCTAACACTAATTTTAATATTCCTAACTCGCTTACTCTATTTTTCCATCAACTTCAGGAGAGATCAACTTCAGGAGAGATCAACATCTGGCTCCTGGCTGTCAAGACCTCGAGGCCACCCAATATCATCATGGACAGAACTGGAATGGCCTAGTGAGATAGACAGCATGCAGGCCTAGATCAGCACAATAGACCTACGCTGTTTAGTAGATGAGTAAGTCTAACACTCTCTCTACCTCTGACTCTCCTTCTCTCTTACTCTCACATTCTAACCCGATCACTAGCACTTGCACTGTAACACTTGCACTGTAACACTTGCAACACTTGCACTGTAACACTTGCAACACTTGCACTGTAACACTTGCAACACTTGCACTGTAACACTTGCACTGTAACACTTGCCCTCGAACCTTAACCCTAACACTTGAACTCAAACCCTTAACTCTAACACTAATTTTAATATTCTTAACTCGCTTGCTCTATTTTTCCATCAACTTTAGGAGAGATCAACATCTGGCTCCTGGCTGTCAAGACCTCGAGGCCACCCAAGATCATCATGGACAGAACTGGAATGGCCTAGTGAGATAGACAGGATGCAGGCCTAGATCAGCACAATAGACCTACGCGGTTTAGTAGATGAGTAAGTCAAACACACTCTCTACCTCTGACTCTCCTTCTCTCTTACTCTCACATTCTAACCCGATCACTAGCACTTGCACTGTAACACTTGCACTGTAACACTTGCACTGTAACACTTGCACTGTAACACTTGCACTGTAACACTTGCACTGTAACACTTGCACTGTAACACTTGCAACACTTGCACTGTAACACTTGCACTGTAACACTTGCACTGTAACACTTGCCCTCGAACCTTAACCCTAACACTTGAACTCAAACCCTTAACTCTAACACTAATTTTAATATTCTTAACTCGCTTACTCTATTTTTCCATCAACTTCAGGAGAGATCAACTTCAGGAGAGATCAACCTCCGGCTCCTGGCTGTCAGGACCTCGAGGCCACCCAAGATCATCATGGACAGAACTGGAATGGCCTAGTGAGATAGACAGCATGCAGGCCTAGATCAGCACAATAGACCTACGCTGTTTAGTAGATGAGTAAGTCTAACACTCTCTCTACCTCTGACTCTCCTTCTCTCTTACTCTCACATTCTAACCCAATCACTAGCACTTGCACTGTAGCACTTGCACTGTAACACTTGCACTGTAACAATTGCACTGTAACAATTGCACTGTAACACTTGCACTGTAACACTTGCACTGTAACACTTGCCCTCGAACCTTAACCCTAACACTTGAACTCAAACCCGTAACTCTGACACTAATTTTAATATTCCTAACTCGCTTACTCTATTTTTCCATCAACTTCAGGAGAGATCAACTTCAGGAGAGATCAACATCTGGCTCCTGGCTGTCAAGACCTCGAGGCCACCCAATATCATCATGGACAGAACTGGAATGGCCTAGTGAGATAGACAGCATGCAGGCCTAGATCAGCACAATAGACCTACGCTGTTTAGTAGATGAGTAAGTCATACACTCTCTCTACCTCTGACTTTCCTTCTCTCTTACTCTCACATTCTAACCCGATCACTAGCACTTGCACTGTAACACTTGCACTGTAACACTTGCACTGTAACGCTTGCACTGTAACACTTGCAACACTTGCACTGTAACACTTGCACTGTAACACTTGCACTGTAACACTTGCACTGTAACACTTGCACTGTAACACTTGCACTCGAACCTTAACCCTAACACTTGCACTGTAACACTTGCACTCGAACCTTAACCCTAACACTAATTTTTATATTCTTAACTCGCTTACTCTATTTTTCCATCAACTTCAGGAGAGATCAACATCCGGCTCCTGGCTGTCAAGACCTCGAGGCCACCCAAGATCATCATGGACAGAACTGGAATGGCCTAGTGAGATAGACAGCATGCAGGCCTAGATCAGCACAATAGACCTACGCTGTTTAGTAGATGAGTAAGTCTAACACTCTCTCTACCTCTGACTCTCCTTCTCTCTTACTCTCACATTCTAACCCGATCACTAGCACTTGCACTGTAACACTTGCAACACTTGCACTGTAACACTTGCAACACTTGCACTGTAACACTTGCACTGTAACACTTGCCCTCGAACCTTAACCCTAACACTTGAACTCAAACCCTTAACTCTAACACTAATTTTAATATTCTTAACTCGCTTACTCTATTTTTCCATCAACTTCAGGAGAGATCAACTTTAGGAGAGATCAACATCTGGCTCCTGGCTGTCAAGACCTCGAGGCCACCCAAGATCATCATGGACAGAACTGGAATGGCCTAGTGAGATAGACAGCATGCAGGCCTAGATCAGCACAATAGACCTACGCTGTTTAGTCGATGAGTAAGTCAAACACTCTCTCTACCTCTGACTCTCCTTCTCTCTTACTCTCACATTCTAACCCGATCACTAGCACTTGCACTGTAACACTTGCACTGTAACACTTGCCTTCGAACCTTAACCCTAACACTTGAACTCAAACCCTTAACTCTAACACTAATTTTAATATTCCTAACTCGCTTACTCTATTTTTCCATCAACTTCAGGAGAGATCAACATCCGGCTCCTGGCTGTCAAGACCTCGAGGCCACCCAAGATCATCATGGACAGAACTGGAATGGCCTAGTGAGATAGACAGCATGCAGGCCTAGATCAGCACAATAGACCTACGCTGTTTAGTAGATGAGTAAGTCTAACACTCTCTCTACCTCTGACTCTCCTTCTCTCTTACTCTCACATTCTAACCCGATCACTAGCACTTGCACTGTAACACTTGCAACACTTGCACTGTAACACTTGCAACACTTGCACTGTAACACTTGCACTGTAACACTTGCCCTCGAACCTTAACCCTAACACTTGAACTCAAACCCTTAACTCTAACACTAATTTTAATATTCTTAACTCGCTTGCTCTATTTTTCCATCAACTTTAGGAGAGATCAACATCTGGCTCCTGGCTGTCAAGACCTCGAGGCCACCCAAGATCATCATGGACAGAACTGGAATGGCCTAGTGAGATAGACAGGATGCAGGCCTAGATCAGCACAATAGACCTACGCGGTTTAGTAGATGAGTAAGTCAAACACACTCTCTACCTCTGACTCTCCTTCTCTCTTACTCTCACATTCTAACCCGATCACTAGCACTTGCACTGTAACACTTGCACTGTAACACTTGCACTGTAACACTTGCACTGTAACACTTGCACTGTAACACTTGCACTCGAACCTTAACCCTAACACTTGCACTGTAACACTTGCACTCGAACCTTAACCCTAACACTAATTTTTATATTCTTAACTCGCTTACTCTATTTTTCCATCAACTTCAGGAGAGATCAACATCCGGCTCCTGGCTGTCAAGACCTCGAGGCCACCCAAGATCATCATGGACAGAACTGGAATGGCCTAGTGAGATAGACAGCATGCAGGCCTAGATCAGCACAATAGACCTACGCTGTTTAGTAGATGAGTAAGTCTAACACTCTCTCTACCTCTGACTCTCCTTCTCTCTTACTCTCACATTCTAACCCGATCACTAGCACTTGCACTGTAACACTTGCAACACTTGCACTGTAACACTTGCAACACTTGCACTGTAACACTTGCACTGTAACACTTGCCCTCGAACCTTAACCCTAACACTTGAACTCAAACCCTTAACTCTAACACTAATTTTAATATTCTTAACTCGCTTGCTCTATTTTTCCATCAACTTTAGGAGAGATCAACATCTGGCTCCTGGCTGTCAAGACCTCGAGTCCACCCAAGATCATCATGGACAGAACTGGAATGGCCTAGTGAGATAGACAGGATGCAGGCCTAGATCAGCACAATAGACCTACGCGGTTTAGTAGATGAGTAAGTCAAACACACTCTCTACCTCTGACTCTCCTTCTCTCTTACTCTCACATTCTAACCCGATCACTAGCACTTGCACTGTAACACTTGCACTGTAACACTTGCACTGTAACACTTGCACTGTAACACTTGCACTGTAACACTTGCACTGTAACACTTGCAACACTTGCACTGTAACACTTGCACTGTAACACTTGCACTGTAACACTTGCCCTCGAACCTTAACCCTAACACTTGAACTCAAACCCTTAACTCTAACACTAATTTTAATATTCTTAACTCGCTTACTCTATTTTTCCATCAACTTCAGGAGAGATCAACTTTAGGAGAGATCAACATCTGGCTCCTGGCTGTCAAGACCTCGAGGCCACCCAAGATCATCATGGACAGAACTGGAATGGCCTAGTGAGATAGACAGCATGCAGGCCTAGATCAGCACAATAGACCTACGCTGTTTAGTCGATGAGTAAGTCAAACACTCTCTCTACCTCTGACTCTCCTTCTCTCTTACTCTCACATTCTAACCCGATCACTAGCACTTGCACTGTAACACTTGCAACACTTGCACTGTAACACTTGCAACACTTGCACTGTAACACTTGCACTGTAACACTTGCCCTCGAACCTTAACCCTAACACTTGAACTCAAACCCTTAACTCTAAAACTAATTTTAATATTCTTAACTCGCTTGCTCTATTTTTCCATCAACTTTAGGAGAGATCAACATCTGGCTCCTGGCTGTCAAGACCTCGAGGCCACCCAAGATCATCATGGACAGAACTGGAATGGCCTAGTGAGATAGACAGGATGCAGGCCTAGATCAGCACAATAGACCTACGCGGTTTAGTAGATGAGTAAGTCAAACACACTCTCTACCTCTGACTCTCCTTCTCTCTTACTCTCACATTCTAACCCGATCACTAGCACTTGCACTGTAGCACTTGCACTGTAACACTTGCACTGTAACACTTGCACTGTAACACTTGCAACACTTGCACTGTAACACTTGCACTGTAACACTTGCACTGTAACACTTGCCCTCGAACCTTAACCCTAACACTTGAACTCAAACCCTTAACTCTAACACTAATTTTAATATTCTTAACTCGCTTACTCTATTTTTCCATCAACTTCAGGAGAGATCAACTTTAGGAGAGATCAACATCTGGCTCCTGGCTGTCAAGACCTCGAGGCCACCCAAGATCATCATGGACAGAACTGGAATGGCCTAGTGAGATAGACAGCATGCAGGCCTAGATCAGCACAATAGACCAACGCTGTTTAGTCGATGAGTAAGTCAAACACTCTCTCTACCTCTGACTCTCCTTCTCTCTTACTCTCACATTCTAACCCGATCACTAGCACTTGCACTGTAACACTTGCACTGTAACACTTGCACTGTAACACTTGCACTGTAACACTTGCACTGTAACACTTGCACTGTAACACTTGCCTTAGAACCTTAACCCTAACACTTGAACTCAAACCCTTAACTCTAACACTAATTTTAATATTCCTAACTCGCTTACTCTATTTTTCCATCAACTTCAGGAGAGATCAACATCCGGCTCCTGGCTGTCAAGACCTCGAGGCCACCCAAGATCATCATGGACAGAACTGGAATGGCCTAGTGAGATAGACAGCATGCAGGCCTAGATCAGCACAATAGACCTACGCTGTTTAGTAGATGAGTAAGTCTAACACTCTCTCTACCTCTGACTCTCCTTCTCTCTTACTCTCACATTCTAACCCGATCACTAGCACTTGCACTGTAACACTTGCACTGTAACACTTGCACTGTAACACTTGCAACACTTGCACTGTAACACTTGCACTGTAACACTTGCACTGTAACACTTGCACTGTAACACTTGCACTCGAACCTTAACCCTAACACTAATTTTTATATTCTTAACTCGCTTACTCTATTTTTCCATCAACTTCAGGAGAGATCAACATCCGGCTCCTGGCTGTCAAGACCTCGAGGCCACCCAAGATCATCATGGACAGAACTGGAATGGCCTAGTGAGATAGACAGCATGCAGGCCTAGATCAGCACAATAGACCTACGCTGTTTAGTAGATGAGTAAGTCTAACACTCTCTCTACCTCTGACTCTCCTTCTCTCTTACTCTCACATTCTAACCCGATCACTAGCACTTGCACTGTAACACTTGCACTGTAACACTTGCAACACTTGCACTGTACCACTTGCAACACTTGCACTGTAACACTTGCACTGTAACACTTGCCCTCGAACCTTAACCCTAACACTTGAACTCAAACCCTTAACTCTAACACTAATTTTAATATTCTTAACTCGCTTGCTCTATTTTTCCATCAACTTTAGGAGAGATCAACATCTGGCTCCTGGCTGTCAAGACCTCGAGGCCACCCAAGATCATCATGGACAGAACTGGAATGGCCTAGTGAGATAGACAGGATGCAGGCCTAGATCAGCACAATAGACCTACGCGGTTTAGTAGATGAGTAAGTCAAACACACTCTCTACCTCTGACTCTCCTTCTCTCTTACTCTCACATTCTAACCCGATCACTAGCACTTGCACTGTAAAACTTGCACTGTAACACTTGCACTGTAACACTTGCACTGTAACACTTGCAACACTTGCACTGTAACACTTGCAACACTTGCACTGTAACACTTGCACTGTAACACTTGCACTGTAACACTTGCCCTCGAACCTTAACCCTAACACTTGAACTCAAACCCTTAACTCTAACACTAATTTTAATATTCTTAACTCGCTTACTCTATTTTTCCATCAACTTCAGGAGAGATCAACATCCGGCTCCTGGCTGTCAAGACCTCGAGGCCACCCAAGATCATCATGGACAGAACTGGAATGGCCTAGTGAGATAGACAGCATGCAGGCCTAGATCAGCACAATAGATCTACGCTGTTTAGTAGATGAGTAAGTCAAACACACGCTCTACCTCTGACTCTCCTTCTCTCTTACTCTCACATTCTAACCCGATCACTAGCACTGTAACACTTGCACTGTAACACTTGCACTGTAACACTTGCAACACTTGCACTGTAACACTTGCAACACTTCCACTGTAACACTTGCACTGTAACACTTGCACTGTAACACTTGCACTCGAACCTTAACCCTATCACTTGCACTGTAACACTTGCACTCGAACCTTAACCCTAACACTTGCACTGTAACACTTGCACTCGAACCTTAACCCTAACACTTGAACTCAAACCCTTAACTCTAACACTAATTTTTATATTCTTAACTCGCTTACTCTATTTTTCCATCAACTTCAGGAGAGATCAACTGTAACACTTGCACTGTAACACTTGCACTGTAACACTTGCACTGTAACACTTGCACTGTAACACTTGCACTGTAACACTTGCACTGTAACACTTGAACTGTAACACTTGCACTGTAACCTTAACCCTAAAACTTGAACTCAACCCCTTAACTCTAACACTTGAACTCAAACCCTTAACTCTAACACTAATTTTAATATTCCTAACTCGCTTACTCTATTTTTCCATCAACTTCAGGAGAGATCAACTTCAGGAGAGATCAACATCTGGCTCCTGGCTGTCAAGACCTCGAGGCCACCCAAGATCATCATGGACAGAACTGGAATGGCCCAGTGAGATAGACAGCATGCAGGCCTAGATCAGCACAATAGACCTAAGCTGTTTAGTAGATGAGTAAGTCTAACACTCTCTCTCTACCTCTGACTCTCCTTCTCTCTTACTCTCACATTCTAACCCGATCACTAGCACTTGCACTGTAACACTTGCACTGTAACACTTGCACTGTAACACTTGCACTGTAACACTTGCACTGTAACACTTGCACTGTAACACTTGCACTGTAACACTTGCACTGTAACACTTGCACTGTAACACTTGCACTGTAACACTTGCACTGTAACACTTGCACTGTAACACTTGCACTGTAACACTTGCCCTCGAACCTTAACCCTAACACTTGAACTCAAACCCGTAACTCTAACACTAATTTTAATATTCCTAACTCGCTTACTCTATTTTTCCATCAACTTCAGGAGAGATCAACTTCAGGAGAGATCAACATCTGGCTCCTGGCTGTCAAGACCTCGAGGCCACCCAATATCATCATGGACAGAACTGGAATGGCCTAGTGAGATAGACAGCATGCAGGCCTAGATCAGCACAATAGACCTACGCTGTTTAGTAGATGAGTAAGTCTAACACTCTCTCTACCTCTGACTCTCCTTCTCTCTTACTCTCACATTCTAACCCGATCACTAGCACTTGCACTGTAACACTTGCACTGTAACACTTGCAACACTTGCACTGTAACACTTGCAACACTTGCACTGTAACACTTGCAACACTTGCACTGTAACACTTGCACTGTAACACTTGCCCTCGAACCTTAACCCTAACACTTGAACTCAAACCCTTAACTCTAACACTAATTTTAATATTCTTAACTCGCTTGCTCTATTTTTCCATCAACTTTAGGAGAGATCAACATCTGGCTCCTGGCTGTCAAGACCTCGAGGCCACCCAAGATCATCATGGACAGAACTGGAATGGCCTAGTGAGATAGACAGGATGCAGGCCTAGATCAGCACAATAGACCTACGCGGTTTAGTAGATGAGTAAGTCAAACACACTCTCTACCTCTGACTCTCCTTCTCTCTTACTCTCACATTCTAACCCGATCACTAGCACTTGCACTGTAACACTTGCACTGTAACACTTGCACTGTAACACTTGCACTGTAACACTTGCACTGTAACACTTGCACTGTAACACTTGCACTGTAACACTTGCAACACTTGCACTGTAACACTTGCACTGTAACACTTGCACTGTAACACTTGCCCTCGAACCTTAACCCTAACACTTGAACTCAAACCCTTAACTCTAACACTAATTTTAATATTCTTAACTCGCTTACTCTATTTTTCCATCAACTTCAGGAGAGATCAACTTCAGGAGAGATCAACCTCCGGCTCCTGGCTGTCAGGACCTCGAGGCCACCCAAGATCATCATGGACAGAACTGGAATGGCCTAGTGAGATAGACAGCATGCAGGCCTAGATCAGCACAATAGACCTACGCTGTTTAGTAGATGAGTAAGTCTAACACTCTCTCTACCTCTGACTCTCCTTCTCTCTTACTCTCACATTCTAACCCAATCACTAGCACTTGCACTGTAGCACTTGCACTGTAACACTTGCACTGTAACAATTGCACTGTAACAATTGCACTGTAACACTTGCACTGTAACACTTGCACTGTAACACTTGCCCTCGAACCTTAACCCTAACACTTGAACTCAAACCCGTAACTCTGACACTAATTTTAATATTCCTAACTCGCTTACTCTATTTTTCCATCAACTTCAGGAGAGATCAACTTCAGGAGAGATCAACTTCAGGAGAGATCAACATCTGGCTCCTGGCTGTCAAGACCTCGAGGCCACCCAATATCATCATGGACAGAACTGGAATGGCCTAGTGAGATAGACAGCATGCAGGCCTAGATCAGCACAATAGACCTACGCTGTTTAGTAGATGAGTAAGTCATACACTCTCTCTACCTCTGACTTTCCTTCTCTCTTACTCTCACATTCTAACCCGATCACTAGCACTTGCACTGTAACACTTGCACTGTAACACTTGCACTGTAACGCTTGCACTGTAACACTTGCAACACTTGCACTGTAACACTTGCACTGTAACACTTGCACTGTAACACTTGCACTGTAACACTTGCACTGTAACACTTGCACTCGAACCTTAACCCTAACACTTGCACTGTAACACTTGCACTCGAACCTTAACCCTAACACTAATTTTTATATTCTTAACTCGCTTACTCTATTTTTCCATCAACTTCAGGAGAGATCAACATCCGGCTCCTGGCTGTCAAGACCTCGAGGCCACCCAAGATCATCATGGACAGAACTGGAATGGCCTAGTGAGATAGACAGCATGCAGGCCTAGATCAGCACAATAGACCTACGCTGTTTAGTAGATGAGTAAGTCTAACACTCTCTCTACCTCTGACTCTCCTTCTCTCTTACTCTCACATTCTAACCCGATCACTAGCACTTGCACTGTAACACTTGCAACACTTGCACTGTAACACTTGCAACACTTGCACTGTAACACTTGCACTGTAACACTTGCCCTCGAACCTTAACCCTAACACTTGAACTCAAACCCTTAACTCTAACACTAATTTTAATATTCTTAACTCGCTTACTCTATTTTTCCATCAACTTCAGGAGAGATCAACTTTAGGAGAGATCAACATCTGGCTCCTGGCTGTCAAGACCTCGAGGCCACCCAAGATCATCATGGACAGAACTGGAATGGCCTAGTGAGATAGACAGCATGCAGGCCTAGATCAGCACAATAGACCTACGCTGTTTAGTCGATGAGTAAGTCAAACACTCTCTCTACCTCTGACTCTCCTTCTCTCTTACTCTCACATTCTAACCCGATCACTAGCACTTGCACTGTAACACTTGCACTGTAACACTTGCCTTCGAACCTTAACCCTAACACTTGAACTCAAACCCTTAACTCTAACACTAATTTTAATATTCCTAACTCGCTTACTCTATTTTTCCATCAACTTCAGGAGAGATCAACATCCGGCTCCTGGCTGTCAAGACCTCGAGGCCACCCAAGATCATCATGGACAGAACTGGAATGGCCTAGTGAGATAGACAGCATGCAGGCCTAGATCAGCACAATAGACCTACGCTGTTTAGTAGATGAGTAAGTCTAACACTCTCTCTACCTCTGACTCTCCTTCTCTCTTACTCTCACATTCTAACCCGATCACTAGCACTTGCACTGTAACACTTGCAACACTTGCACTGTAACACTTGCAACACTTGCACTGTAACACTTGCACTGTAACACTTGCCCTCGAACCTTAACCCTAACACTTGAACTCAAACCCTTAACTCTAACACTAATTTTAATATTCTTAACTCGCTTGCTCTATTTTTCCATCAACTTTAGGAGAGATCAACATCTGGCTCCTGGCTGTCAAGACCTCGAGGCCACCCAAGATCATCATGGACAGAACTGGAATGGCCTAGTGAGATAGACAGGATGCAGGCCTAGATCAGCACAATAGACCTACGCGGTTTAGTAGATGAGTAAGTCAAACACACTCTCTACCTCTGACTCTCCTTCTCTCTTACTCTCACATTCTAACCCGATCACTAGCACTTGCACTGTAACACTTGCACTGTAACACTTGCACTGTAACACTTGCACTGTAACACTTGCACTGTAACACTTGCACTGTAACACTTGCACTGTAACACTTGCACTCGAACCTTAACCCTAACACTTGCACTGTAACACTTGCACTCGAACCTTAACCCTAACACTAATTTTTATATTCTTAACTCGCTTACTCTATTTTTCCATCAACTTCAGGAGAGATCAACATCCGGCTCCTGGCTGTCAAGACCTCGAGGCCACCCAAGATCATCATGGACAGAACTGGAATGGCCTAGTGAGATAGACAGCATGCAGGCCTAGATCAGCACAATAGACCTACGCTGTTTAGTAGATGAGTAAGTCTAACACTCTCTCTACCTCTGACTCTCCTTCTCTCTTACTCTCACATTCTAACCCGATCACTAGCACTTGCACTGTAACACTTGCAACACTTGCACTGTAACACTTGCAACACTTGCACTGTAACACTTGCACTGTAACACTTGCCCTCGAACCTTAACCCTAACACTTGAACTCAAACCCTTAACTCTAACACTAATTTTAATATTCTTAACTCGCTTGCTCTATTTTTCCATCAACTTTAGGAGAGATCAACATCTGGCTCCTGGCTGTCAAGACCTCGAGTCCACCCAAGATCATCATGGACAGAACTGGAATGGCCTAGTGAGATAGACAGGATGCAGGCCTAGATCAGCACAATAGACCTACGCGGTTTAGTAGATGAGTAAGTCAAACACACTCTCTACCTCTGACTCTCCTTCTCTCTTACTCTCACATTCTAACCCGATCACTAGCACTTGCACTGTAACACTTGCACTGTAACACTTGCACTGTAACACTTGCACTGTAACACTTGCACTGTAACACTTGCACTGTAACACTTGCACTGTAACACTTGCAACACTTGCACTGTAACACTTGCACTGTAACACTTGCACTGTAACACTTGCCCTCGAACCTTAACCCTAACACTTGAACTCAAACCCTTAACTCTAACACTAATTTTAATATTCTTAACTCGCTTACTCTATTTTTCCATCAACTTCAGGAGAGATCAACTTTAGGAGAGATCAACATCTGGCTCCTGGCTGTCAAGACCTCGAGGCCACCCAAGATCATCATGGACAGAACTGGAATGGCCTAGTGAGATAGACAGCATGCAGGCCTAGATCAGCACAATAGACCTACGCTGTTTAGTCGATGAGTAAGTCAAACACTCTCTCTACCTCTGACTCTCCTTCTCTCTTACTCTCACATTCTAACCCGATCACTAGCACTTGCACTGTAACACTTGCAACACTTGCACTGTAACACTTGCAACACTTGCACTGTAACACTTGCACTGTAACACTTGCCCTCGAACCTTAACCCTAACACTTGAACTCAAACCCTTAACTCTAAAACTAATTTTAATATTCTTAACTCGCTTGCTCTATTTTTCCATCAACTTTAGGAGAGATCAACATCTGGCTCCTGGCTGTCAAGACCTCGAGGCCACCCAAGATCATCATGGACAGAACTGGAATGGCCTAGTGAGATAGACAGGATGCAGGCCTAGATCAGCACAATAGACCTACGCGGTTTAGTAGATGAGTAAGTCAAACACACTCTCTACCTCTGACTCTCCTTCTCTCTTACTCTCACATTCTAACCCGATCACTAGCACTTGCACTGTAGCACTTGCACTGTAACACTTGCACTGTAACACTTGCACTGTAACACTTGCAACACTTGCACTGTAACACTTGCACTGTAACACTTGCACTGTAACACTTGCCCTCGAACCTTAACCCTAACACTTGAACTCAAACCCTTAACTCTAACACTAATTTTAATATTCTTAACTCGCTTACTCTATTTTTCCATCAACTTCAGGAGAGATCAACTTTAGGAGAGATCAACATCTGGCTCCTGGCTGTCAAGACCTCGAGGCCACCCAAGATCATCATGGACAGAACTGGAATGGCCTAGTGAGATAGACAGCATGCAGGCCTAGATCAGCACAATAGACCAACGCTGTTTAGTCGATGAGTAAGTCAAACACTCTCTCTACCTCTGACTCTCCTTCTCTCTTACTCTCACATTCTAACCCGATCACTAGCACTTGCACTGTAACACTTGCACTGTAACACTTGCACTGTAACACTTGCACTGTAACACTTGCACTGTAACACTTGCACTGTAACACTTGCCTTAGAACCTTAACTCTAACACTTGAACTCAAACCCTTAACTCTAACACTAATTTTAATATTCCTAACTCGCTTACTCTATTTTTCCATCAACTTCAGGAGAGATCAACATCCGGCTCCTGGCTGTCAAGACCTCGAGGCCACCCAAGATCATCATGGACAGAACTGGAATGGCCTAGTGAGATAGACAGCATGCAGGCCTAGATCAGCACAATAGACCTACGCTGTTTAGTAGATGAGTAAGTCTAACACTCTCTCTACCTCTGACTCTCCTTCTCTCTTACTCTCACATTCTAACCCGATCACTAGCACTTGCACTGTAACACTTGCACTGTAACACTTGCACTGTAACACTTGCAACACTTGCACTGTAACACTTGCACTGTAACACTTGCACTGTAACACTTGCACTCGAACCTTAACCCTAACACTTGCACTGTAACACTTGCACTCGAACCTTAACCCTAACACTAATTTTTATATTCTTAACTCGCTTACTCTATTTTTCCATCAACTTCAGGAGAGATCAACATCCGGCTCCTGGCTGTCAAGACCTCGAGGCCACCCAAGATCATCATGGACAGAACTGGAATGGCCTAGTGAGATAGACAGCATGCAGGCCTAGATCAGCACAATAGACCTACGCTGTTTAGTAGATGAGTAAGTCTAACACTCTCTCTACCTCTGACTCTCCTTCTCTCTTACTCTCACATTCTAACCCGATCACTAGCACTTGCACTGTAACACTTGCACTGTAACACTTGCAACACTTGCACTGTACCACTTGCAACACTTGCACTGTAACACTTGCACTGTAACACTTGCCCTCGAACCTTAACCCTAACACTTGAACTCAAACCCTTAACTCTAACACTAATTTTAATATTCTTAACTCGCTTGCTCTATTTTTCCATCAACTTTAGGAGAGATCAACATCTGGCTCCTGGCTGTCAAGACCTCGAGGCCACCCAAGATCATCATGGACAGAACTGGAATGGCCTAGTGAGATAGACAGGATGCAGGCCTAGATCAGCACAATAGACCTACGCGGTTTAGTAGATGAGTAAGTCAAACACACTCTCTACCTCTGACTCTCCTTCTCTCTTACTCTCACATTCTAACCCGATCACTAGCACTTGCACTGTAAAACTTGCACTGTAACACTTGCACTGTAACACTTGCACTGTAACACTTGCAACACTTGCACTGTAACACTTGCAACACTTGCACTGTAACACTTGCACTGTAACACTTGCACTGTAACACTTGCCCTCGAACCTTAACCCTAACACTTGAACTCAAACCCTTAACTCTAACACTAATTTTAATATTCTTAACTCGCTTACTCTATTTTTCCATCAACTTCAGGAGAGATCAACATCCGGCTCCTGGCTGTCAAGACCTCGAGGCCACCCAAGATCATCATGGACAGAACTGGAATGGCCTAGTGAGATAGACAGCATGCAGGCCTAGATCAGCACAATAGATCTACGCTGTTTAGTAGATGAGTAAGTCAAACACACGCTCTACCTCTGACTCTCCTTCTCTCTTACTCTCACATTCTAACCCGATCACTAGCACTGTAACACTTGCACTGTAACACTTGCACTGTAACACTTGCAACACTTGCACTGTAACACTTGCAACACTTCCACTGTAACACTTGCACTGTAACACTTGCACTGTAACACTTGCACTCGAACCTTAACCCTATCACTTGCACTGTAACACTTGCACTCGAACCTTAACCCTAACACTTGCACTGTAACACTTGCACTCGAACCTTAACCCTAACACTTGAACTCAAACCCTTAACTCTAACACTAATTTTTATATTCTTAACTCGCTTACTCTATTTTTCCATCAACTTCAGGAGAGATCAACTGTAACACTTGCACTGTAACACTTGCACTGTAACACTTGCACTGTAACACTTGCACTGTAACACTTGCACTGTAACACTTGCACTGTAACACTTGAACTGTAACACTTGCACTGTAACCTTAACCCTAAAACTTGAACTCAACCCCTTAACTCTAACACTTGAACTCAAACCCTTAACTCTAACACTAATTTTAATATTCCTAACTCGCTTACTCTATTTTTCCATCAACTTCAGGAGAGATCAACTTCAGGAGAGATCAACATCTGGCTCCTGGCTGTCAAGACCTCGAGGCCACCCAAGATCATCATGGACAGAACTGGAATGGCCCAGTGAGATAGACAGCATGCAGGCCTAGATCAGCACAATAGACCTAAGCTGTTTAGTAGATGAGTAAGTCTAACACTCTCTCTCTACCTCTGACTCTCCTTCTCTCTTACTCTCACATTCTAACCCGATCACTAGCACTTGCACTGTAACACTTGCACTGTAACACTTGCACTGTAACACTTGCACTGTAACACTTGCACTGTAACACTTGCACTGTAACACTTGCACTGTAACACTTGCACTGTAACACTTGCACTGTAACACTTGCACTGTAACACTTGCACTGTAACACTTGCACTGTAACACTTGCCCTCGAACCTTAACCCTAACACTTGAACTCAAACCCGTAACTCTAACACTAATTTTAATATTCCTAACTCGCTTACTCTATTTTTCCATCAACTTCAGGAGAGATCAACTTCAGGAGAGATCAACATCTGGCTCCTGGCTGTCAAGACCTCGAGGCCACCCAATATCATCATGGACAGAACTGGAATGGCCTAGTGAGATAGACAGCATGCAGGCCTAGATCAGCACAATAGACCTACGCTGTTTAGTAGATGAGTAAGTCTAACACTCTCTCTACCTCTGACTCTCCTTCTCTCTTACTCTCACATTCTAACCCGATCACTAGCACTTGCACTGTAACACTTGCACTGTAACACTTGCAACACTTGCACTGTAACACTTGCAACACTTGCACTGTAACACTTGCAACACTTGCACTGTAACACTTGCACTGTAACACTTGCCCTCGAACCTTAACCCTAACACTTGAACTCAAACCCTTAACTCTAACACTAATTTTAATATTCTTAACTCGCTTGCTCTATTTTTCCATCAACTTTAGGAGAGATCAACATCTGGCTCCTGGCTGTCAAGACCTCGAGGCCACCCAAGATCATCATGGACAGAACTGGAATGGCCTAGTGAGATAGACAGGATGCAGGCCTAGATCAGCACAATAGACCTACGCGGTTTAGTAGATGAGTAAGTCAAACACACTCTCTACCTCTGACTCTCCTTCTCTCTTACTCTCACATTCTAACCCGATCACTAGCACTTGCACTGTAACACTTGCACTGTAACACTTGCACTGTAACACTTGCACTGTAACACTTGCACTGTAACACTTGCACTGTAACACTTGCAACACTTGCACTGTAACACTTGCACTGTAACACTTGCACTGTAACACTTGCCCTCGAACCTTAACCCTAACACTTGAACTCAAACCCTTAACTCTAACACTAATTTTAATATTCTTAACTCGCTTACTCTATTTTTCCATCAACTTCAGGAGAGATCAACTTCAGGAGAGATCAACCTCCGGCTCCTGGCTGTCAGGACCTCGAGGCCACCCAAGATCATCATGGACAGAACTGGAATGGCCTAGTGAGATAGACAGCATGCAGGCCTAGATCAGCACAATAGACCTACGCTGTTTAGTAGATGAGTAAGTCTAACACTCTCTCTACCTCTGACTCTCCTTCTCTCTTACTCTCACATTCTAACCCAATCACTAGCACTTGCACTGTAGCACTTGCACTGTAACACTTGCACTGTAACAATTGCACTGTAACAATTGCACTGTAACACTTGCACTGTAACACTTGCACTGTAACACTTGCCCTCGAACCTTAACCCTAACACTTGAACTCAAACCCGTAACTCTGACACTAATTTTAATATTCCTAACTCGCTTACTCTATTTTTCCATCAACTTCAGGAGAGATCAACTTCAGGAGAGATCAACTTCAGGAGAGATCAACATCTGGCTCCTGGCTGTCAAGACCTCGAGGCCACCCAATATCATCATGGACAGAACTGGAATGGCCTAGTGAGATAGACAGCATGCAGGCCTAGATCAGCACAATAGACCTACGCTGTTTAGTAGATGAGTAAGTCATACACTCTCTCTACCTCTGACTTTCCTTCTCTCTTACTCTCACATTCTAACCCGATCACTAGCACTTGCACTGTAACACTTGCACTGTAACACTTGCACTGTAACGCTTGCACTGTAACACTTGCAACACTTGCACTGTAACACTTGCACTGTAACACTTGCACTGTAACACTTGCACTGTAACACTTGCACTGTAACACTTGCACTCGAACCTTAACCCTAACACTTGCACTGTAACACTTGCACTCGAACCTTAACCCTAACACTAATTTTTATATTCTTAACTCGCTTACTCTATTTTTCCATCAACTTCAGGAGAGATCAACATCCGGCTCCTGGCTGTCAAGACCTCGAGGCCACCCAAGATCATCATGGACAGAACTGGAATGGCCTAGTGAGATAGACAGCATGCAGGCCTAGATCAGCACAATAGACCTACGCTGTTTAGTAGATGAGTAAGTCTAACACTCTCTCTACCTCTGACTCTCCTTCTCTCTTACTCTCACATTCTAACCCGATCACTAGCACTTGCACTGTAACACTTGCAACACTTGCACTGTAACACTTGCAACACTTGCACTGTAACACTTGCACTGTAACACTTGCCCTCGAACCTTAACCCTAACACTTGAACTCAAACCCTTAACTCTAACACTAATTTTAATATTCTTAACTCGCTTACTCTATTTTTCCATCAACTTCAGGAGAGATCAACTTTAGGAGAGATCAACATCTGGCTCCTGGCTGTCAAGACCTCGAGGCCACCCAAGATCATCATGGACAGAACTGGAATGGCCTAGTGAGATAGACAGCATGCAGGCCTAGATCAGCACAATAGACCTACGCTGTTTAGTCGATGAGTAAGTCAAACACTCTCTCTACCTCTGACTCTCCTTCTCTCTTACTCTCACATTCTAACCCGATCACTAGCACTTGCACTGTAACACTTGCACTGTAACACTTGCCTTCGAACCTTAACCCTAACACTTGAACTCAAACCCTTAACTCTAACACTAATTTTAATATTCCTAACTCGCTTACTCTATTTTTCCATCAACTTCAGGAGAGATCAACATCCGGCTCCTGGCTGTCAAGACCTCGAGGCCACCCAAGATCATCATGGACAGAACTGGAATGGCCTAGTGAGATAGACAGCATGCAGGCCTAGATCAGCACAATAGACCTACGCTGTTTAGTAGATGAGTAAGTCTAACACTCTCTCTACCTCTGACTCTCCTTCTCTCTTACTCTCACATTCTAACCCGATCACTAGCACTTGCACTGTAACACTTGCAACACTTGCACTGTAACACTTGCAACACTTGCACTGTAACACTTGCACTGTAACACTTGCCCTCGAACCTTAACCCTAACACTTGAACTCAAACCCTTAACTCTAACACTAATTTTAATATTCTTAACTCGCTTGCTCTATTTTTCCATCAACTTTAGGAGAGATCAACATCTGGCTCCTGGCTGTCAAGACCTCGAGGCCACCCAAGATCATCATGGACAGAACTGGAATGGCCTAGTGAGATAGACAGGATGCAGGCCTAGATCAGCACAATAGACCTACGCGGTTTAGTAGATGAGTAAGTCAAACACACTCTCTACCTCTGACTCTCCTTCTCTCTTACTCTCACATTCTAACCCGATCACTAGCACTTGCACTGTAACACTTGCACTGTAACACTTGCACTGTAACACTTGCACTGTAACACTTGCACTGTAACACTTGCACTCGAACCTTAACCCTAACACTTGCACTGTAACACTTGCACTCGAACCTTAACCCTAACACTAATTTTTATATTCTTAACTCGCTTACTCTATTTTTCCATCAACTTCAGGAGAGATCAACATCCGGCTCCTGGCTGTCAAGACCTCGAGGCCACCCAAGATCATCATGGACAGAACTGGAATGGCCTAGTGAGATAGACAGCATGCAGGCCTAGATCAGCACAATAGACCTACGCTGTTTAGTAGATGAGTAAGTCTAACACTCTCTCTACCTCTGACTCTCCTTCTCTCTTACTCTCACATTCTAACCCGATCACTAGCACTTGCACTGTAACACTTGCAACACTTGCACTGTAACACTTGCAACACTTGCACTGTAACACTTGCACTGTAACACTTGCCCTCGAACCTTAACCCTAACACTTGAACTCAAACCCTTAACTCTAACACTAATTTTAATATTCTTAACTCGCTTGCTCTATTTTTCCATCAACTTTAGGAGAGATCAACATCTGGCTCCTGGCTGTCAAGACCTCGAGTCCACCCAAGATCATCATGGACAGAACTGGAATGGCCTAGTGAGATAGACAGGATGCAGGCCTAGATCAGCACAATAGACCTACGCGGTTTAGTAGATGAGTAAGTCAAACACACTCTCTACCTCTGACTCTCCTTCTCTCTTACTCTCACATTCTAACCCGATCACTAGCACTTGCACTGTAACACTTGCACTGTAACACTTGCACTGTAACACTTGCACTGTAACACTTGCACTGTAACACTTGCACTGTAACACTTGCACTGTAACACTTGCAACACTTGCACTGTAACACTTGCACTGTAACACTTGCACTGTAACACTTGCCCTCGAACCTTAACCCTAACACTTGAACTCAAACCCTTAACTCTAACACTAATTTTAATATTCTTAACTCGCTTACTCTATTTTTCCATCAACTTCAGGAGAGATCAACTTTAGGAGAGATCAACATCTGGCTCCTGGCTGTCAAGACCTCGAGGCCACCCAAGATCATCATGGACAGAACTGGAATGGCCTAGTGAGATAGACAGCATGCAGGCCTAGATCAGCACAATAGACCTACGCTGTTTAGTCGATGAGTAAGTCAAACACTCTCTCTACCTCTGACTCTCCTTCTCTCTTACTCGCACATTCTAACCCGATCACTAGCACTTGCACTGTAACACTTGCAACACTTGCACTGTAACACTTGCAACACTTGCACTGTAACACTTGCACTGTAACACTTGCCCTCGAACCTTAACCCTAACACTTGAACTCAAACCCTTAACTCTAAAACTAATTTTAATATTCTTAACTCGCTTGCTCTATTTTTCCATCAACTTTAGGAGAGATCAACATCTGGCTCCTGGCTGTCAAGACCTCGAGGCCACCCAGGATCATCATGGACAGAACTGGAATGGCCTAGTGAGATAGACAGGATGCAGGCCTAGATCAGCACAATAGACCTACGCGGTTTAGTAGATGAGTAAGTCAAACACACTCTCTACCTCTGACTCTCCTTCTCTCTTACTCTCACATTCTAACCCGATCACTAGCACTTGCACTGTAGCACTTGCACTGTAACACTTGCACTGTAACACTTGCACTGTAACACTTGCAACACTTGCACTGTAACACTTGCACTGTAACACTTGCACTGTAACACTTGCCCTCGAACCTTAACCCTAACACTTGAACTCAAACCCTTAACTCTAACACTAATTTTAATATTCTTAACTCGCTTACTCTATTTTTCCATCAACTTCAGGAGAGATCAACTTTAGGAGAGATCAACATCTGGCTCCTGGCTGTCAAGACCTCGAGGCCACCCAAGATCATCATGGACAGAACTGGAATGGCCTAGTGAGATAGACAGCATGCAGGCCTAGATCAGCACAATAGACCAACGCTGTTTAGTCGATGAGTAAGTCAAACACTCTCTCTACCTCTGACTCTCCTTCTCTCTTACTCTCACATTCTAACCCGATCACTAGCACTTGCACTGTAACACTTGCACTGTAACACTTGCACTGTAACACTTGCACTGTAACACTTGCACTGTAACACTTGCACTGTAACACTTGCCTTAGAACCTTAACCCTAACACTTGAACTCAAACCCTTAACTCTAACACTAATTTTAATATTCCTAACTCGCTTACTCTATTTTTCCATCAACTTCAGGAGAGATCAACATCCGGCTCCTGGCTGTCAAGACCTCGAGGCCACCCAAGATCATCATGGACAGAACTGGAATGGCCTAGTGAGATAGACAGCATGCAGGCCTAGATCAGCACAATAGACCTACGCTGTTTAGTAGATGAGTAAGTCTAACACTCTCTCTACCTCTGACTCTCCTTCTCTCTTACTCTCACATTCTAACCCGATCACTAGCACTTGCACTGTAACACTTGCACTGTAACACTTGCACTGTAACACTTGCAACACTTGCACTGTAACACTTGCACTGTAACACTTGCACTGTAACACTTGCACTGTAACACTTGCACTCGAACCTTAACCCTAACACTTGCACTGTAACACTTGCACTCGAACCTTAACCCTAACACTAATTTTTATATTCTTAACTCGCTTACTCTATTTTTCCATCAACTTCAGGAGAGATCAACATCCGGCTCCTGGCTGTCAAGACCTCGAGGCCACCCAAGATCATCATGGACAGAACTGGAATGGCCTAGTGAGATAGACAGCATGCAGGCCTAGATCAGCACAATAGACCTACGCTGTTTAGTAGATGAGTAAGTCTAACACTCTCTCTACCTCTGACTCTCCTTCTCTCTTACTCTCACATTCTAACCCGATCACTAGCACTTGCACTGTAACACTTGCACTGTAACACTTGCAACACTTGCACTGTACCACTTGCAACACTTGCACTGTAACACTTGCACTGTAACACTTGCCCTCGAACCTTAACCCTAACACTTGAACTCAAACCCTTAACTCTAACACTAATTTTAATATTCTTAACTCGCTTGCTCTATTTTTCCATCAACTTTAGGAGAGATCAACATCTGGCTCCTGGCTGTCAAGACCTCGAGGCCACCCAAGATCATCATGGACAGAACTGGAATGGCCTAGTGAGATAGACAGGATGCAGGCCTAGATCAGCACAATAGACCTACGCGGTTTAGTAGATGAGTAAGTCAAACACACTCTCTACCTCTGACTCTCCTTCTCTCTTACTCTCACATTCTAACCCGATCACTAGCACTTGCACTGTAAAACTTGCACTGTAACACTTGCACTGTAACACTTGCACTGTAACACTTGCAACACTTGCACTGTAACACTTGCAACACTTGCACTGTAACACTTGCACTGTAACACTTGCACTGTAACACTTGCCCTCGAACCTTAACCCTAACACTTGAACTCAAACCCTTAACTCTAACACTAATTTTAATATTCTTAACTCGCTTACTCTATTTTTCCATCAACTTCAGGAGAGATCAACATCCGGCTCCTGGCTGTCAAGACCTCGAGGCCACCCAAGATCATCATGGACAGAACTGGAATGGCCTAGTGAGATAGACAGCATGCAGGCCTAGATCAGCACAATAGATCTACGCTGTTTAGTAGATGAGTAAGTCAAACACACGCTCTACCTCTGACTCTCCTTCTCTCTTACTCTCACATTCTAACCCGATCACTAGCACTTGCACTGTAAAACTTGCACTGTAACACTTGCACTGTAACACTTGCACTGTAACACTTGCAACACTTGCACTGTAACACTTGCAACACTTGCACTGTAACACTTGCACTGTAACACTTGCACTGTAACACTTGCCCTCGAACCTTAACCCTAACACTTGAACTCAAACCCTTAACTCTAACACTAATTTTAATATTCTTAACTCGCTTACTCTATTTTTCCATCAACTTCAGGAGAGATCAACATCCGGCTCCTGGCTGTCAAGACCTCGAGGCCACCCAAGATCATCATGGACAGAACTGGAATGGCCTAGTGAGATAGACAGCATGCAGGCCTAGATCAGCACAATAGACCTACGCTGTTTAGTAGATGAGTAAGTCTAACACTCTCTCTACCTCTGACTCTCCTTCTCTCTTACTCTCACATTCTAACCCGATCACTAGCACTTGCACTGTAACACTTGCACTGTAACACTTGCACTGTAACACTTGCAACACTTGCACTGTAACACTTGCACTGTAACACTTGCACTGTAACACTTGCACTGTAACACTTGCACTCGAACCTTAACCCTAACACTTGCACTGTAACACTTGCACTCGAACCTTAACCCTAACACTAATTTTTATATTCTTAACTCGCTTACTCTATTTTTCCATCAACTTCAGGAGAGATCAACATCCGGCTCCTGGCTGTCAAGACCTCGAGGCCACCCAAGATCATCATGGACAGAACTGGAATGGCCTAGTGAGATAGACAGCATGCAGGCCTAGATCAGCACAATAGACCTACGCTGTTTAGTAGATGAGTAAGTCTAACACTCTCTCTACCTCTGACTCTCCTTCTCTCTTACTCTCACATTCTAACCCGATCACTAGCACTTGCACTGTAACACTTGCACTGTAACACTTGCAACACTTGCACTGTACCACTTGCAACACTTGCACTGTAACACTTGCACTGTAACACTTGCCCTCGAACCTTAACCCTAACACTTGAACTCAAACCCTTAACTCTAACACTAATTTTAATATTCTTAACTCGCTTGCTCTATTTTTCCATCAACTTTAGGAGAGATCAACATCTGGCTCCTGGCTGTCAAGACCTCGAGGCCACCCAAGATCATCATGGACAGAACTGGAATGGCCTAGTGAGATAGACAGGATGCAGGCCTAGATCAGCACAATAGACCTACGCGGTTTAGTAGATGAGTAAGTCAAACACACTCTCTACCTCTGACTCTCCTTCTCTCTTACTCTCACATTCTAACCCGATCACTAGCACTTGCACTGTAAAACTTGCACTGTAACACTTGCACTGTAACACTTGCACTGTAACACTTGCAACACTTGCACTGTAACACTTGCAACACTTGCACTGTAACACTTGCACTGTAACACTTGCACTGTAACACTTGCCCTCGAACCTTAACCCTAACACTTGAACTCAAACCCTTAACTCTAACACTAATTTTAATATTCTTAACTCGCTTACTCTATTTTTCCATCAACTTCAGGAGAGATCAACATCCGGCTCCTGGCTGTCAAGACCTCGAGGCCACCCAAGATCATCATGGACAGAACTGGAATGGCCTAGTGAGATAGACAGCATGCAGGCCTAGATCAGCACAATAGATCTACGCTGTTTAGTAGATGAGTAAGTCAAACACACGCTCTACCTCTGACTCTCCTTCTCTCTTACTCTCACATTCTAACCCGATCACTAGCACTGTAACACTTGCACTGTAACACTTGCACTGTAACACTTGCAACACTTGCACTGTAACACTTGCAACACTTCCACTGTAACACTTGCACTGTAACACTTGCACTGTAACACTTGCACTCGAACCTTAACCCTATCACTTGCACTGTAACACTTGCACTCGAACCTTAACCCTAACACTTGCACTGTAACACTTGCACTCGAACCTTAACCCTAACACTTGAACTCAAACCCTTAACTCTAACACTAATTTTTATATTCTTAACTCGCTTACTCTATTTTTCCATCAACTTCAGGAGAGATCAACTGTAACACTTGCACTGTAACACTTGCACTGTAACACTTGCACTGTAACACTTGCACTGTAACACTTGCACTGTAACACTTGCACTGTAACACTTGAACTGTAACACTTGCACTGTAACCTTAACCCTAAAACTTGAACTCAACCCCTTAACTCTAACACTTGAACTCAAACCCTTAACTCTAACACTAATTTTAATATTCCTAACTCGCTTACTCTATTTTTCCATCAACTTCAGGAGAGATCAACTTCAGGAGAGATCAACATCTGGCTCCTGGCTGTCAAGACCTCGAGGCCACCCAAGATCATCATGGACAGAACTGGAATGGCCCAGTGAGATAGACAGCATGCAGGCCTAGATCAGCACAATAGACCTAAGCTGTTTAGTAGATGAGTAAGTCAAACACTCTCTCTACCTCTGACTCTCCTTCTCTCTTACTCTCACATTCTAACCCGATCACTAACACTTGCACTGTAACACTTGCTTGCACTGTAACACTTGCACTGTAACACTTGCACTGTAACACTTGCACTGTAACACTTGCACTGTAACACTTGCACTGTAACACTTGCACTGTAACACTTGCACTGTAACACTTGCACTGTAACACTTGCACTGTAACACTTGCACTGTAACACTTGCACTGTAACACTTGCACTGTAACACTTGCACTGTAACACTTGCACTGTAACACTTGCACTAGAACCTTAACCCTAACACTTGCACTGTAACACTTGCACTCAAACCTTAACCCTAACACTAATTTTTATATTCTTAACTCGCTTACTCTATTTTTCCATCAACTTCAGGAGAGATCAACATCCGGCTCCTGGCTGTCAAGACCTCGAGGCCACCCAAGATCATCATGGACAGAACTGGAATGGCCTAGTGAGATAGACAGCATGCAGGCCTAGATCAGCACAATAGACCTACGCTGTTTAGTAGATGAGTAAGTCTAACACTCTCTCTACCTCTGACTCTCCTTCTCTCTTACTCTCACATTCTAACCCGATCACTAGCACTTGCACTGTAACACTTGCACTGTAACACTTGCAACACTTGCACTGTAACACTTGCAACACTTGCACTGTAACACTTGCACTGTAACACTTGCCCTCGAACCTTAACCCTAACACTTGAACTCAAACCCTTAACTCTAACACTAATTTTAATATTCTTAACTCGCTTGCTCTATTTTTCCATCAACTTTAGGAGAGATCAACATCTGGCTCCTGGCTGTCAAGACCTCGAGGCCACCCAAGATCATCATGGACAGAACTGGAATGGCCTAGTGAGATAGACAGCATGCAGGCCTAGATCAGCACAATAGACCTACGCTGTTTAGTAGATGAGTAAGTCTAACACTCTCTCTACCTCTGACTCTCCTTCTCTCTTACTCTCACATTCTAACCCGATCACTAGCACTTGCACTGTAACACTTGCACTGTAACACTTGCAACACTTGCACTGTAACACTTGCACTGTAACACTTGCCCTCGAACCTTAACCCTAACACTTGAACTCAAACCCTTAACTCTAACACTAATTTTAATATTCTTAACTCGCTTGCTCTATTTTTCCATCAACTTTAGGAGAGATCAACATCTGGCTCCTGGCTGTCAAGACCTCGAGGCCACCCAAGATCATCATGGACAGAACTGGAATGGCCTAGTGAGATAGACAGCATGCAGGCCTAGATCAGCACAATAGACCTAAGCTGTTTAGTAGATGAGTAAGTCAAACACTCTCTCTACCTCTGACTCTCCTTCTCTCTTACTCTCACATTCTAACCCGATCACTAACACTTGCACTGTAACACTTGCACTGTAACACTTGCACTGTAACACTTGCACTGTAACACTTGCACTGTAACACTTGCACTGTAACACTTGCACTGTAACACTTGCACTGTAACACTTGCACTGTAACACTTGCACTGTAACACTTGCACTGTAACACTTGCACTCGAACCTTAACCCTAACACTTGCACTGTAACACTTGCACTCAAACCTTAACCCTAACACTAATTTTTATATTCTTAACTCGCTTACTCTATTTTTCCATCAACTTCAGGAGAGATCAACATCCGGCTCCTGGCTGTCAAGACCTCGAGGCCACCCAAGATCATCATGGACAGAACTGGAATGGCCTAGTGAGATAGACAGCATGCAGGCCTAGATCAGCACAATAGACCTACGCTGTTTAGTAGATGAGTAAGTCTAACACTCTCTCTACCTCTGACTCTCCTTCTCTCTTACTCTCACATTCTAACCCGATCACTAGCACTTGCACTGTAACACTTGCACTGTAACACTTGCAACACTTGCACTGTAACACTTGCAACACTTGCAGTGTAACACTTGCACTGTAACACTTGCCCTCGAACCTTAATCCTAACACTTGAACTCAAACCCTTAACTCTAACACTAATTTTAATATTCTTAACTCGCTTGCTCTATTTTTCCATCAACTTTAGGAGAGATCAGCATCTGGCTCCTGGCTGTCAAGACCTCGAGGCCACCCAAGATCATCATGGACAGAACTGGAATGGCCTAGTGAGATAGACAGGATGCAGGCCTAGATCAGCACAATAGACCTACGCGGTTTAGTAGATGAGTAAGTCAAACACACTCTCTACCTCTGACTCTCCTTCTCTCTTACTCTCACATTCTAACCCGATCACTAGCACTTGCACTGTAAAACTTGCACTGTAACACTTGCACTGTAACACTTGCACTGTAACACTTGCAACACTTGCACTGTAACACTTGCAACACTTGCACTGTAACACTTGCACTGTAACACTTGCACTGTAACACTTGCCCTCGAACCTTAACCCTAACACTTGAACTCAAACCCTTAACTCTAACACTAATTTTAATATTCTTAACTCGCTTACTCTATTTTTCCATCAACTTCAGGAGAGATCAACATCCGGCTCCTGGCTGTCAAGACCTCGAGGCCACCCAAGATCATCATGGACAGAACTGGAATGGCCTAGTGAGATAGACAGCATGCAGGCCTAGATCAGCACAATAGATCTACGCTGTTTAGTAGATGAGTAAGTCAAACACACGCTCTACCTCTGACTCTCCTTCTCTCTTACTCTCACATTCTAACCCGATCACTAGCACTGTAACACTTGCACTGTAACACTTGCACTGTAACACTTGCAACACTTGCACTGTAACACTTGCAACACTTCCACTGTAACACTTGCACTGTAACACTTGCACTGTAACACTTGCACTCGAACCTTAACCCTATCACTTGCACTGTAACACTTGCACTCGAACCTTAACCCTAACACTTGCACTGTAACACTTGCACTCGAACCTTAACCCTAACACTTGAACTCAAACCCTTAACTCTAACACTAATTTTTATATTCTTAACTCGCTTACTCTATTTTTCCATCAACTTCAGGAGAGATCAACTGTAACACTTGCACTGTAACACTTGCACTGTAACACTTGCACTGTAACACTTGCACTGTAACACTTGCACTGTAACACTTGCACTGTAACACTTGAACTGTAACACTTGCACTGTAACCTTAACCCTAAAACTTGAACTCAACCCCTTAACTCTAACACTTGAACTCAAACCCTTAACTCTAACACTAATTTTAATATTCCTAACTCGCTTACTCTATTTTTCCATCAACTTCAGGAGAGATCAACTTCAGGAGAGATCAACATCTGGCTCCTGGCTGTCAAGACCTCGAGGCCACCCAAGATCATCATGGACAGAACTGGAATGGCCCAGTGAGATAGACAGCATGCAGGCCTAGATCAGCACAATAGACCTAAGCTGTTTAGTAGATGAGTAAGTCAAACACTCTCTCTACCTCTGACTCTCCTTCTCTCTTACTCTCACATTCTAACCCGATCACTAACACTTGCACTGTAACACTTGCTTGCACTGTAACACTTGCACTGTAACACTTGCACTGTAACACTTGCACTGTAACACTTGCACTGTAACACTTGCACTGTAACACTTGCACTGTAACACTTGCACTGTAACACTTGCACTGTAACACTTGCACTGTAACACTTGCACTGTAACACTTGCACTAGAACCTTAACCCTAACACTTGCACTGTAACACTTGCACTCAAACCTTAACCCTAACACTAATTTTTATATTCTTAACTCGCTTACTCTATTTTTCCATCAACTTCAGGAGAGATCAACATCCGGCTCCTGGCTGTCAAGACCTCGAGGCCACCCAAGATCATCATGGACAGAACTGGAATGGCCTAGTGAGATAGACAGCATGCAGGCCTAGATCAGCACAATAGACCTACGCTGTTTAGTAGATGAGTAAGTCTAACACTCTCTCTACCTCTGACTCTCCTTCTCTCTTACTCTCACATTCTAACCCGATCACTAGCACTTGCACTGTAACACTTGCACTGTAACACTTGCAACACTTGCACTGTAACACTTGCACTGTAACACTTGCCCTCGAACCTTAACCCTAACACTTGATCTCAAACCCTTAACTCTAACACTAATTTTAATATTCTTAACTCGCTTACTCTATTTTTCCATCAACTTCAGGAGAGATCAACATCCGGCTCCTGGCTGTCAAGACCTCGAGGCCACCCAAGATCATCATGGACAGAACTGGAATGGCCTAGTGAGATAGACAGCATGCAGGCCTAGATCAGCACAATAGATCTACGCTGTTTAGTAGATGAGTAAGTCAAACACACGCTCTACCTCTGACTCTCCTTCTCTCTTACTCTCACATTCTAACCCGATCACTAGCACTGTAACACTTGCACTGTAACACTTGCACTGTAACACTTGCAACACTTGCACTGTAACACTTGCAACACTTCCACTGTAACACTTGCACTGTAACACTTGCACTGTAACACTTGCACTCGAACCTTAACCCTATCACTTGCACTGTAACACTTGCACTCGAACCTTAACCCTAACACTTGCACTGTAACACTTGCACTCGAACCTTAACCCTAACACTTGAACTCAAACCCTTAACTCTAACACTAATTTTTATATTCTTAACTCGCTTACTCTATTTTTCCATCAACTTCAGGAGAGATCAACTGTAACACTTGCACTGTAACACTTGCACTGTAACACTTGCACTGTAACACTTGCACTGTAACACTTGCACTGTAACACTTGCACTGTAACACTTGAACTGTAACACTTGCACTGTAACCTTAACCCTAAAACTTGAACTCAACCCCTTAACTCTAACACTTGAACTCAAACCCTTAACTCTAACACTAATTTTAATATTCCTAACTCGCTTACTCTATTTTTCCATCAACTTCAGGAGAGATCAACTTCAGGAGAGATCAACATCTGGCTCCTGGCTGTCAAGACCTCGAGGCCACCCAAGATCATCATGGACAGAACTGGAATGGCCCAGTGAGATAGACAGCATGCAGGCCTAGATCAGCACAATAGACCTAAGCTGTTTAGTAGATGAGTAAGTCAAACACTCTCTCTACCTCTGACTCTCCTTCTCTCTTACTCTCACATTCTAACCCGATCACTAACACTTGCACTGTAACACTTGCTTGCACTGTAACACTTGCACTGTAACACTTGCACTGTAACACTTGCACTGTAACACTTGCACTGTAACACTTGCACTGTAACACTTGCACTGTAACACTTGCACTGTAACACTTGCACTGTAACACTTGCACTGTAACACTTGCACTGTAACACTTGCACTGTAACACTTGCACTAGAACCTTAACCCTAACACTTGCACTGTAACACTTGCACTCAAACCTTAACCCTAACACTAATTTTTATATTCTTAACTCGCTTACTCTATTTTTCCATCAACTTCAGGAGAGATCAACATCCGGCTCCTGGCTGTCAAGACCTCGAGGCCACCCAAGATCATCATGGACAGAACTGGAATGGCCTAGTGAGATAGACAGCATGCAGGCCTAGATCAGCACAATAGACCTACGCTGTTTAGTAGATGAGTAAGTCTAACACTCTCTCTACCTCTGACTCTCCTTCTCTCTTACTCTCACATTCTAACCCGATCACTAGCACTTGCACTGTAACACTTGCACTGTAACACTTGCAACACTTGCACTGTAACACTTGCAACACTTGCACTGTAACACTTGCACTGTAACACTTGCCCTCGAACCTTAACCCTAACACTTGAACTCAAACCCTTAACTCTAACACTAATTTTAATATTCTTAACTCGCTTGCTCTATTTTTCCATCAACTTTAGGAGAGATCAACATCTGGCTCCTGGCTGTCAAGACCTCGAGGCCACCCAAGATCATCATGGACAGAACTGGAATGGCCTAGTGAGATAGACAGCATGCAGGCCTAGATCAGCACAATAGACCTACGCTGTTTAGTAGATGAGTAAGTCTAACACTCTCTCTACCTCTGACTCTCCTTCTCTCTTACTCTCACATTCTAACCCGATCACTAGCACTTGCACTGTAACACTTGCACTGTAACACTTGCAACACTTCCACTGTAACACTTGCACTGTAACACTTGCCCTCGAACCTTAACCCTAACACTTGAACTCAAACCCTTAACTCTAACACTAATTTTAATATTCTTAACTCGCTTGCTCTATTTTTCCATCAACTTTAGGAGAGATCAACATCTGGCTCCTGGCTGTCAAGACCTCGAGGCCACCCAAGATCATCATGGACAGAACTGGAATGGCCTAGTGAGATAGACAGCATGCAGGCCTAGATCAGCACAATAGACCTAAGCTGTTTAGTAGATGAGTAAGTCAAACACTCTCTCTACCTCTGACTCTCCTTCTCTCTTACTCTCACATTCTAACCCGATCACTAACACTTGCACTGTAACACTTGCACTGTAACACTTGCACTGTAACACTTGCACTGTAACACTTGCACTGTAACACTTGCACTGTAACACTTGCACTGTAACACTTGCACTGTAACACTTGCACTGTAACACTTGCACTGTAACACTTGCACTGTAACACTTGCACTGTAACACTTGCACTGTAACACTTGCACTCGAACCTTAACCCTAACACTTGCACTGTAACACTTGCACTCAAACCTTAACCCTAACACTAATTTTTATATTCTTAACTCGCTTACTCTATTTTTCCATCAACTTCAGGAGAGATCAACATCCGGCTCCTGGCTGTCAAGACCTCGAGGCCACCCAAGATCATCATGGACAGAACTGGAATGGCCTAGTGAGATAGACAGCATGCAGGCCTAGATCAGCACAATAGACCTACGCTGTTTAGTAGATGAGTAAGTCTAACACTCTCTCTACCTCTGACTCTCCTTCTCTCTTACTCTCACATTCTAACCCGATCACTAGCACTTGCACTGTAACACTTGCACTGTAACACTTGCAACACTTGCACTGTAACACTTGCAACACTTGCACTGTAACACTTGCACTGTAACACTTGCCCTCGAACCTTAACCCTAACACTTGAACTCAAACCCTTAACTCTAACACTAATTTTAATATTCTTAACTCGCTTACTCTATTTTTCCATCAACTTCAGGAGAGATCAACATCCGGCTCCTGGCTGTCAAGACCTCGAGGCCACCCAAGATCATCATGGACAGAACTGGAATGGCCTAGTGAGATAGACAGCATGCAGGCCTAGATCAGCACAATAGATCTACGCTGTTTAGTAGATGAGTAAGTCAAACACACGCTCTACCTCTGACTCTCCTTCTCTCTTACTCTCACATTCTAACCCGATCACTAGCACTGTAACACTTGCACTGTAACACTTGCACTGTAACACTTGCAACACTTGCACTGTAACACTTGCAACACTTCCACTGTAACACTTGCACTGTAACACTTGCACTGTAACACTTGCACTCGAACCTTAACCCTATCACTTGCACTGTAACACTTGCACTCGAACCTTAACCCTAACACTTGCACTGTAACACTTGCACTCGAACCTTAACCCTAACACTTGAACTCAAACCCTTAACTCTAACACTAATTTTTATATTCTTAACTCGCTTACTCTATTTTTCCATCAACTTCAGGAGAGATCAACTGTAACACTTGCACTGTAACACTTGCACTGTAACACTTGCACTGTAACACTTGCACTGTAACACTTGCACTGTAACACTTGCACTGTAACACTTGCACTGTAACACTTGAACTGTAACACTTGCACTGTAACCTTAACCCTAAAACTTGAACTCAACCCCTTAACTCTAACACTTGAACTCAAACCCTTAACTCTAACACTAATTTTAATATTCCTAACTCGCTTACTCTATTTTTCCATCAACTTCAGGAGAGATCAACTTCAGGAGAGATCAACATCTGGCTCCTGGCTGTCAAGACCTCGAGGCCACCCAAGATCATCATGGACAGAACTGGAATGGCCAGTGAGATAGACAGCATGCAGGCCTAGATCAGCACAATAGACCTAAGCTGTTTAGTAGATGAGTAAGTCAAACACTCTCTCTACCTCTGACTCTCCTTCTCTCTTACTCTCACATTCTAACCCGATCACTAACACTTGCACTGTAACACTTGCTTGCACTGTAACACTTGCACTGTAACACTTGCACTGTAACACTTGCACTGTAACACTTGCACTGTAACACTTGCACTGTAACACTTGCACTGTAACACTTGCACTGTAACACTTGCACTGTAACACTTGCACTGTAACACTTGCACTGTAACACTTGCACTGTAACACTTGCACTGTAACACTTGCACTGTAACACTTGCACTAGAACCTTAACCCTAACACTTGCACTGTAACACTTGCACTCAAACCTTAACCCTAACACTAATTTTTATATTCTTAACTCGCTTACTCTATTTTTCCATCAACTTCAGGAGAGATCAACATCCGGCTCCTGGCTGTCAAGACCTCGAGGCCACCCAAGATCATCATGGACAGAACTGGAATGGCCTAGTGAGATAGACAGCATGCAGGCCTAGATCAGCACAATAGACCTACGCTGTTTAGTAGATGAGTAAGTCTAACACTCTCTCTACCTCTGACTCTCCTTCTCTCTTACTCTCACATTCTAACCCGATCACTAGCACTTGCACTGTAACACTTGCACTGTAACACTTGCAACACTTGCACTGTAACACTTGCACTGTAACACTTGCCCTCGAACCTTAACCCTAACACTTGAACTCAAACCCTTAACTCTAACACTAATTTTAATATTCTTAACTCGCTTACTCTATTTTTCCATCAACTTCAGGAGAGATCAACATCCGGCTCCTGGCTGTCAAGACCTCGAGGCCACCCAAGATCATCATGGACAGAACTGGAATGGCCTAGTGAGATAGACAGCATGCAGGCCTAGATCAGCACAATAGATCTACGCTGTTTAGTAGATGAGTAAGTCAAACACACGCTCTACCTCTGACTCTCCTTCTCTCTTACTCTCACATTCTAACCCGATCACTAGCACTGTAACACTTGCACTGTAACACTTGCACTGTAACACTTGCAACACTTGCACTGTAACACTTGCAACACTTCCACTGTAACACTTGCACTGTAACACTTGCACTGTAACACTTGCACTCGAACCTTAACCCTATCACTTGCACTGTAACACTTGCACTCGAACCTTAACCCTAACACTTGCACTGTAACACTTGCACTCGAACCTTAACCCTAACACTTGAACTCAAACCCTTAACTCTAACACTAATTTTTATATTCTTAACTCGCTTACTCTATTTTTCCATCAACTTCAGGAGAGATCAACTGTAACACTTGCACTGTAACACTTGCACTGTAACACTTGCACTGTAACACTTGCACTGTAACACTTGCACTGTAACACTTGCACTGTAACACTTGCACTGTAACACTTGAACTGTAACACTTGCACTGTAACCTTAACCCTAAAACTTGAACTCAACCCCTTAACTCTAACACTTGAACTCAAACCCTTAACTCTAACACTAATTTTAATATTCCTAACTCGCTTACTCTATTTTTCCATCAACTTCAGGAGAGATCAACTTCAGGAGAGATCAACATCTGGCTCCTGGCTGTCAAGACCTCGAGGCCACCCAAGATCATCATGGACAGAACTGGAATGGCCCAGTGAGATAGACAGCATGCAGGCCTAGATCAGCACAATAGACCTAAGCTGTTTAGTAGATGAGTAAGTCAAACACTCTCTCTACCTCTGACTCTCCTTCTCTCTTACTCTCACATTCTAACCCGATCACTAACACTTGCACTGTAACACTTGCTTGCACTGTAACACTTGCACTGTAACACTTGCACTGTAACACTTGCACTGTAACACTTGCACTGTAACACTTGCACTGTAACACTTGCACTGTAACACTTGCACTGTAACACTTGCACTGTAACACTTGCACTGTAACACTTGCACTGTAACACTTGCACTGTAACACTTGCACTAGAACCTTAACCCTAACACTTGCACTGTAACACTTGCACTCAAACCTTAACCCTAACACTAATTTTTATATTCTTAACTCGCTTACTCTATTTTTCCATCAACTTCAGGAGAGATCAACATCCGGCTCCTGGCTGTCAAGACCTCGAGGCCACCCAAGATCATCATGGACAGAACTGGAATGGCCTAGTGAGATAGACAGCATGCAGGCCTAGATCAGCACAATAGACCTACGCTGTTTAGTAGATGAGTAAGTCTAACACTCTCTCTACCTCTGACTCTCCTTCTCTCTTACTCTCACATTCTAACCCGATCACTAGCACTTGCACTGTAACACTTGCACTGTAACACTTGCAACACTTGCACTGTAACACTTGCAACACTTGCACTGTAACACTTGCACTGTAACACTTGCCCTCGAACCTTAACCCTAACACTTGAACTCAAACCCTTAACTCTAACACTAATTTTAATATTCTTAACTCGCTTGCTCTATTTTTCCATCAACTTTAGGAGAGATCAACATCTGGCTCCTGGCTGTCAAGACCTCGAGGCCACCCAAGATCATCATGGACAGAACTGGAATGGCCTAGTGAGATAGACAGCATGCAGGCCTAGATCAGCACAATAGACCTACGCTGTTTAGTAGATGAGTAAGTCTAACACTCTCTCTACCTCTGACTCTCCTTCTCTCTTACTCTCACATTCTAACCCGATCACTAGCACTTGCACTGTAACACTTGCACTGTAACACTTGCAACACTTGCACTGTAACACTTGCACTGTAACACTTGCCCTCGAACCTTAACCCTAACACTTGAACTCAAACCCTTAACTCTAACACTAATTTTAATATTCTTAACTCGCTTGCTCTATTTTTCCATCAACTTTAGGAGAGATCAACATCTGGCTCCTGGCTGTCAAGACCTCGAGGCCACCCAAGATCATCATGGACAGAACTGGAATGGCCTAGTGAGATAGACAGCATGCAGGCCTAGATCAGCACAATAGACCTAAGCTGTTTAGTAGATGAGTAAGTCAAACACTCTCTCTACCTCTGACTCTCCTTCTCTCTTACTCTCACATTCTAACCCGATCACTAACACTTGCACTGTAACACTTGCACTGTAACACTTGCACTGTAACACTTGCACTGTAACACTTGCACTGTAACACTTGCACTGTAACACTTGCACTGTAACACTTGCACTGTAACACTTGCACTGTAACACTTGCACTGTAACACTTGCACTGTAACACTTGCACTGTAACACTTGCACTGTAACACTTGCACTCGAACCTTAACCCTAACACTTGCACTGTAACACTTGCACTCAAACCTTAACCCTAACACTAATTTTTATATTCTTAACTCGCTTACTCTATTTTTCCATCAACTTCAGGAGAGATCAACATCCGGCTCCTGGCTGTCAAGACCTCGAGGCCACCCAAGATCATCATGGACAGAACTGGAATGGCCTAGTGAGATAGACAGCATGCAGGCCTAGATCAGCACAATAGACCTACGCTGTTTAGTAGATGAGTAAGTCTAACACTCTCTCTACCTCTGACTCTCCTTCTCTCTTACTCTCACATTCTAACCCGATCACTAGCACTTGCACTGTAACACTTGCACTGTAACACTTGCAACACTTGCACTGTAACACTTGCAACACTTGCACTGTAACACTTGCACTGTAACACTTGCCCTCGAACCTTAACCCTAACACTTGAACTCAAACCCTTAACTCTAACACTAATTTTAATATTCTTAACTCGCTTGCTCTATTTTTCCATCAACTTTAGGAGAGATCAGCATCTGGCTCCTGGCTGTCAAGACCTCGAGGCCACCCAAGATCATCATGGACAGAACTGGAATGGCCTAGTGAGATAGACAGGATGCAGGCCTAGATCAGCACAATAGACCTACGCGGTTTAGTAGATGAGTAAGTCAAACACACTCTCTACCTCTGACTCTCCTTCTCTCTTACTCTCACATTCTAACCCGATCACTAGCACTTGCACTGTAAAACTTGCACTGTAACACTTGCACTGTAACACTTGCACTGTAACACTTGCAACACTTGCACTGTAACACTTGCAACACTTGCACTGTAACACTTGCACTGTAACACTTGCACTGTAACACTTGCCCTCGAACCTTAACCCTAACACTTGAACTCAAACCCTTAACTCTAACACTAATTTTAATATTCTTAACTCGCTTACTCTATTTTTCCATCAACTTCAGGAGAGATCAACATCCGGCTCCTGGCTGTCAAGACCTCGAGGCCACCCAAGATCATCATGGACAGAACTGGAATGGCCTAGTGAGATAGACAGCATGCAGGCCTAGATCAGCACAATAGATCTACGCTGTTTAGTAGATGAGTAAGTCAAACACACGCTCTACCTCTGACTCTCCTTCTCTCTTACTCTCACATTCTAACCCGATCACTAGCACTGTAACACTTGCACTGTAACACTTGCACTGTAACACTTGCAACACTTGCACTGTAACACTTGCAACACTTCCACTGTAACACTTGCACTGTAACACTTGCACTGTAACACTTGCACTCGAACCTTAACCCTATCACTTGCACTGTAACACTTGCACTCGAACCTTAACCCTAACACTTGCACTGTAACACTTGCACTCGAACCTTAACCCTAACACTTGAACTCAAACCCTTAACTCTAACACTAATTTTTATATTCTTAACTCGCTTACTCTATTTTTCCATCAACTTCAGGAGAGATCAACTGTAACACTTGCACTGTAACACTTGCACTGTAACACTTGCACTGTAACACTTGCACTGTAACACTTGAACTGTAACACTTGCACTGTAACCTTAACCCTAAAACTTGAACTCAACCCCTTAACTCTAACACTTGAACTCAAACCCTTAACTCTAACACTAATTTTAATATTCCTAACTCGCTTACTCTATTTTTCCATCAACTTCAGGAGAGATCAACTTCAGGAGAGATCAACATCTGGCTCCTGGCTGTCAAGACCTCGAGGCCACCCAAGATCATCATGGACAGAACTGGAATGGCCCAGTGAGATAGACAGCATGCAGGCCTAGATCAGCACAATAGACCTAAGCTGTTTAGTAGATGAGTAAGTCAAACACTCTCTCTACCTCTGACTCTCCTTCTCTCTTACTCTCACATTCTAACCCGATCACTAACACTTGCACTGTAACACTTGCTTGCACTGTAACACTTGCACTGTAACACTTGCACTGTAACACTTGCACTGTAACACTTGCACTGTAACACTTGCACTGTAACACTTGCACTGTAACACTTGCACTGTAACACTTGCACTGTAACACTTGCACTGTAACACTTGCACTGTAACACTTGCACTAGAACCTTAACCCTAACACTTGCACTGTAACACTTGCACTCAAACCTTAACCCTAACACTAATTTTTATATTCTTAACTCGCTTACTTTATTTTTCCATCAACTTCAGGAGAGATCAACATCCGGCTCCTGGCTGTCAAGACCTCGAGGCCACCCAAGATCATCATGGACAGAACTGGAATGGCCTAGTGAGATAGACAGCATGCAGGCCTAGATCAGCACAATAGACCTACGCTGTTTAGTAGATGAGTAAGTCTAACACTCTCTCTACCTCTGACTCTCCTTCTCTCTTACTCTCACATTCTAACCCGATCACTAGCACTTGCACTGTAACACTTGCACTGTAACACTTGCAACACTTGCACTGTAACACTTGCACTGTAACACTTGCCCTCGAACCTTAACCCTAACACTTGAACTCAAACCCTTAACTCTAACACTAATTTTAATATTCTTAACTCGCTTACTCTATTTTTCCATCAACTTCAGGAGAGATCAACATCCGGCTCCTGGCTGTCAAGACCTCGAGGCCACCCAAGATCATCATGGACAGAACTGGAATGGCCTAGTGAGATAGACAGCATGCAGGCCTAGATCAGCACAATAGATCTACGCTGTTTAGTAGATGAGTAAGTCAAACACACGCTCTACCTCTGACTCTCCTTCTCTCTTACTCTCACATTCTAACCCGATCACTAGCACTGTAACACTTGCACTGTAACACTTGCACTGTAACACTTGCAACACTTGCACTGTAACACTTGCAACACTTCCACTGTAACACTTGCACTGTAACACTTGCACTGTAACACTTGCACTCGAACCTTAACCCTATCACTTGCACTGTAACACTTGCACTCGAACCTTAACCCTAACACTTGCACTGTAACACTTGCACTCGAACCTTAACCCTAACACTTGAACTCAAACCCTTAACTCTAACACTAATTTTTATATTCTTAACTCGCTTACTCTATTTTTCCATCAACTTCAGGAGAGATCAACTGTAACACTTGCACTGTAACACTTGCACTGTAACACTTGCACTGTAACACTTGCACTGTAACACTTGCACTGTAACACTTGCACTGTAACACTTGCACTGTAACACTTGAACTGTAACACTTGCACTGTAACCTTAACCCTAAAACTTGAACTCAACCCCTTAACTCTAACACTTGAACTCAAACCCTTAACTCTAACACTAATTTTAATATTCCTAACTCGCTTACTCTATTTTTCCATCAACTTCAGGAGAGATCAACTTCAGGAGAGATCAACATCTGGCTCCTGGCTGTCAAGACCTCGAGGCCACCCAAGATCATCATGGACAGAACTGGAATGGCCCAGTGAGATAGACAGCATGCAGGCCTAGATCAGCACAATAGACCTAAGCTGTTTAGTAGATGAGTAAGTCAAACACTCTCTCTACCTCTGACTCTCCTTCTCTCTTACTCTCACATTCTAACCCGATCACTAACACTTGCACTGTAACACTTGCTTGCACTGTAACACTTGCACTGTAACACTTGCACTGTAACACTTGCACTGTAACACTTGCACTGTAACACTTGCACTGTAACACTTGCACTGTAACACTTGCACTGTAACACTTGCACTGTAACACTTGCACTGTAACACTTGCACTGTAACACTTGCACTGTAACACTTGCACTGTAACACTTGCACTGTAACCTTAACCCTAACACTTGCACTGTAACACTTGCACTCAAACCTTAACCCTAACACTAATTTTTATATTCTTAACTCGCTTACTCTATTTTTCCATCAACTTCAGGAGAGATCAACATCCGGCTCCTGGCTGTCAAGACCTCGAGGCCACCCAAGATCATCATGGACAGAACTGGAATGGCCTAGTGAGATAGACAGCATGCAGGCCTAGATCAGCACAATAGACCTACGCTGTTTAGTAGATGAGTAAGTCTAACACTCTCTCTACCTCTGACTCTCCTTCTCTCTTACTCTCACATTCTAACCCGATCACTAGCACTTGCACTGTAACACTTGCACTGTAACACTTGCAACACTTGCACTGTAACACTTGCAACACTTGCACTGTAACACTTGCACTGTAACACTTGCCCTCGAACCTTAACCCTAACACTTGAACTCAAACCCTTAACTCTAACACTAATTTTAATATTCTTAACTCGCTTGCTCTATTTTTCCATCAACTTTAGGAGAGATCAACATCTGGCTCCTGGCTGTCAAGACCTCGAGGCCACCCAAGATCATCATGGACAGAACTGGAATGGCCTAGTGAGATAGACAGCATGCAGGCCTAGATCAGCACAATAGACCTACGCTGTTTAGTAGATGAGTAAGTCTAACACTCTCTCTACCTCTGACTCTCCTTCTCTCTTACTCTCACATTCTAACCCGATCACTAGCACTTGCACTGTAACACTTGCACTGTAACACTTGCAACACTTGCACTGTAACACTTGCACTGTAACACTTGCCCTCGAACCTTAACCCTAACACTTGAACTCAAACCCTTAACTCTAACACTAATTTTAATATTCTTAACTCGCTTGCTCTATTTTTCCATCAACTTTAGGAGAGATCAACATCTGGCTCCTGGCTGTCAAGACCTCGAGGCCACCCAAGATCATCATGGACAGAACTGGAATGGCCTAGTGAGATAGACAGCATGCAGGCCTAGATCAGCACAATAGACCTAAGCTGTTTAGTAGATGAGTAAGTCAAACACTCTCTCTACCTCTGACTCTCCTTCTCTCTTACTCTCACATTCTAACCCGATCACTAACACTTGCACTGTAACACTTGCACTGTAACACTTGCACTGTAACACTTGCACTGTAACACTTGCACTGTAACACTTGCACTGTAACACTTGCACTGTAACACTTGCACTGTAACACTTGCACTGTAACACTTGCACTGTAACACTTGCACTCGAACCTTAACCCTAACACTTGCACTGTAACACTTGCACTCAAACCTTAACCCTAACACTAATTTTTATATTCTTAACTCGCTTACTCTATTTTTCCATCAACTTCAGGAGAGATCAACATCCGGCTCCTGGCTGTCAAGACCTCGAGGCCACCCAAGATCATCATGGACAGAACTGGAATGGCCTAGTGAGATAGACAGCATGCAGGCCTAGATCAGCACAATAGACCTACGCTGTTTAGTAGATGAGTAAGTCTAACACTCTCTCTACCTCTGACTCTCCTTCTCTCTTACTCTCACATTCTAACCCGATCACTAGCACTTGCACTGTAACACTTGCACTGTAACACTTGCAACACTTGCACTGTAACACTTGCAACACTTGCACTGTAACACTTGCACTGTAACACTTGCCCTCGAACCTTAACCCTAACACTTGAACTCAAACCCTTAACTCTAACACTAATTTTAATATTCTTAACTCGCTTGCTCTATTTTTCCATCAACTTTAGGAGAGATCAGCATCTGGCTCCTGGCTGTCAAGACCTCGAGGCCACCCAAGATCATCATGGACAGAACTGGAATGGCCTAGTGAGATAGACAGGATGCAGGCCTAGATCAGCACAATAGACCTACGCGGTTTAGTAGATGAGTAAGTCAAACACACTCTCTACCTCTGACTCTCCTTCTCTCTTACTCTCACATTCTAACCCGATCACTAGCACTTGCACTGTAAAACTTGCACTGTAACACTTGCACTGTAACACTTGCACTGTAACACTTGCAACACTTGCACTGTAACACTTGCAACACTTGCACTGTAACACTTGCACTGTAACACTTGCACTGTAACACTTGCCCTCGAACCTTAACCCTAACACTTGAACTCAAACCCTTAACTCTAACACTAATTTTAATATTCTTAACTCGCTTACTCTATTTTTCCATCAACTTCAGGAGAGATCAACATCCGGCTCCTGGCTGTCAAGACCTCGAGGCCACCCAAGATCATCATGGACAGAACTGGAATGGCCTAGTGAGATAGACAGCATGCAGGCCTAGATCAGCACAATAGATCTACGCTGTTTAGTAGATGAGTAAGTCAAACACACGCTCTACCTCTGACTCTCCTTCTCTTTTACTCTCACATTCTAACCCGATCACTAGCACTGTAACACTTGCACTGTAACACTTGCACTGTAACACTTGCAACACTTGCACTGTAACACTTGCAACACTTCCACTGTAACACTTGCACTGTAACACTTGCACTGTAACACTTGCACTCGAACCTTAACCCTATCACTTGCACTGTAACACTTGCACTCGAACCTTAACCCTAACACTTGCACTGTAACACTTGCACTCGAACCTTAACCCTAACACTTGAACTCAAACCCTTAACTCTAACTCTAATTTTTATATTCTTAACTCGCTTACTCTATTTTTCCATCAACTTCAGGAGAGATCAACTGTAACACTTGCACTGTAACACTTGCACTGTAACACTTGCACTGTAACACTTGCACTGTAACACTTGCACTGTAACACTTGCACTGTAACACTTGCACTGTAACACTTGCACTGTAACACTTGCACTGTAACACTTGCACTGTAACACTTGCACTGTAACACTTGCACTCGAACCTTAACCCTAACACTTGCACTGTAACACTTGCACTCAAACCTTAACCCTAACACTAATTTTTATATTCTTAACTCGCTTACTCTATTTTTCCATCAACTTCAGGAGAGATCAACATCCGGCTCCTGGCTGTCAAGACCTCGAGGCCACCCAAGATCATCATGGACAGAACTGGAATGGCCTAGTGAGATAGACAGCATGCAGGCCTAGATCAGCACAATAGACCTACGCTGTTTAGTAGATGAGTAAGTCTAACACTCTCTCTACCTCTGACTCTCCTTCTCTCTTACTCTCACATTCTAACCCGATCACTAGCACTTGCACTGTAACACTTGCACTGTAACACTTGCAACACTTGCACTGTAACACTTGCAACACTTGCACTGTAACACTTGCACTGTAACACTTGCCCTCGAACCTTAACCCTAACACTTGAACTCAAACCCTTAACTCTAACACTAATTTTAATATTCTTAACTCGCTTGCTCTATTTTTCCATCAACTTTAGGAGAGATCAGCATCTGGCTCCTGGCTGTCAAGACCTCGAGGCCACCCAAGATCATCATGGACAGAACTGGAATGGCCTAGTGAGATAGACAGGATGCAGGCCTAGATCAGCACAATAGACCTACGCGGTTTAGTAGATGAGTAAGTCAAACACACTCTCTACCTCTGACTCTCCTTCTCTCTTACTCTCACATTCTAACCCGATCACTAGCACTTGCACTGTAAAACTTGCACTGTAACACTTGCACTGTAACACTTGCACTGTAACACTTGCAACACTTGCACTGTAACACTTGCAACACTTGCACTGTAACACTTGCACTGTAACACTTGCACTGTAACACTTGCCCTCGAACCTTAACCCTAACACTTGAACTCAAACCCTTAACTCTAACACTAATTTTAATATTCTTAACTCGCTTACTCTATTTTTCCATCAACTTCAGGAGAGATCAACATCCGGCTCCTGGCTGTCAAGACCTCGAGGCCACCCAAGATCATCATGGACAGAACTGGAATGGCCTAGTGAGATAGACAGCATGCAGGCCTAGATCAGCACAATAGATCTACGCTGTTTAGTAGATGAGTAAGTCAAACACACGCTCTACCTCTGACTCTCCTTCTCTTTTACTCTCACATTCTAACCCGATCACTAGCACTGTAACACTTGCACTGTAACACTTGCACTGTAACACTTGCAACACTTGCACTGTAACACTTGCAACACTTCCACTGTAACACTTGCACTGTAACACTTGCACTGTAACACTTGCACTCGAACCTTAACCCTATCACTTGCACTGTAACACTTGCACTCGAACCTTAACCCTAACACTTGCACTGTAACACTTGCACTCGAACCTTAACCCTAACACTTGAACTCAAACCCTTAACTCTAACTCTAATTTTTATATTCTTAACTCGCTTACTCTATTTTTCCATCAACTTCAGGAGAGATCAACTGTAACACTTGCACTGTAACACTTGCACTGTAACACTTGCACTGTAACACTTGCACTGTAACACTTGCACTGTAACACTTGCACTGTAACACTTGCACTGTAACACTTGCACTGTAACACTTGCACTGTAACACTTGCACTGTAACACTTGCACTGTAACCTTAACCCTAAAACTTGAACTCAACCCCTTAACTCTAACACTTGAACTCAAACCCTTAACTCTAACACTAATTTTAATATTCCTAACTCGCTTACTCTATTTTTCCATCAACTTCAGGAGAGATCAACTTCAGGAGAGATCAACATCTGGCTCCTGGCTGTCAAGACCTCGAGGCCACCCAAGATCATCATGGACAGAACTGGAATGGCCCAGTGAGATAGACAGCATGCAGGCCTAGATCAGCACAATAGACCTAAGCTGTTTAGTAGATGAGTAAGTCAAACACTCTCTCTACCTCTGACTCTCCTTCTCTCTTACTCTCACATTCTAACCCGATCACTAACACTTGCACTGTAACACTTGCACTGTAACACTTGCACTGTAACACTTGCACTGTAACACTTGCACTGTAACACTTGCACTGTAACACTTGCACTGTAACACTTGCACTGTAACACTTGCACTGTAACACTTGCACTGTAACACTTGCACTGTAACACTTGCACTAGAACCTTAACCCTAACACTTGCACTGTAACACTTGCACTCAAACCTTAACCCTAACACTAATTTTTATATTCTTAACTCGCTTACTCTATTTTTCCATCAACTTCAGGAGAGATCAACATCCGGCTCCTGGCTGTCAAGACCTCGAGGCCACCCAAGATCATCATGGACAGAACTGGAATGGCCTAGTGAGATAGACAGCATGCAGGCCTAGATCAGCACAATAGACCTACGCTGTTTAGTAGATGAGTAAGTCTAACACTCTCTCTACCTCTGACTCTCCTTCTCTCTTACTCTCACATTCTAACCTGATCACTAGCACTTGCACTGTAACACTTCCACTGTAACACTTGCAACACTTGCACTGTAACACTTGCAACACTTGCACTGTAACACTTGCAACACTTGCACTGTAACACTTGCACTGTAACACTTGCCCTCGAACCTTAACCCTAACACTTGAACTCAAACCCTTAACTCTAACACTAATTTTAATATTCTTAACTCGCTTGCTCTATTTTTCCATCAACTTTAGGAGAGATCAACATCTGGCTCCTGGCTGTCAAGACCTCGAGGCCACCCAAGATCATCATGGACAGAACTGGAATGGCCTAGTGAGATAGACCGCATGCAGGCCTAGATCAGCACAATAGACCTACGCTGTTTAGTAGATGAGTAAGTCTAACACTCTCTCTACCTCTGACTCTCCTTCTCTCTTACTCTCACATTCTAACCCGATCACTAGCACTTGCACTGTAACACTTGCACTGTAACACTTGCAACACTTGCACTGTAACACTTGCACTGTAACACTTGCCCTCGAACCTTAACCCTAACACTTGAACTCAAACCCTTAACTCTAACACTAATTTTAATATTCTTAACTCGCTTGCTCTATTTTTCCATCAACTTTAGGAGAGATCAACATCTGGCTCCTGGCTGTCAAGACCTCGAGGCCACCCAAGATCATCATGGACAGAACTGGAATGGCCTAGTGAGATAGACAGCATGCAGGCCTAGATCAGCACAATAGACCTAAGCTGTTTAGTAGATGAGTAAGTCAAACACTCTCTCTACCTCTGACTCTCCTTCTCTCTTACTCTCACATTCTAACCCGATCACTAACACTTGCACTGTAACACTTGCACTGTAACACTTGCACTGTAACACTTGCACTGTAACACTTGCACTGTAACACTTGCACTGTAACACTTGCACTGTAACACTTGCACTGTAACACTTGCACTCGAACCTTAACCCTAACACTTGCACTGTAACACTTGCACTCAAACCTTAACCCTAACACTAATTTTTATATTCTTAACTCGCTTACTCTATTTTTCCATCAACTTCAGGAGAGATCAACATCCGGCTCCTGGCTGTCAAGACCTCGAGGCCACCCAAGATCATCATGGACAGAACTGGAATGGCCTAGTGAGATAGACAGCATGCAGGCCTAGATCAGCACAATAGACCTACGCTGTTTAGTAGATGAGTAAGTCTAACACTCTCTCTACCTCTGACTCTCCTTCTCTCTTACTCTCACATTCTAACCCGATCACTAGCACTTGCACTGTAACACTTGCACTGTAACACTTGCAACACTTGCACTGTAACACTTGCAACACTTGCACTGTAACACTTGCACTGTAACACTTGCCCTCGAACCTTAACCCTAACACTTGAACTCAAACCCTTAACTCTAACACTAATTTTAATATTCTTAACTCGCTTGCTCTATTTTTCCATCAACTTTAGGAGAGATCAACATCTGGCTCCTGGCTGTCAAGACCTCGAGGCCACCCAAGATCATCATGGACAGAACTGGAATGGCCTAGTGAGATAGACAGCATGCAGGCCTAGATCAGCACAATAGACCTACGCTGTTTAGTAGATGAGTAAGTCTAACACTCTCTCTACCTCTGACTCTCCTTCTCTCTTACTCTCACATTCTAACCCGATCACTAGCACTTGCACTGTAACACTTGCACTGTAACACTTGCAACACTTGCACTGTAACACTTGCACTGTAACACTTGCCCTCGAACCTTAACCCTAACACTTGAACTCAAACCCTTAACTCTAACACTAATTTTAATATTCTTAACTCGCTTGCTCTATTTTTCCATCAACTTTAGGAGAGATCAACATCTGGCTCCTGGCTGTCAAGACCTCGAGGCCACCCAAGATCATCATGGACAGAACTGGAATGGCCTAGTGAGATAGACAGGATGCAGGCCTAGATCAGCACAATAGACCTACGCGGTTTAGTAGATGAGTAAGTCAAACACACTCTCTACCTCTGACTCTCCTTCTCTCTTACTCTCACATTCTAACCCGATCACTAGCACTTGCACTGTAACACTTGCACTGTAACACTTGCACTGTAACACTTGCACTGTAACACTTGCACTGTAACACTTGCACTGTAACACTTGCAACACTTGCACTGCAACACTTGCACTGTAACACTTGCACTGTAACACTTGCACTGTAACACTTGCCCTCGAACCTTAACCCTAACACTTGAACTCAAACCCTTAACTCTAACACTAATTTTAATATTCTTAACTCGCTTACTCTATTTTTCCATCAACTTCAGGAGAGATCAACTTTAGGAGAGATCAACATCTGGCTCCTGGCTGTCAAGACCTCGAGGCCACCCAAGATCATCATGGACAGAACTGGAATGGCCTAGTGAGATAGACAGCATGCAGGCCTAGATCAGCACAATAGACCTACGCTGTTTAGTCGATGAGTAAGTCAAACACTCTCTCTACCTCTGACTCTCCTTCTCTCTTACTCTCACATTCTAACCCGATCACTAGCACTTGCACTGTAACACTTGCACTGTAACACTTGCAACACTTGCACTGTAACACTTGCACTGTAACACTTGCCCTCGAACCTTAACCCTAACACTTGATCTCAAACCCTTAACTCTAACACTAATTTTAATATTCTTAACTCGCTTACTCTATTTTTCCATCAACTTTAGGAGAGATCAACATCTGGCTCCTGGCTGTCAAGACCTCGAGGCCACCCAAGATCATCATGGACAGAACTGGAATGGCCTAGTGAGATAGACAGCATACAGGCCTAGATCAGCACAATAGACCTACGCTGTTTAGTCGATGAGTAAGTCAAACACTCTCTCTACCTCTGACTCTCCTTCTCTCTTACTCTCACATTCTAACCCGATCACTAGCACTTGCACTGTAACACTTGCACTGTAACACTTGCACTGTAACACTTGCCCTCGAACCTTAACCCTAAAACTTGAACTCAACCCCTTAACTCTAACACTTGAACTCAAACCCTTAACTCTAACACTAATTTTAATATTCTTAACTCGCTTACTCTATTTTTCCATCAACTTCAGGAGAGATCAACTTTAGGAGAGATCAACATCTGGCTCCTGGCTGTCAAGACCTCGAGGCCACCCAAGATCATCATGGACAGAACTGGAATGGCCTAGTGAGATAGACAGCATGCAGGCCTAGATCAGCACAATAGACCTACGCTGTTTAGTCGATGAGTAAGTCAAACACTCTCTCTACCTCTGACTCTCCTTCTCTCTTACTCTCACATTCTAACCCGATCACTAGCACTTGCACTGTAACACTTGCACTGTAACACTTGCAACACTTGCACTGTAACACTTGCAACACTTGCACTGTAACACTTGCACTGTAACACTTGCCCTCGAACCTTAACCCTAACACTTGAACTCAAACCCTTAACTCAAACACTAATTTTAATATTCTTAACTCGCTTGCTCTATTTTTCCATCAACTTTAGGAGAGATCAACATCTGGCTCCTGGCTGTCAAGACCTCGAGGCCACCCAAGATCATCATGGACAGAACTGGAATGGCCTAGTGAGATAGACAGGATGCAGGCCTAGATCAGCACAATAGACCTACGCGGTTTAGTAGATGAGTAAGTCAAACACACTCTCTACCTCTGACTCTCCTTCTCTCTTACTCTCACATTCTAACCCGATCACTAGCACTTGCACTGTAAAACTTGCACTGTAACACTTGCACTGTAACACTTGCACTGTAACACTTCCAACACTTGCACTGTAACACTTCCAACACTTGCACTGTAACACTTGCACTGTAACACTTGCACTGTAACACTTGCACTGTAACACTTGCCCTCGAACCTTAACCCTAACACTTGAACTCAAACCCTTAACTCTAACACTAATTTTAATATTCTTAACTCGCTTACTCTATTTTTCCATCAACTTCAGGAGAGATCAACATCCGGCTCCTGGCTGTCAAGACCTCGAGGCCACCCAAGATCATCATGGACAGAACTGGAATGGCCTAGTGAGATAGACAGCATGCAGGCCTAGATCAGCACAATAGATCTACGCTGTTTAGTAGATGAGTAAGTCAAACACACGCTCTACCTCTGACTCTCCTTCTCTCTTACTCTCACATTCTAACCCGATCACTAGCACTGTAACACTTGCACTGTAACACTTGCACTGTAACACTTGCAACACTTGCACTGTAACACTTGCAACACTTCCACTGTAACACTTGCACTGTAACACTTGCACTGTAACACTTGCACTCGAACCTTAACCCTATCACTTGCACTGTAACACTTGCACTCGAACCTTAACCCTAACACTTGCACTGTAACACTTGCACTCGAACCTTAACCCTAACACTTGAACTCAAACCCTTAACTCTAACACTAATTTTTATATTCTTAACTCGCTTACTCTATTTTTCCATCAACTTCAGGAGAGATCAACTGTAACACTTGCACTGTAACATTGCACTGTAACACTTGCACTGTAACACTTGCACTGTAACACTTGCACTGTAACACTTGCACTGTAACACTTGCACTGTAACACTTGCACTGTAACACTTGCACTGTAACCTTAACCCTAAAACTTGAACTCAACCCCTTAACTCTAACACTTGAACTCAAACCCTTAACTCTAACACTAATTTTAATATTCCTAACTCGCTTACTCTATTTTTCCATCAACTTCAGGAGAGATCAACTTCAGGAGAGATCAACATCTGGCTCCTGGCTGTCAAGACCTCGAGGCCACCCAAGATCATCATGGACAGAACTGGAATGGCCCAGTGAGATAGACAGCATGCAGGCCTAGATCAGCACAATAGACCTAAGCTGTTTAGTAGATGAGTAAGTCAAACACTCTCTCTACCTCTGACTCTCCTTCTCTCTTACTCTCACATTCTAACCCGATCACTAGCACTTGCACTGTAACACTTGCACTGTAACACTTGCAACACTTGCACTGTAACACTTGCACTGTAACACTTGCCCTCGAACCTTAACCCTAACACTTGAACTCAAACCCTTAACTCTAACACTAATTTTAATATTCTTAACTCGCTTGCTCTATTTTTCCATCAACTTTAGGAGAGATCAACATCTGGCTCCTGGCTGTCAAGACCTCGAGGCCACCCAAGATCATCATGGACAGAACTGGAATGGCCTAGTGAGATAGACAGGATGCAGGCCTAGATCAGCACAATAGACCTACGCGGTTTAGTAGATGAGTAAGTCAAACACACTCTCTACCTCTGACTCTCCTTCTCTCTTACTCTCACATTCTAACCCGATCACTAGCACTTGCACTGTAACACTTGCACTGTAACACTTGCACTGTAACACTTGCACTGTAACACTTGCACTGTAACACTTGCACTGTAACACTTGCAACACTTGCACTGCAACACTTGCACTGTAACACTTGCACTGTAACACTTGCACTGTAACACTTGCCCTCGAACCTTAACCCTAACACTTGAACTCAAACCCTTAACTCTAACACTAATTTTAATATTCTTAACTCGCTTACTCTATTTTTCCATCAACTTCAGGAGAGATCAACTTTAGGAGAGATCAACATCTGGCTCCTGGCTGTCAAGACCTCGAGGCCACCCAAGATCATCATGGACAGAACTGGAATGGCCTAGTGAGATAGACAGCATGCAGGCCTAGATCAGCACAATAGACCTACGCTGTTTAGTCGATGAGTAAGTCAAACACTCTCTCTACCTCTGACTCTCCTTCTCTCTTACTCTCACATTCTAACCCGATCACTAGCACTTGCACTGTAACACTTGCACTGTAACACTTGCAACACTTGCACTGTAACACTTGCACTGTAACACTTGCCCTCGAACCTTAACCCTAACACTTGATCTCAAACCCTTAACTCTAACACTAATTTTAATATTCTTAACTCGCTTACTCTATTTTTCCATCAACTTTAGGAGAGATCAACATCTGGCTCCTGGCTGTCAAGACCTCGAGGCCACCCAAGATCATCATGGACAGAACTGGAATGGCCTAGTGAGATAGACAGCATACAGGCCTAGATCAGCACAATAGACCTACGCTGTTTAGTCGATGAGTAAGTCAAACACTCTCTCTACCTCTGACTCTCCTTCTCTCTTACTCTCACATTCTAACCCGATCACTAGCACTTGCACTGTAACACTTGCACTGTAACACTTGCACTGTAACACTTGCACTGTAACACTTGCACTGTAACACTTGCACTGTAACACTTGCACTGTAACACTTGCACTCGAACCTTAACCCTAACACTTGCACTGTAACACTTGCACTCAAACCTTAACCCTAACACTAATTTTTATATTCTTAACTCGCTTACTCTATTTTTCCATCAACTTCAGGAGAGATCAACATCCGGCTCCTGGCTGTCAAGACCTCGAGGCCACCCAAGATCATCATGGACAGAACTGGAATGGCCTAGTGAGATAGACAGCATGCAGGCCTAGATCAGCACAATAGACCTACGCTGTTTAGTAGATGAGTAAGTCTAACACTCTCTCTACCTCTGACTCTCCTTCTCTCTTACTCTCACATTCTAACCCGATCACTAGCACTTGCACTGTAACACTTGCACTGTAACACTTGCAACACTTGCACTGTAACACTTGCAACACTTGCACTGTAACACTTGCACTGTAACACTTGCCCTCGAACCTTAACCCTAACACTTGAACTCAAACCCTTAACTCTAACACTAATTTTAATATTCTTAACTCGCTTGCTCTATTTTTCCATCAACTTTAGGAGAGATCAGCATCTGGCTCCTGGCTGTCAAGACCTCGAGGCCACCCAAGATCATCATGGACAGAACTGGAATGGCCTAGTGAGATAGACAGGATGCAGGCCTAGATCAGCACAATAGACCTACGCGGTTTAGTAGATGAGTAAGTCAAACACACTCTCTACCTCTGACTCTCCTTCTCTCTTACTCTCACATTCTAACCCGATCACTAGCACTTGCACTGTAAAACTTGCACTGTAACACTTGCACTGTAACACTTGCACTGTAACACTTGCAACACTTGCACTGTAACACTTGCAACACTTGCACTGTAACACTTGCACTGTAACACTTGCACTGTAACACTTGCCCTCGAACCTTAACCCTAACACTTGAACTCAAACCCTTAACTCTAACACTAATTTTAATATTCTTAACTCGCTTACTCTATTTTTCCATCAACTTCAGGAGAGATCAACATCCGGCTCCTGGCTGTCAAGACCTCGAGGCCACCCAAGATCATCATGGACAGAACTGGAATGGCCTAGTGAGATAGACAGCATGCAGGCCTAGATCAGCACAATAGATCTACGCTGTTTAGTAGATGAGTAAGTCAAACACACGCTCTACCTCTGACTCTCCTTCTCTTTTACTCTCACATTCTAACCCGATCACTAGCACTGTAACACTTGCACTGTAACACTTGCACTGTAACACTTGCAACACTTGCACTGTAACACTTGCAACACTTCCACTGTAACACTTGCACTGTAACACTTGCACTGTAACACTTGCACTCGAACCTTAACCCTATCACTTGCACTGTAACACTTGCACTCGAACCTTAACCCTAACACTTGCACTGTAACACTTGCACTCGAACCTTAACCCTAACACTTGAACTCAAACCCTTAACTCTAACTCTAATTTTTATATTCTTAACTCGCTTACTCTATTTTTCCATCAACTTCAGGAGAGATCAACTGTAACACTTGCACTGTAACACTTGCACTGTAACACTTGCACTGTAACACTTGCACTGTAACACTTGCACTGTAACACTTGCACTGTAACACTTGCACTGTAACACTTGCACTGTAACACTTGCACTGTAACACTTGCACTGTAACCTTAACCCTAAAACTTGAACTCAACCCCTTAACTCTAACACTTGAACTCAAACCCTTAACTCTAACACTAATTTTAATATTCCTAACTCGCTTACTCTATTTTTCCATCAACTTCAGGAGAGATCAACTTCAGGAGAGATCAACATCTGGCTCCTGGCTGTCAAGACCTCGAGGCCACCCAAGATCATCATGGACAGAACTGGAATGGCCCAGTGAGATAGACAGCATGCAGGCCTAGATCAGCACAATAGACCTAAGCTGTTTAGTAGATGAGTAAGTCAAACACTCTCTCTACCTCTGACTCTCCTTCTCTCTTACTCTCACATTCTAACCCGATCACTAACACTTGCACTGTAACACTTGCACTGTAACACTTGCACTGTAACACTTGCACTGTAACACTTGCACTGTAACACTTGCACTGTAACACTTGCACTGTAACACTTGCACTGTAACACTTGCACTGTAACACTTGCACTGTAACACTTGCACTGTAACACTTGCACTAGAACCTTAACCCTAACACTTGCACTGTAACACTTGCACTCAAACCTTAACCCTAACACTAATTTTTATATTCTTAACTCGCTTACTCTATTTTTCCATCAACTTCAGGAGAGATCAACATCCGGCTCCTGGCTGTCAAGACCTCGAGGCCACCCAAGATCATCATGGACAGAACTGGAATGGCCTAGTGAGATAGACAGCATGCAGGCCTAGATCAGCACAATAGACCTACGCTGTTTAGTAGATGAGTAAGTCTAACACTCTCTCTACCTCTGACTCTCCTTCTCTCTTACTCTCACATTCTAACCTGATCACTAGCACTTGCACTGTAACACTTCCACTGTAACACTTGCAACACTTGCACTGTAACACTTGCAACACTTGCACTGTAACACTTGCAACACTTGCACTGTAACACTTGCACTGTAACACTTGCCCTCGAACCTTAACCCTAACACTTGAACTCAAACCCTTAACTCTAACACTAATTTTAATATTCTTAACTCGCTTGCTCTATTTTTCCATCAACTTTAGGAGAGATCAACATCTGGCTCCTGGCTGTCAAGACCTCGAGGCCACCCAAGATCATCATGGACAGAACTGGAATGGCCTAGTGAGATAGACCGCATGCAGGCCTAGATCAGCACAATAGACCTACGCTGTTTAGTAGATGAGTAAGTCTAACACTCTCTCTACCTCTGACTCTCCTTCTCTCTTACTCTCACATTCTAACCCGATCACTAGCACTTGCACTGTAACACTTGCACTGTAACACTTGCAACACTTGCACTGTAACACTTGCACTGTAACACTTGCCCTCGAACCTTAACCCTAACACTTGAACTCAAACCCTTAACTCTAACACTAATTTTAATATTCTTAACTCGCTTGCTCTATTTTTCCATCAACTTTAGGAGAGATCAACATCTGGCTCCTGGCTGTCAAGACCTCGAGGCCACCCAAGATCATCATGGACAGAACTGGAATGGCCTAGTGAGATAGACAGCATGCAGGCCTAGATCAGCACAATAGACCTAAGCTGTTTAGTAGATGAGTAAGTCAAACACTCTCTCTACCTCTGACTCTCCTTCTCTCTTACTCTCACATTCTAACCCGATCACTAACACTTGCACTGTAACACTTGCACTGTAACACTTGCACTGTAACACTTGCACTGTAACACTTGCACTGTAACACTTGCACTGTAACACTTGCACTGTAACACTTGCACTGTAACACTTGCACTCGAACCTTAACCCTAACACTTGCACTGTAACACTTGCACTCAAACCTTAACCCTAACACTAATTTTTATATTCTTAACTCGCTTACTCTATTTTTCCATCAACTTCAGGAGAGATCAACATCCGGCTCCTGGCTGTCAAGACCTCGAGGCCACCCAAGATCATCATGGACAGAACTGGAATGGCCTAGTGAGATAGACAGCATGCAGGCCTAGATCAGCACAATAGACCTACGCTGTTTAGTAGATGAGTAAGTCTAACACTCTCTCTACCTCTGACTCTCCTTCTCTCTTACTCTCACATTCTAACCCGATCACTAGCACTTGCACTGTAACACTTGCACTGTAACACTTGCAACACTTGCACTGTAACACTTGCAACACTTGCACTGTAACACTTGCACTGTAACACTTGCCCTCGAACCTTAACCCTAACACTTGAACTCAAACCCTTAACTCTAACACTAATTTTAATATTCTTAACTCGCTTGCTCTATTTTTCCATCAACTTTAGGAGAGATCAACATCTGGCTCCTGGCTGTCAAGACCTCGAGGCCACCCAAGATCATCATGGACAGAACTGGAATGGCCTAGTGAGATAGACAGCATGCAGGCCTAGATCAGCACAATAGACCTACGCTGTTTAGTAGATGAGTAAGTCTAACACTCTCTCTACCTCTGACTCTCCTTCTCTCTTACTCTCACATTCTAACCCGATCACTAGCACTTGCACTGTAACACTTGCACTGTAACACTTGCAACACTTGCACTGTAACACTTGCACTGTAACACTTGCCCTCGAACCTTAACCCTAACACTTGAACTCAAACCCTTAACTCTAACACTAATTTTAATATTCTTAACTCGCTTGCTCTATTTTTCCATCAACTTTAGGAGAGATCAACATCTGGCTCCTGGCTGTCAAGACCTCGAGGCCACCCAAGATCATCATGGACAGAACTGGAATGGCCTAGTGAGATAGACAGGATGCAGGCCTAGATCAGCACAATAGACCTACGCGGTTTAGTAGATGAGTAAGTCAAACACACTCTCTACCTCTGACTCTCCTTCTCTCTTACTCTCACATTCTAACCCGATCACTAGCACTTGCACTGTAACACTTGCACTGTAACACTTGCACTGTAACACTTGCACTGTAACACTTGCACTGTAACACTTGCACTGTAACACTTGCAACACTTGCACTGCAACACTTGCACTGTAACACTTGCACTGTAACACTTGCACTGTAACACTTGCCCTCGAACCTTAACCCTAACACTTGAACTCAAACCCTTAACTCTAACACTAATTTTAATATTCTTAACTCGCTTACTCTATTTTTCCATCAACTTCAGGAGAGATCAACTTTAGGAGAGATCAACATCTGGCTCCTGGCTGTCAAGACCTCGAGGCCACCCAAGATCATCATGGACAGAACTGGAATGGCCTAGTGAGATAGACAGCATGCAGGCCTAGATCAGCACAATAGACCTACGCTGTTTAGTCGATGAGTAAGTCAAACACTCTCTCTACCTCTGACTCTCCTTCTCTCTTACTCTCACATTCTAACCCGATCACTAGCACTTGCACTGTAACACTTGCACTGTAACACTTGCAACACTTGCACTGTAACACTTGCACTGTAACACTTGCCCTCGAACCTTAACCCTAACACTTGATCTCAAACCCTTAACTCTAACACTAATTTTAATATTCTTAACTCGCTTACTCTATTTTTCCATCAACTTTAGGAGAGATCAACATCTGGCTCCTGGCTGTCAAGACCTCGAGGCCACCCAAGATCATCATGGACAGAACTGGAATGGCCTAGTGAGATAGACAGCATACAGGCCTAGATCAGCACAATAGACCTACGCTGTTTAGTCGATGAGTAAGTCAAACACTCTCTCTACCTCTGACTCTCCTTCTCTCTTACTCTCACATTCTAACCCGATCACTAGCACTTGCACTGTAACACTTGCCCTCGAACCTTAACCCTAAAACTTGAACTCAACCCCTTAACTCTAACACTTGAACTCAAACCCTTAACTCTAACACTAATTTTAATATTCTTAACTCGCTTACTCTATTTTTCCATCAACTTCAGGAGAGATCAACTTTAGGAGAGATCAACATCTGGCTCCTGGCTGTCAAGACCTCGAGGCCACCCAAGATCATCATGGACAGAACTGGAATGGCCTAGTGAGATAGACAGCATGCAGGCCTAGATCAGCACAATAGACCTACGCTGTTTAGTCGATGAGTAAGTCAAACACTCTCTCTACCTCTGACTCTCCTTCTCTCTTACTCTCACATTCTAACCCGATCACTAGCACTTGCACTGTAACACTTGCACTGTAACACTTGCAACACTTGCACTGTAACACTTGCAACACTTGCACTGTAACACTTGCACTGTAACACTTGCCCTCGAACCTTAACCCTAACACTTGAACTCAAACCCTTAACTCAAACACTAATTTTAATATTCTTAACTCGCTTGCTCTATTTTTCCATCAACTTTAGGAGAGATCAACATCTGGCTCCTGGCTGTCAAGACCTCGAGGCCACCCAAGATCATCATGGACAGAACTGGAATGGCCTAGTGAGATAGACAGGATGCAGGCCTAGATCAGCACAATAGACCTACGCGGTTTAGTAGATGAGTAAGTCAAACACACTCTCTACCTCTGACTCTCCTTCTCTCTTACTCTCACATTCTAACCCGATCACTAGCACTTGCACTGTAAAACTTGCACTGTAACACTTGCACTGTAACACTTGCACTGTAACACTTCCAACACTTGCACTGTAACACTTCCAACACTTGCACTGTAACACTTGCACTGTAACACTTGCACTGTAACACTTGCACTGTAACACTTGCCCTCGAACCTTAACCCTAACACTTGAACTCAAACCCTTAACTCTAACACTAATTTTAATATTCTTAACTCGCTTACTCTATTTTTCCATCAACTTCAGGAGAGATCAACATCCGGCTCCTGGCTGTCAAGACCTCGAGGCCACCCAAGATCATCATGGACAGAACTGGAATGGCCTAGTGAGATAGACAGCATGCAGGCCTAGATCAGCACAATAGATCTACGCTGTTTAGTAGATGAGTAAGTCAAACACACGCTCTACCTCTGACTCTCCTTCTCTCTTACTCTCACATTCTAACCCGATCACTAGCACTGTAACACTTGCACTGTAACACTTGCACTGTAACACTTGCAACACTTGCACTGTAACACTTGCAACACTTCCACTGTAACACTTGCACTGTAACACTTGCACTGTAACACTTGCACTCGAACCTTAACCCTATCACTTGCACTGTAACACTTGCACTCGAACCTTAACCCTAACACTTGCACTGTAACACTTGCACTCGAACCTTAACCCTAACACTTGAACTCAAACCCTTAACTCTAACACTAATTTTTATATTCTTAACTCGCTTACTCTATTTTTCCATCAACTTCAGGAGAGATCAACTGTAACACTTGCACTGTAACATTGCACTGTAACACTTGCACTGTAACACTTGCACTGTAACACTTGCACTGTAACACTTGCACTGTAACACTTGCACTGTAACACTTGCACTGTAACACTTGCACTGTAACCTTAACCCTAAAACTTGAACTCAACCCCTTAACTCTAACACTTGAACTCAAACCCTTAACTCTAACACTAATTTTAATATTCCTAACTCGCTTACTCTATTTTTCCATCAACTTCAGGAGAGATCAACTTCAGGAGAGATCAACATCTGGCTCCTGGCTGTCAAGACCTCGAGGCCACCCAAGATCATCATGGACAGAACTGGAATGGCCCAGTGAGATAGACAGCATGCAGGCCTAGATCAGCACAATAGACCTAAGCTGTTTAGTAGATGAGTAAGTCAAACACTCTCTCTACCTCTGACTCTCCTTCTCTCTTACTCTCACATTCTAACCCGATCACTAGCACTTGCACTGTAACACTTGCACTGTAACACTTGCAACACTTGCACTGTAACACTTGCACTGTAACACTTGCCCTCGAACCTTAACCCTAACACTTGAACTCAAACCCTTAACTCTAACACTAATTTTAATATTCTTAACTCGCTTGCTCTATTTTTCCATCAACTTTAGGAGAGATCAACATCTGGCTCCTGGCTGTCAAGACCTCGAGGCCACCCAAGATCATCATGGACAGAACTGGAATGGCCTAGTGAGATAGACAGGATGCAGGCCTAGATCAGCACAATAGACCTACGCGGTTTAGTAGATGAGTAAGTCAAACACACTCTCTACCTCTGACTCTCCTTCTCTCTTACTCTCACATTCTAACCCGATCACTAGCACTTGCACTGTAACACTTGCACTGTAACACTTGCACTGTAACACTTGCACTGTAACACTTGCACTGTAACACTTGCACTGTAACACTTGCAACACTTGCACTGCAACACTTGCACTGTAACACTTGCACTGTAACACTTGCACTGTAACACTTGCCCTCGAACCTTAACCCTAACACTTGAACTCAAACCCTTAACTCTAACACTAATTTTAATATTCTTAACTCGCTTACTCTATTTTTCCATCAACTTCAGGAGAGATCAACTTTAGGAGAGATCAACATCTGGCTCCTGGCTGTCAAGACCTCGAGGCCACCCAAGATCATCATGGACAGAACTGGAATGGCCTAGTGAGATAGACAGCATGCAGGCCTAGATCAGCACAATAGACCTACGCTGTTTAGTCGATGAGTAAGTCAAACACTCTCTCTACCTCTGACTCTCCTTCTCTCTTACTCTCACATTCTAACCCGATCACTAGCACTTGCACTGTAACACTTGCACTGTAACACTTGCAACACTTGCACTGTAACACTTGCACTGTAACACTTGCCCTCGAACCTTAACCCTAACACTTGATCTCAAACCCTTAACTCTAACACTAATTTTAATATTCTTAACTCGCTTACTCTATTTTTCCATCAACTTTAGGAGAGATCAACATCTGGCTCCTGGCTGTCAAGACCTCGAGGCCACCCAAGATCATCATGGACAGAACTGGAATGGCCTAGTGAGATAGACAGCATACAGGCCTAGATCAGCACAATAGACCTACGCTGTTTAGTCGATGAGTAAGTCAAACACTCTCTCTACCTCTGACTCTCCTTCTCTCTTACTCTCACATTCTAACCCGATCACTAGCACTTGCACTGTAACACTTGCACTGTAACACTTGCACTGTAACACTTGCCCTCGAACCTTAACCCTAAAACTTGAACTCAACCCCTTAACTCTAACACTTGAACTCAAACCCTTAACTCTAACACTAATTTTAATATTCTTAACTCGCTTACTCTATTTTTCCATCAACTTCAGGAGAGATCAACTTTAGGAGAGATCAACATCTGGCTCCTGGCTGTCAAGACCTCGAGGCCACCCAAGATCATCATGGACAGAACTGGAATGGCCTAGTGAGATAGACAGCATGCAGGCCTAGATCAGCACAATAGACCTACGCTGTTTAGTCGATGAGTAAGTCAAACACTCTCTCTACCTCTGACTCTCCTTCTCTCTTACTCTCACATTCTAACCCGATCACTAGCACTTGCACTGTAACACTTGCACTGTAACACTTGCAACACTTGCACTGTAACACTTGCAACACTTGCACTGTAACACTTGCACTGTAACACTTGCCCTCGAACCTTAACCCTAACACTTGAACTCAAACCCTTAACTCAAACACTAATTTTAATATTCTTAACTCGCTTGCTCTATTTTTCCATCAACTTTAGGAGAGATCAACATCTGGCTCCTGGCTGTCAAGACCTCGAGGCCACCCAAGATCATCATGGACAGAACTGGAATGGCCTAGTGAGATAGACAGGATGCAGGCCTAGATCAGCACAATAGACCTACGCGGTTTAGTAGATGAGTAAGTCAAACACACTCTCTACCTCTGACTCTCCTTCTCTCTTACTCTCACATTCTAACCCGATCACTAGCACTTGCACTGTAAAACTTGCACTGTAACACTTGCACTGTAACACTTGCACTGTAACACTTCCAACACTTGCACTGTAACACTTCCAACACTTGCACTGTAACACTTGCACTGTAACACTTGCACTGTAACACTTGCACTGTAACACTTGCCCTCGAACCTTAACCCTAACACTTGAACTCAAACCCTTAACTCTAACACTAATTTTAATATTCTTAACTCGCTTACTCTATTTTTCCATCAACTTCAGGAGAGATCAACATCCGGCTCCTGGCTGTCAAGACCTCGAGGCCACCCAAGATCATCATGGACAGAACTGGAATGGCCTAGTGAGATAGACAGCATGCAGGCCTAGATCAGCACAATAGATCTACGCTGTTTAGTAGATGAGTAAGTCAAACACACGCTCTACCTCTGACTCTCCTTCTCTCTTACTCTCACATTCTAACCCGATCACTAGCACTGTAACACTTGCACTGTAACACTTGCACTGTAACACTTGCAACACTTGCACTGTAACACTTGCAACACTTCCACTGTAACACTTGCACTGTAACACTTGCACTGTAACACTTGCACTCGAACCTTAACCCTATCACTTGCACTGTAACACTTGCACTCGAACCTTAACCCTAACACTTGCACTGTAACACTTGCACTCGAACCTTAACCCTAACACTTGAACTCAAACCCTTAACTCTAACACTAATTTTTATATTCTTAACTCGCTTACTCTATTTTTCCATCAACTTCAGGAGAGATCAACTGTAACACTTGCACTGTAACATTGCACTGTAACACTTGCACTGTAACACTTGCACTGTAACACTTGCACTGTAACACTTGCACTGTAACACTTGCACTGTAACACTTGCACTGTAACACTTGCACTGTAACCTTAACCCTAAAACTTGAACTCAACCCCTTAACTCTAACACTTGAACTCAAACCCTTAACTCTAACACTAATTTTAATATTCCTAACTCGCTTACTCTATTTTTCCATCAACTTCAGGAGAGATCAACTTCAGGAGAGATCAACATCTGGCTCCTGGCTGTCAAGACCTCGAGGCCACCCAAGATCATCATGGACAGAACTGGAATGGCCTAGTGAGATAGACAGCATGCAGGCCTAGATCAGCACAATAGACCTACGCGGTTTAGTAGATGAGTAAGTCAAACACTCTCTCTACCTCTGACTCTCCTTCTCTCTTACTCTCACATTCTAACCCGATCACTAGCACTTGCACTGTAACACTTGCACTGTAACACTTGCAACACTTGCACTGTAACACTTGCACTGTAACACTTGCCCTCGAACCTTAACCCTAACACTTGAACTCAAACCCTTAACTCTAACACTAATTTTAATATTCTTAACTCGCTTGCTCTATTTTTCCATCAACTTTAGGAGAGATCAACATCTGGCTCCTGGCTGTCAAGACCTCGAGGCCACCCAAGATCATCATGGACAGAACTGGAATGGCCTAGTGAGATAGACAGGATGCAGGCCTAGATCAGCACAATAGACCTACGCGGTTTAGTAGATGAGTAAGTCAAACACACTCTCTACCTCTGACTCTCCTTCTCTCTTACTCTCACATTCTAACCCGATCACTAGCACTTGCACTGTAACACTTGCACTGTAACACTTGCACTGTAACACTTGCACTGTAACACTTGCACTGTAACACTTGCACTGTAACACTTGCAACACTTGCACTGCAACACTTGCACTGTAACACTTGCACTGTAACACTTGCACTGTAACACTTGCACTGTAACACTTGCCCTCGAACCTTAACCCTAACACTTGAACTCAAACCCTTAACTCTAACACTAATTTTAATATTCTTAACTCGCTTACTCTATTTTTCCATCAACTTCAGGAGAGATCAACTTTAGGAGAGATCAACATCTGGCTCCTGGCTGTCAAGACCTCGAGGCCACCCAAGATCATCATGGACAGAACTGGAATGGCCTAGTGAGATAGACAGCATGCAGGCCTAGATCAGCACAATAGACCTACGCTGTTTAGTCGATGAGTAAGTCAAACACTCTCTCTACCTCTGACTCTCCTTCTCTCTTACTCTCACATTCTAACCCGATCACTAGCACTTGCACTGTAACACTTGCACTGTAACACTTGCAACACTTGCACTGTAACACTTGCACTGTAACACTTGCCCTCGAACCTTAACCCTAACACTTGATCTCAAACCCTTAACTCTAACACTAATTTTAATATTCTTAACTCGCTTACTCTATTTTTCCATCAACTTTAGGAGAGATCAACATCTGGCTCCTGGCTGTCAAGACCTCGAGGCCACCCAAGATCATCATGGACAGAACTGGAATGGCCTAGTGAGATAGACAGCATACAGGCCTAGATCAGCACAATAGACCTACGCTGTTTAGTCGATGAGTAAGTCAAACACTCTCTCTACCTCTGACTCTCCTTCTCTCTTACTCTCACATTCTAACCCGATCACTAGCACTTGCACTGTAACACTTGCACTGTAACACTTGCACTGTAACACTTGCCCTCGAACCTTAACCCTAAAACTTGAACTCAACCCCTTAACTCTAACACTTGAACTCAAACCCTTAACTCTAACACTAATTTTAATATTCTTAACTCGCTTACTCTATTTTTCCATCAACTTCAGGAGAGATCAACTTTAGGAGAGATCAACATCTGGCTCCTGGCTGTCAAGACCTCGAGGCCACCCAAGATCATCATGGACAGAACTGGAATGGCCTAGTGAGATAGACAGCATGCAGGCCTAGATCAGCACAATAGACCTACGCTGTTTAGTCGATGAGTAAGTCAAACACTCTCTCTACCTCTGACTCTCCTTCTCTCTTACTCTCACATTCTAACCCGATCACTAGCACTTGCACTGTAACACTTGCACTGTAACACTTGCAACACTTGCACTGTAACACTTGCAACACTTGCACTGTAACACTTGCACTGTAACACTTGCCCTCGAACCTTAACCCTAACACTTGAACTCAAACCCTTAACTCAAACACTAATTTTAATATTCTTAACTCGCTTGCTCTATTTTTCCATCAACTTTAGGAGAGATCAACATCTGGCTCCTGGCTGTCAAGACCTCGAGGCCACCCAAGATCATCATGGACAGAACTGGAATGGCCTAGTGAGATAGACAGGATGCAGGCCTAGATCAGCACAATAGACCTACGCGGTTTAGTAGATGAGTAAGTCAAACACACTCTCTACCTCTGACTCTCCTTCTCTCTTACTCTCACATTCTAACCCGATCACTAGCACTTGCACTGTAAAACTTGCACTGTAACACTTGCACTGTAACACTTGCACTGTAACACTTGCAACACTTGCACTGTAACACTTGCAACACTTGCACTGTAACACTTGCACTGTAACACTTGCACTGTAACACTTGCACTGTAACACTTGCCCTCGAACCTTAACCCTAACACTTGAACTCAAACCCTTAACTCTAACACTAATTTTAATATTCTTAACTCGCTTACTCTATTTTTCCATCAACTTCAGGAGAGATCAACATCCGGCTCCTGGCTGTCAAGACCTCGAGGCCACCCAAGATCATCATGGACAGAACTGGAATGGCCTAGTGAGATAGACAGCATGCAGGCCTAGATCAGCACAATAGATCTACGCTGTTTAGTAGATGAGTAAGTCAAACACACGCTCTACCTCTGACTCTCCTTCTCTCTTACTCTCACATTCTAACCCGATCACTAGCACTGTAACACTTGCACTGTAACACTTGCACTGTAACACTTGCAACACTTGCACTGTAACACTTGCAACACTTCCACTGTAACACTTGCACTGTAACACTTGCACTGTAACACTTGCACTCGAACCTTAACCCTATCACTTGCACTGTAACACTTGCACTCGAACCTTAACCCTAACACTTGCACTGTAACACTTGCACTCGAACCTTAACCCTAACACTTGAACTCAAACCCTTAACTCTAACACTAATTTTTATATTCTTAACTCGCTTACTCTATTTTTCCATCAACTTCAGGAGAGATCAACTGTAACACTTGCACTGTAACATTGCACTGTAACACTTGCACTGTAACACTTGCACTGTAACACTTGCACTGTAACACTTGCACTGTAACACTTGCACTGTAACACTTGCACTGTAACACTTGCACTGTAACCTTAACCCTAAAACTTGAACTCAACCCCTTAACTCTAACACTTGAACTCAAACCCTTAACTCTAACACTAATTTTAATATTCCTAACTCGCTTACTCTATTTTTCCATCAACTTCAGGAGAGATCAACTTCAGGAGAGATCAACATCTGGCTCCTGGCTGTCAAGACCTCGAGGCCACCCAAGATCATCATGGACAGAACTGGAATGGCCCAGTGAGATAGACAGCATGCAGGCCTAGATCAGCACAATAGACCTAAGCTGTTTAGTAGATGAGTAAGTCAAACACTCTCTCTACCTCTGACTCTCCTTCTCTCTTACTCTCACATTCTAACCCGATCACTAACACTTGCACTGTAACACTTGCACTGTAACACTTGCACTGTAACACTTGCACTGTAACACTTGCACTGTAACACTTGCACTGTAACACTTGCACTGTAACACTTGCACTGTAACACTTGCACTGTAACACTTGCACTGTAACACTTGCACTGTAACACTTGCACTAGAACCTTAACCCTAACACTTGCACTGTAACACTTGCACTCAAACCTTAACCCTAACACTAATTTTTATATTCTTAACTCGCTTACTCTATTTTTCCATCAACTTCAGGAGAGATCAACATCCGGCTCCTGGCTGTCAAGACCTCGAGGCCACCCAAGATCATCATGGACAGAACTGGAATGGCCTAGTGAGATAGACAGCATGCAGGCCTAGATCAGCACAATAGACCGCTGTTTAGTAGATGAGTAAGTCTAACACTCTCTCTACCTCTGACTCTCCTTCTCTCTTACTCTCACATTCTAACCCGATCACTAGCACTTGCACTGTAACACTTGCACTGTAACACTTGCAACACTTGCACTGTAACACTTGCAACACTTGCACTGTAACACTTGCACTGTAACACTTGCCCTCGAACCTTAACCCTAACACTTGAACTCAAACCCTTAACTCTAACACTAATTTTAATATTCTTAACTCGCTTGCTCTATTTTTCCATCAACTTTAGGAGAGATCAACATCTGGCTCCTGGCTGTCAAGACCTCGAGGCCACCCAAGATCATCATGGACAGAACTGGAATGGCCTAGTGAGATAGACAGGATGCAGGCCTAGATCAGCACAATAGACCTACGCGGTTTAGTAGATGAGTAAGTCAAACACACTCTCTACCTCTGACTCTCCTTCTCTCTTACTCTCACATTCTAACCCGATCACTAGCACTTGCACTGTAACACTTGCACTGTAACACTTGCACTGTAACACTTGCACTGTAACACTTGCACTGTAACACTTGCAACACTTGCACTGTAACACTTGCACTGTAACACTTGCACTGTAACACTTGCCCTCGAACCTTAACCCTAACACTTGAACTCAAACCCTTAACTCTAACACTAATTTTAATATTCTTAACTCGCTTACTCTATTTTTCCATCAACTTCAGGAGAGATCAACTTTAGGAGAGATCAACATCTGGCTCCTGGCTGTCAAGACCTCGAGGCCACCCAAGATCATCATGGACAGAACTGGAATGGCCTAGTGAGATAGACAGCATGCAGGCCTAGATCAGCACAATAGACCTACGCTGTTTAGTCGATGAGTAAGTCAAACACTCTCTCTACCTCTGACTCTCCTTCTCTCTTACTCTCACATTCTAACCCGATCACTAGCACTTGCACTGTAACACTTGCACTGTAACACTTGCAACACTTGCACTGTAACACTTGCACTGTAACACTTGCCCTCGAACCTTAACCCTAACACTTGATCTCAAACCCTTAACTCTAACACTAATTTTAATATTCTTAACTCGCTTACTCTATTTTTCCATCAACTTTAGGAGAGATCAACATCTGGCTCCTGGCTGTCAAGACCTCGAGGCCACCCAAGATCATCATGGACAGAACTGGAATGGCCTAGTGAGATAGACAGCATACAGGCCTAGATCAGCACAATAGACCTACGCTGTTTAGTCGATGAGTAAGTCAAACACTCTCTCTACCTCTGACTCTCCTTCTCTCTTACTCTCACATTCTAACCCGATCACTAGCACTTGCACTGTAACACTTGCACTGTAACACTTGCACTGTAACACTTGCCCTCGAACCTTAACCCTAAAACTTGAACTCAACCCCTTAACTCTAACACTTGAACTCAAACCCTTAACTCTAACACTAATTTTAATATTCTTAACTCGCTTACTCTATTTTTCCATCAACTTCAGGAGAGATCAACTTTAGGAGAGATCAACATCTGGCTCCTGGCTGTCAAGACCTCGAGGCCACCCAAGATCATCATGGACAGAACTGGAATGGCCTAGTGAGATAGACAGCATGCAGGCCTAGATCAGCACAATAGACCTACGCTGTTTAGTAGATGAGTAAGTCTAACACTCTCTCTACCTCTGACTCTCCTTCTCTCTTACTCTCACATTCTAACCCGATCACTAGCACTTGCACTGTAACACTTGCACTGTAACACTTGCAACACTTGCACTGTAACACTTGCACTGTAACACTTGCCCTCGAACCTTAACCCTAACACTTGAACTCAAACCCTTAACTCTAACACTAATTTTAATATTCTTAACTCGCTTGCTCTATTTTTCCATCAACTTTAGGAGAGATCAACATCTGGCTCCTGGCTGTCAAGACCTCGAGGCCACCCAAGATCATCATGGACAGAACTGGAATGGCCTAGTGAGATAGACAGCATGCAGGCCTAGATCAGCACAATAGACCTAAGCTGTTTAGTAGATGAGTAAGTCAAACACTCTCTCTACCTCTGACTCTCCTTCTCTCTTACTCTCACATTCTAACCCGATCACTAACACTTGCACTGTAACACTTGCACTGTAACACTTGCACTGTAACACTTGCACTGTAACACTTGCACTGTAACACTTGCACTGTAACACTTGCACTGTAACACTTGCACTGTAACACTTGCACTGTAACACTTGCACTGTAACACTTGCACTGTAACACTTGCACTCGAACCTTAACCCTAACACTTGCACTGTAACACTTGCACTCAAACCTTAACCCTAACACTAATTTTTATATTCTTAACTCGCTTACTCTATTTTTCCATCAACTTCAGGAGAGATCAACATCCGGCTCCTGGCTGTCAAGACCTCGAGGCCACCCAAGATCATCATGGACAGAACTGGAATGGCCTAGTGAGATAGACAGCATGCAGGCCTAGATCAGCACAATAGACCTACGCTGTTTAGTAGATGAGTAAGTCTAACACTCTCTCTACCTCTGACTCTCCTTCTCTCTTACTCTCACATTCTAACCCGATCACTAGCACTTGCACTGTAACACTTGCACTGTAACACTTGCAACACTTGCACTGTAACACTTGCAACACTTGCACTGTAACACTTGCACTGTAACACTTGCCCTCGAACCTTAACCCTAACACTTGAACTCAAACCCTTAACTCTAACACTAATTTTAATATTCTTAACTCGCTTGCTCTATTTTTCCATCAACTTTAGGAGAGATCAACATCTGGCTCCTGGCTGTCAAGACCTCGAGGCCACCCAAGATCATCATGGACAGAACTGGAATGGCCTAGTGAGATAGACAGCATGCAGGCCTAGATCAGCACAATAGACCTACGCTGTTTAGTAGATGAGTAAGTCTAACACTCTCTCTACCTCTGACTCTCCTTCTCTCTTACTCTCACATTCTAACCCGATCACTAGCACTTGCACTGTAACACTTGCACTGTAACACTTGCAACACTTGCACTGTAACACTTGCACTGTAACACTTGCCCTCGAACCTTAACCCTAACACTTGAACTCAAACCCTTAACTCTAACACTAATTTTAATATTCTTAACTCGCTTGCTCTATTTTTCCATCAACTTTAGGAGAGATCAACATCTGGCTCCTGGCTGTCAAGACCTCGAGGCCACCCAAGATCATCATGGACAGAACTGGAATGGCCTAGTGAGATAGACAGGATGCAGGCCTAGATCAGCACAATAGACCTACGCGGTTTAGTAGATGAGTAAGTCAAACACACTCTCTACCTCTGACTCTCCTTCTCTCTTACTCTCACATTCTAACCCGATCACTAGCACTTGCACTGTAACACTTGCACTGTAACACTTGCACTGTAACACTTGCACTGTAACACTTGCACTGTAACACTTGCAACACTTGCACTGTAACACTTGCACTGTAACACTTGCACTGTAACACTTGCCCTCGAACCTTAACCCTAACACTTGAACTCAAACCCTTAACTCTAACACTAATTTTAATATTCTTAACTCGCTTACTCTATTTTTCCATCAACTTCAGGAGAGATCAACTTTAGGAGAGATCAACATCTGGCTCCTGGCTGTCAAGACCTCGAGGCCACCCAAGATCATCATGGACAGAACTGGAATGGCCTAGTGAGATAGACAGCATGCAGGCCTAGATCAGCACAATAGACCTACGCTGTTTAGTCGATGAGTAAGTCAAACACTCTCTCTACCTCTGACTCTCCTTCTCTCTTACTCTCACATTCTAACCCGATCACTAGCACTTGCACTGTAACACTTGCACTGTAACACTTGCAACACTTGCACTGTAACACTTGCACTGTAACACTTGCCCTCGAACCTTAACCCTAACACTTGATCTCAAACCCTTAACTCTAACACTAATTTTAATATTCTTAACTCGCTTACTCTATTTTTCCATCAACTTTAGGAGAGATCAACATCTGGCTCCTGGCTGTCAAGACCTCGAGGCCACCCAAGATCATCATGGACAGAACTGGAATGGCCTAGTGAGATAGACAGCATACAGGCCTAGATCAGCACAATAGACCTACGCTGTTTAGTCGATGAGTAAGTCAAACACTCTCTCTACCTCTGACTCTCCTTCTCTCTTACTCTCACATTCTAACCCGATCACTAGCACTTGCACTGTAACACTTGCACTGTAACACTTGCACTGTAACACTTGCCCTCGAACCTTAACCCTAAAACTTGAACTCAACCCCTTAACTCTAACACTTGAACTCAAACCCTTAACTCTAACACTAATTTTAATATTCTTAACTCGCTTACTCTATTTTTCCATCAACTTCAGGAGAGATCAACTTTAGGAGAGATCAACATCTGGCTCCTGGCTGTCAAGACCTCGAGGCCACCCAAGATCATCATGGACAGAACTGGAATGGCCTAGTGAGATAGACAGCATGCAGGCCTAGATCAGCACAATAGACCTACGCTGTTTAGTCGATGAGTAAGTCAAACACTCTCTCTACCTCTGACTCTCCTTCTCTCTTACTCTCACATTCTAACCCGATCACTAGCACTTGCACTGTAACACTTGCACTGTAACACTTGCACTGTAACACTTGCACTGTAACACTTGCACTGTAACACTTGCACTGTAACACTTGCCTTCGAACCTTACCCCTAACACTTGAACTCAAACCCTTAACTCTAACACTAATTTTAATATTCCTAACTCGCTTACTCTATTTTTCCATCAACTTCAGGAGAGATCAACATCCGGCTCCTGGCTGTCAAGACCTCGAGGCCACCCAAGATCATCATGGACAGAACTGGAATGGCCTAGTGAGATAGACAGCATGCAGGCCTAGATCAGCACAATAGACCTACGCTGTTTAGTAGATGAGTAAGTCTAACACTCTCTCTACCTCTGACTCTCCTTCTCTCTTACTCTCACATTCTAACCCGATCACTAGCACTTGCACTGTAACACTTGCACTGTAACACTTGCACTGTAACACTTGCACTGTAACACTTGCACTGTAACACTTGCACTGTAACACTTGCACTGTAACACTTGCACTGTAACACTTGCACTGTAACACTTGCACTGTAACACTTGCACTGTAACACTTGCACTGTAACACTTGCACTGTAACACTTGCACTGTAACACTTGCACTGTAACACTTGCACTGTAACACTTGCACTCGAACCTTAACCCTAACACTTGCACTGTAACACTTGCACTCAAACCTTAACCCTAACACTTGAACTCAAACCCTTAACTCTAACACTAATTTTAATATTCTTAACTCGCTTACTCTATTTTTCCATCAACTTCAGGAGAGATCAACATCCGGCTTCTGGCTGTCAAGACCTCGAGGCCACCCAAGATCATCATGGACAGAACTGGAATGGCCTAGTGAGATAGACAGCATGCAGGCCTAGATCAGCACAATAGATCTACGCTGTTTAGTAGATGAGTAAGTCAAACACACGCTCTACCTCTGACTCTCCTTCTCTCTTACTCTCACATTCTAACCCGATCACTAGCACTGTAACACTTGCACTGTAACACTTGCACTGTAACACTTGCAACACTTGCACTGTAACACTTGCACTGTATCACTTGCCCTCGAACCTTAACCCTAACACTTGAACTCAAACCCTTAACTCTAACACTAATTTTAATATTCTTAACTCGCTTACTCTATTTTTCCATCAACTTCAGGAGAGATCAACTTTAGGAGAGATCAACATCTGGCTCCTGGCTGTCAAGACCTCGAGGCCACCCAAGATCATCATGGACAGAACTGGAATGGCCTAGTGAGATAGACAGCATGCAGGCCTAGATCAGCACAATAGACCTACGCTGTTTAGTCAATGAGTAAGTCAAACACTCTCTCTACCTCTGACTCTCCTTCTCTCTTACTCTCACATTCTAACCCGATCACTAGCACTTGCACTGTAACACTTGCACTGTAACACTTGCACTGTAACACTTGCACTGTAACACTTGCACTGTAACACTTGCACTGTAACACTTGCACTGTAACACTTGCACTGTAACACTTGCACTGTAACACTTGCACTGTAACACTTGCACTGTAACACTTGCACTGTAACACTTGCACTGTAACACTTGCACTGTAACACTTGCCCTCGAACCTTAACCCTAACACTTGAACTCAAACCCGTAACTCTAACACTAATTTTATTATTCTTAACTCGCTTACTCTATTTTTCCATCAACTTTAGGAGAGATCAACTTCAGGAGAGATCAACCTCCGGCTCCTGGCTGTCAGGACCTCGAGGCCACCCAAGATCATCATGGACAGAACTGGAATGGCCTAGTGAGATAGACAGCATGCAGGCCTAGATCAGCACAATAGACCTACGCTGTTTAGTAGATGAGTAAGTCTAACACTCTCTCTACCTCTGACTCTCCTTCTCTCTTACTCTCACATTCTAACCCGATCACTAGCACTTGCACTGTAACACTTGCACTGTAACACTTGCACTGTAACACTTGCACTGTAACACTTGCACTGTAACACTTGCACTGTAACACTTGCCTTCGAACCTTACCCCTAACACTTGAAATCAAACCCTTAAATCTAACACTAATTTTAATATTCCTAACTCGCTTACTCTATTTTTCCATCAACTTCAGGAGAGATCAACATCCGGCTCCTGGCTGTCAAGACCTCGAGGCCACCCAAGATCATCATGGACAGAACTGGAATGGCCTAGTGAGATAGACAGCATGCAGGCCTAGATCAGCACAATAGACCTACGCTGTTTAGTAGATGAGTAAGTGTAACACTCTCTCTACCTCTGACTCTCCTTCTCTCTTACTCTCACATTCTAACCCGATCACTAGCACTTGCACTGTAACACTTGCACTGTAACACTTGCAACACTTGCACTGTAACACTTGCACTGTAACACTTGCCCTCGAACCTTAACCCTAACACTTGATCTCAAACCCTTAACTCTAACACTAATTTTAATATTCTTAACTCGCTTACTCTATTTTTCCATCAACTTTAGGAGAGATCAACATCTGGCTCCTGGCTGTCAAGACCTCGAGGCCACCCAAGATCATCATGGACAGAACTGGAATGGCCTAGTGAGATAGACAGTATGCAGGCCTAGATCAGCACAATAGACCTACGCTGTTTAGTCGATGAGTAAGTCAAACACTCTCTCTACCTCTGACTCTCCTTCTCTCTTACTCTCACATTCTAACCCGATCACTAACACTTGCACTGTAACACTTGCACTGTAACACTTGCACTGTAACACTTGCACTGTAACACTTGCACTGTAACACTTGCACTGTAACACTTGCACTGTAACACTTGCACTGTAACACTTGCACTGTAACACTTGCACTGTAACACTTGCACTCGAACCTTAACCCTAACACTTGCACTGTAACACTTGCACTCAAACCTTAACCCTAACACTTGAACTCAAACCCTTAACTCTAACACTAATTTTAATATTCTTAACTCGCTTACTCTATTTTTCCATCAACTTCAGGAGAGATCAACATCCGGCTTCTGGCTGTCAAGACCTCGAGGCCACCCAAGATCATCATGGACAGAACTGGAATGGCCTAGTGAGATAGACAGCATGCAGGCCTAGATCAGCACAATAGATCTACGCTGTTTAGTAGATGAGTAAGTCAAACACACGCTCTACCTCTGACTCTCCTTCTCTCTTACTCTCACATTCTAACCCGATCACTAGCACTTGCACTGTAACACTTGCACTGTAACACTTGCACTGTAACACTTGCACTGTAACACTTGCACTGTAACACTTGCACTGTAACACTTGCACTGTAACACTTGCACTGTAACACTTGCACTGTAACACTTGCACTGTAACACTTGCACTGTAACACTTGCACTGTAACACTTGCACTGTAACACTTGCACTGTAACACTTGCACTGTAACACTTGCACTGTAACACTTGCCCTCGAACCTTAACCCTAACACTTGAACTCAAACCCGTAACTCTAACACTAATTTTATGATTCTTAACTCGCTTACTCTATTTTTCCATCAACTTTAGGAGAGATCAACTTCAGGAGAGATCAACCTCCGGCTCCTGGCTGTCAGGACCTCGAGGCCACCCAAGATCATCATGGACAGAACTGGAATGGCCTAGTGAGATAGACAGCATGCAGGCCTAGATCAGCACAATAGACCTACGCTGTTTAGTAGATGAGTAAGTCTAACACTCTCTCTACCTCTGACTCTCCTTCTCTCTTACTCTCACATTCTAACCCGATCACTAACACTTGCACTGTAACACTTGCACTGTAACGCTTGCACTGTAACACTTGCAACACTTGCACTGTAACACTTGCACTGTAACACTTGCACTGTAACACTTGCACTGTAACACTTGCACTGTAACACTTGCCCTCGAACCTTAACCCTAACACTTGAACTCAAACCCGTAACTCTAACACTAATTTTATTATTCTTAACTCGCTTACTCTATTTTTCCATCAACTTTAGGAGAGATCAACTTCAGGAGAGATCAACCTCCGGCTCCTGGCTGTCAGGACCTCGAGGCCACCCAAGATCATCATGGACAGAACTGGAATGGCCTAGTGAGATAGACAGCATGCAGGCCTAGATCAGCACAATAGACCTACGCTGTTTAGTAGATGAGTAAGTCTAACACTCTCTCTACCTCTGACTCTCCTTCTCTCTTACTCTCACATTCTAACCCGATCACTAGCACTTGCACTGTAACACTTGCACTGTAACACTTGCACTGTAACACTTGCACTGTAACACTTGCACTGTAACACTTGCACTGTAACACTTGCCTTCGAACCTTACCCCTAACACTTGAAATCAAACCCTTAAATCTAACACTAATTTTAATATTCCTAACTCGCTTACTCTATTTTTCCATCAACTTCAGGAGAGATCAACATCCGGCTCCTGGCTGTCAAGACCTCGAGGCCACCCAAGATCATCATGGACAGAACTGGAATGGCCTAGTGAGATAGACAGCATGCAGGCCTAGATCAGCACAATAGACCTACGCTGTTTAGTAGATGAGTAAGTGTAACACTCTCTCTACCTCTGACTCTCCTTCTCTCTTACTCTCACATTCTAACCCGATCACTAGCACTTGCACTGTAACACTTGCACTGTAACACTTGCAACACTTGCACTGTAACACTTGCACTGTAACACTTGCCCTCGAACCTTAACCCTAACACTTGATCTCAAACCCTTAACTCTAACACTAATTTTAATATTCTTAACTCGCTTACTCTATTTTTCCATCAACTTTAGGAGAGATCAACATCTGGCTCCTGGCTGTCAAGACCTCGAGGCCACCCAAGATCATCATGGACAGAACTGGAATGGCCTAGTGAGATAGACAGTATGCAGGCCTAGATCAGCACAATAGACCTACGCTGTTTAGTCGATGAGTAAGTCAAACACTCTCTCTACCTCTGACTCTCCTTCTCTCTTACTCTCACATTCTAACCCGATCACTAACACTTGCACTGTAACACTTGCACTGTAACACTTGCACTGTAACACTTGCACTGTAACACTTGCACTGTAACACTTGCACTGTAACACTTGCACTGTAACACTTGCACTGTAACACTTGCACTCGAACCTTAACCCTAACACTTGCACTGTAACACTTGCACTCAAACCTTAACCCTAACACTTGAACTCAAACCCTTAACTCTAACACTAATTTTAATATTCTTAACTCGCTTACTCTATTTTTCCATCAACTTCAGGAGAGATCAACATCCGGCTTCTGGCTGTCAAGACCTCGAGGCCACCCAAGATCATCATGGACAGAACTGGAATGGCCTAGTGAGATAGACAGCATGCAGGCCTAGATCAGCACAATAGATCTACGCTGTTTAGTAGATGAGTAAGTCAAACACACGCTCTACCTCTGACTCTCCTTCTCTCTTACTCTCACATTCTAACCCGATCACTAGCACTTGCACTGTAACACTTGCACTGTAACACTTGCACTGTAACACTTGCACTGTAACACTTGCACTGTAACACTTGCACTGTAACACTTGCACTGTAACACTTGCACTGTAACACTTGCACTGTAACACTTGCCCTCGAACCTTAACCCTAACACTTGAACTCAAACCCGTAACTCTAACACTAATTTTATGATTCTTAACTCGCTTACTCTATTTTTCCATCAACTTTAGGAGAGATCAACTTCAGGAGAGATCAACCTCCGGCTCCTGGCTGTCAGGACCTCGAGGCCACCCAAGATCATCATGGACAGAACTGGAATGGCCTAGTGAGATAGACAGCATGCAGGCCTAGATCAGCACAATAGACCTACGCTGTTTAGTAGATGAGTAAGTCTAACACTCTCTCTACCTCTGACTCTCCTTCTCTCTTACTCTCACATTCTAACCCGATCACTAACACTTGCACTGTAACACTTGCACTGTAACGCTTGCACTGTAACACTTGCAACACTTGCACTGTAACACTTGCACTGTAACACTTGCACTGTAACACTTGCACTGTAACACTTGCACTGTAACACTTGCACTCGAACCTTAACCCTAACACTTGAACTCAAACCCGTAACTCTAACACTAATTTTAATATTCCTAACTCGCTTACTCTATTTTTCCATCAACTTCAGGAGAGATCAACTTCAGGAGAGATCAACATCTGGCTCCTGGCTGTCAAGACCTCGAGGCCACCCAATATCATCATGGACAGAACTGGAATGGCCTAGTGAGATAGACAGCATGCAGGCCTAGATCAGCACAATAGACCTACGCTGTTTAGTAGATGAGTAAGTCAAACACTCTCTCTACCTCTGACTTTCCTTCTCTCTTACTCTCACATTCTAACCCGATCACTAGCACTTGCACTGTAACACTTGCACTGTAACACTTGCACTGTAACACTTGCACTGTAACGCTTGCACTGTAACACTTGCAACACTTGCACTGTAACACTTGCACTGTAACACTTGCACTGTAACACTTGCACTGTAACACTTGCACTCGAACCTTAACCCTAACACTTGCACTGTAACACTTGCACTCGAACCTTAACCCTAACACTAATTTTTATATTCTTAACTCGCTTACTCTATTTTTCCATCAACTTCCGGAGAGATCAACATCCGGCTCCTGGCTGTCAAGACCTCGAGGCCACCCAAGATCATCATGGACAGAACTGGAATGGCCTAGTGAGATAGACAGCATGCAGGCCTAGATCAGCACAATAGACCTACGCTGTTTAGTAGATGAGTAAGTCTAACACTCTCTCTACCTCTGACTCTCCTTCTCTCTTACTCTCACATTCTAACCCGATCACTAGCACTTGCACTGTAACACTTGCACTGTAACACTTGCACTGTAACACTTGCACTGTAACACTTGCACTGTAACACTTGCACTGTAACACTTGCCTTCGAACCTTAACCCTAACACTTGAACTCAAACCCTTAACTCTAACACTAATTTTAATATTCCTAACTCGCTTACTCTATTTTTCCATCAACTTCAGGAGAGATCAACATCCGGCTCCTGGCTGTCAAGACCTCGAGGCCACCCAAGATCATCATGGACAGAACTGGAATGGCCTAGTGAGATAGACAGCATGCAGGCCTAGATCAGCACAATAGACCTACGCTGTTTAGTCGATGAGTAAGTCAAACACTCTCTCTACCTCTGACTCTCCTTCTCTCTTACTCTCACATTCTAACCCGATCACTAGCACTTGCACTGTAACACTTGCACTGTAACACTTGCAACACTTGCACTGTAACACTTGCAACACTTGCACTGTAACACTTGCACTGTAACACTTGCCCTCGAACCTTAACCCTAACACTTGATCTCAAACCCTTAACTCTAACACTAATTTTAATATTCCTAACTCGCTTACTCTATTTTTCCATCAACTTCAGGAGAGATCAACTTCAGGAGAGATCAACATCTGGCTCCTGGCTGTCAAGACCTCGAGGCCACCCAATATCATCATGGACAGAACTGGAATGGCCTAGTGAGATAGACAGCATGCAGGCCTAGATCAGCACAATAGACCTACGCTGTTTAGTAGATGAGTAAGTCAAACACTCTCTCTACCTCTGACTTTCCTTCTCTCTTACTCTCACATTCTAACCCGATCACTAGCACTTGCACTGTAACACTTGCACTGTAACACTTGCACTGTAACACTTGCACTGTAACGCTTGCACTGTAACACTTGCAACACTTGCACTGTAACACTTGCACTGTAACACTTGCACTGTAACACTTGCACTGTAACACTTGCACTCGAACCTTAACCCTAACACTTGCACTGTAACACTTGCACTCGAACCTTAACCCTAACACTAATTTTTATATTCTTAACTCGCTTACTCTATTTTTCCATCAACTTCCGGAGAGATCAACATCCGGCTCCTGGCTGTCAAGACCTCGAGGCCACCCAAGATCATCATGGACAGAACTGGAATGGCCTAGTGAGATAGACAGCATGCAGGCCTAGATCAGCACAATAGACCTACGCTGTTTAGTAGATGAGTAAGTCTAACACTCTCTCTACCTCTGACTCTCCTTCTCTCTTACTCTCACATTCTAACCCGATCACTAGCACTTGCACTGTAACACTTGCACTGTAACACTTGCACTGTAACACTTGCACTGTAACACTTGCACTGTAACACTTGCACTGTAACACTTGCCTTCGAACCTTAACCCTAACACTTGAACTCAAACCCTTAACTCTAACACTAATTTTAATATTCCTAACTCGCTTACTCTATTTTTCCATCAACTTCAGGAGAGATCAACATCCGGCTCCTGGCTGTCAAGACCTCGAGGCCACCCAAGATCATCATGGACAGAACTGGAATAGCCTAGTGAGATAGACAGCATGCAGGCCTAGATCAGCACAATAGACCTAAGCTGTTTAGTAGATGAGTAAGTCTAACACTCTCTCTACCTCTGACTCTCCTTCTCTCTTACTCTCACATTCTAACCCGATCACTAGCACTTGCACTGTAACACTTGCACTGTAACACTTGCAACACTTGCACTGTAACACTTGCAACACTTGCACTGTAACACTTGCACTGTAACACTTGCCCTCGAACCTTAACCCTAACACTTGATCTCAAACCCTTAACTCTAACACTAATTTTAATATTCTTAACTCGCTTACTCTATTTTTCCATCAACTTCAGGAGAGATCAACTTTAGGAGAGATCAACATCTGGCTCCTGGCTGTCAAGACCTCGAGGCCACCCAAGATCATCATGGACAGAACTGGAATGGCCTAGTGAGATAGACAGCATGCAGGCCTAGATCAGCACAATAGACCTACGCTGTTTAGTCGATGAGTAAGTCAAACACTCTCTCTACCTCTGACTCTCCTTCTCTCTTACTCTCACATTCTAACCCGATCACTAGCACTTGCACTGTAACACTTGCACTGTAACACTTGCACTGTAACACTTGCACTGTAACACTTGCCTTCGAACCTTAACCCTAACACTTGAACTCAAACCCTTAACTCTAACACTAATTTTAATATTCCTAACTCGCTTACTCTATTTTTCCATCAACTTCAGGAGAGATCAACTTCAGGAGAGATCAACATCTGGCTCCTGGCTGTCAAGACCTCGAGGCCACCCAATATCATCATGGACAGAACTGGAATGGCCTAGTGAGATAGACAGCATGCAGGCCTAGATCAGCACAATAGACCTACGCTGTTTAGTAGATGAGTAAGTCAAACACTCTCTCTACCTCTGACTTTCCTTCTCTCTTACTCTCACATTCTAACCCGATCACTAGCACTTGCACTGTAACACTTGCACTGTAACACTTGCACTGTAACGCTTGCACTGTAACGCTTGCACTGTAACACTTGCAACACTTGCACTGTAACACTTGCACTCGAACCTTAACCCTAACACTTGCACTGTAACACTTGCACTCGAACCTTAACCCTAACACTAATTTTTATATTCTTAACTCGCTTACTCTATTTTTCCATCAACTTCAGGAGAGATCAACATCCGGCTCCTGGCTGTCAAGACCTCGAGGCCACCCAAGATCATCATGGACAGAACTGGAATGGCCTAGTGAGATAGACAGCATGCAGGCCTAGATCAGCACAATAGACCTACGCTGTTTAGTATATGAGTAAGTCTAACACTCTCTCTACCTCTGACTCTCCTTCTCTCTTACTCTCACATTCTAACCCGATCACTAGCACTTGCACTGTAACACTTGCACTGTAACACTTGCAACACTTGCACTGTAACACTTGCAACACTTGCACTGTAACACTTGCCCTCGAACCTTAACCCTAACACTTGAACTCAAACCCTTAACTCTAACACTAATTTTAATATTCTTAACTCGCTTACTCTATTTTTTCATCAACTTCAGGAGAGATCAACTTTAGGAGAGATCAACATCTGGCTCCTGGCTGTCAAGACCTCGAGGCCACCCAAGATCATCATGGACAGAACTGGAATGGCCTAGTGAGATAGACAGCATGCAGGCCTAGATCAGCACAATAGACCTACGCTGTTTAGTAGATGAGTAAGTCTAACACTCTCTCTACCTCTGACTCTCCTTCTCTCTTACTCTCACATTCTAACCCGATCACTAGCACTTGCACTGTAACACTTGCACTGTAACACTTGCAACACTTGCACTGTAACACTTGCACTGTAACACTTGCCCTCGAACCTTAACCCTAACACTTGATCTCAAACCCTTAACTCTAACACTAATTTTAATATTCTTAACTCGCTTACTCTATTTTTCCATCAACTTCAGGAGAGATCAACTTTAGGAGAGATCAACATCTGGCTCCTGGCTGTCAAGACCTCGAGGCCACCCAAGATCATCATGGACAGAACTGGAATGGCCTAGTGAGATAGACAGCATGCAGGCCTACATCAGCACAATAGACCTACGCTGTTTAGTCGATGAGTAAGTCAAACACTCTCTCTACCTCTGACTCTCCTTCTCTCTTACTCTCACATTCTAACCCAATCACTAGCACTTGCACTGTAACACTTGCACTGTAACACTTGCACTGTAACACTTGCACTGTAACACTTGCACTGTAACACTTGCACTGTAACACTTGCCTTCGAACCTTAACCCTAACACTTGAACTCAAACCCTTAACTCTAACACTAATTTTAATATTCCTAACTCGCTTACTCTATTTTTCCATCAACTTCAGGAGAGATCAACTTCAGGAGAGATCAACATCTGGCTCCTGGCTGTCAAGACCTCGAGGCCACCCAATATCATCATGGACAGAACTGGAATGGCCTAGTGAGATAGACAGCATGCAGGCCTAGATCAGCACAATAGACCTACGCTGTTTAGTAGATGAGTAAGTCAAACACTCTCTCTACCTCTGACTTTCCTTCTCTCTTACTCTCACATTCTAACCCGATCACTAGCACTTGCACTGTAACACTTGCACTGTAACACTTGCAACACTTGCACTGTAACACTTGCACTGTAACACTTGCCCTCGAACCTTAACCCTAACACTTGATCTCAAACCCTTAACTCTAACACTAATTTTAATATTCTTAACTCGCTTACTCTATTTTTCCATCAACTTCAGGAGAGATCAACTTTAGGAGAGATCAACATCTGGCTCCTGGCTGTCAAGACCTCGAGGCCACCCAAGATCATCATGGACAGAACTGGAATGGCCTAGTGAGATAGACAGCATGCAGGCCTACATCAGCACAATAGACCTACGCTGTTTAGTCGATGAGTAAGTCAAACACTCTCTCTACCTCTGACTCTCCTTCTCTCTTACTCTCACATTCTAACCCAATCACTAGCACTTGCACTGTAACACTTGCACTGTAACACTTGCACTGTAACACTTGCACTGTAACACTTGCACTGTAACACTTGCACTGTAACACTTGCCTTCGAACCTTAACCCTAACACTTGAACTCAAACCCTTAACTCTAACACTAATTTTAATATTCCTAACTCGCTTACTCTATTTTTCCATCAACTTCAGGAGAGATCAACTTCAGGAGAGATCAACATCTGGCTCCTGGCTGTCAAGACCTCGAGGCCACCCAATATCATCATGGACAGAACTGGAATGGCCTAGTGAGATAGACAGCATGCAGGCCTAGATCAGCACAATAGACCTACGCTGTTTAGTAGATGAGTAAGTCAAACACTCTCTCTACCTCTGACTTTCCTTCTCTCTTACTCTCACATTCTAACCCGATCACTAGCACTTGCACTGTAACACTTGCACTGTAACACTTGCACTGTAACACTTGCACTGTAACACTTGCACTGTAACACTTGCACTGTAACACTTGCACTCGAACCTTAACCCTAACACTTGCACTGTAACACTTGCACTCGAACCTTAACCCTAACACTAATTTTTATATTCTTAACTCGCTTGCTCTATTTTTCCATCAACTTCAGGAGAGATCAACATCCGGCTCCTGGCTGTCAAGACCTCGAGGCCACCCAAGATCATCATGGACAGAACTGGAATGGCCTAGTGAGATAGACAGCATGCAGGCCTAGATCAGCACAATAGACCTACGCTGTTTAGTAGATGAGTAAGTCTAACACTCTCTCTACCTCTGACTCTCCTTCTCTCTTACTCTCACATTCTAACCCGATCACTAACACTTGCACTGTAACACTTGCACTGTAACGCTTGCACTGTAACACTTGCAACACTTGCACTGTAACACTTGCACTGTAACACTTGCACTGTAACACTTGCACTGTAACACTTGCACTGTAACACTTGCACTCGAACCTTAACCCTAACACTTGAACTCAAACCCGTAACTCTAACACTAATTTTAATATTCCTAACTCGCTTACTCTATTTTTCCATCAACTTCAGGAGAGATCAACTTCAGGAGAGATCAACATCTGGCTCCTGGCTGTCAAGACCTCGAGGCCACCCAATATCATCATGGACAGAACTGGAATGGCCTAGTGAGATAGACAGCATGCAGGCCTAGATCAGCACAATAGACCTACGCTGTTTAGTAGATGAGTAAGTCAAACACTCTCTCTACCTCTGACTTTCCTTCTCTCTTACTCTCACATTCTAACCCGATCACTAGCACTTGCACTGTAACACTTGCACTGTAACACTTGCACTGTAACACTTGCACTGTAACGCTTGCACTGTAACACTTGCAACACTTGCACTGTAACACTTGCACTGTAACACTTGCACTGTAACACTTGCACTGTAACACTTGCACTCGAACCTTAACCCTAACACTTGCACTGTAACACTTGCACTCGAACCTTAACCCTAACACTAATTTTTATATTCTTAACTCGCTTACTCTATTTTTCCATCAACTTCCGGAGAGATCAACATCCGGCTCCTGGCTGTCAAGACCTCGAGGCCACCCAAGATCATCATGGACAGAACTGGAATGGCCTAGTGAGATAGACAGCATGCAGGCCTAGATCAGCACAATAGACCTACGCTGTTTAGTAGATGAGTAAGTCTAACACTCTCTCTACCTCTGACTCTCCTTCTCTCTTACTCTCACATTCTAACCCGATCACTAGCACTTGCACTGTAACACTTGCACTGTAACACTTGCACTGTAACACTTGCACTGTAACACTTGCACTGTAACACTTGCACTGTAACACTTGCCTTCGAACCTTAACCCTAACACTTGAACTCAAACCCTTAACTCTAACACTAATTTTAATATTCCTAACTCGCTTACTCTATTTTTCCATCAACTTCAGGAGAGATCAACATCCGGCTCCTGGCTGTCAAGACCTCGAGGCCACCCAAGATCATCATGGACAGAACTGGAATAGCCTAGTGAGATAGACAGCATGCAGGCCTAGATCAGCACAATAGACCTAAGCTGTTTAGTAGATGAGTAAGTCTAACACTCTCTCTACCTCTGACTCTCCTTCTCTCTTACTCTCACATTCTAACCCGATCACTAGCACTTGCACTGTAACACTTGCACTGTAACACTTGCAACACTTGCACTGTAACACTTGCAACACTTGCACTGTAACACTTGCACTGTAACACTTGCCCTCGAACCTTAACCCTAACACTTGATCTCAAACCCTTAACTCTAACACTAATTTTAATATTCTTAACTCGCTTACTCTATTTTTCCATCAACTTCAGGAGAGATCAACTTTAGGAGAGATCAACATCTGGCTCCTGGCTGTCAAGACCTCGAGGCCACCCAAGATCATCATGGACAGAACTGGAATGGCCTAGTGAGATAGACAGCATGCAGGCCTAGATCAGCACAATAGACCTACGCTGTTTAGTCGATGAGTAAGTCAAACACTCTCTCTACCTCTGACTCTCCTTCTCTCTTACTCTCACATTCTAACCCGATCACTAGCACTTGCACTGTAACACTTGCACTGTAACACTTGCAACACTTGCACTGTAACACTTGCAACACTTGCACTGTAACACTTGCACTGTAACACTTGCCCTCGAACCTTAACCCTAACACTTGATCTCAAACCCTTAACTCTAACACTAATTTTAATATTCCTAACTCGCTTACTCTATTTTTCCATCAACTTCAGGAGAGATCAACTTCAGGAGAGATCAACATCTGGCTCCTGGCTGTCAAGACCTCGAGGCCACCCAATATCATCATGGACAGAACTGGAATGGCCTAGTGAGATAGACAGCATGCAGGCCTAGATCAGCACAATAGACCTACGCTGTTTAGTAGATGAGTAAGTCAAACACTCTCTCTACCTCTGACTTTCCTTCTCTCTTACTCTCACATTCTAACCCGATCACTAGCACTTGCACTGTAACACTTGCACTGTAACACTTGCACTGTAACACTTGCACTGTAACGCTTGCACTGTAACACTTGCAACACTTGCACTGTAACACTTGCACTGTAACACTTGCACTGTAACACTTGCACTGTAACACTTGCACTCGAACCTTAACCCTAACACTTGCACTGTAACACTTGCACTCGAACCTTAACCCTAACACTAATTTTTATATTCTTAACTCGCTTACTCTATTTTTCCATCAACTTCCGGAGAGATCAACATCCGGCTCCTGGCTGTCAAGACCTCGAGGCCACCCAAGATCATCATGGACAGAACTGGAATGGCCTAGTGAGATAGACAGCATGCAGGCCTAGATCAGCACAATAGACCTACGCTGTTTAGTAGATGAGTAAGTCTAACACTCTCTCTACCTCTGACTCTCCTTCTCTCTTACTCTCACATTCTAACCCGATCACTAGCACTTGCACTGTAACACTTGCACTGTAACACTTGCACTGTAACACTTGCACTGTAACACTTGCACTGTAACACTTGCACTGTAACACTTGCCTTCGAACCTTAACCCTAACACTTGAACTCAAACCCTTAACTCTAACACTAATTTTAATATTCCTAACTCGCTTACTCTATTTTTCCATCAACTTCAGGAGAGATCAACATCCGGCTCCTGGCTGTCAAGACCTCGAGGCCACCCAAGATCATCATGGACAGAACTGGAATAGCCTAGTGAGATAGACAGCATGCAGGCCTAGATCAGCACAATAGACCTAAGCTGTTTAGTAGATGAGTAAGTCTAACACTCTCTCTACCTCTGACTCTCCTTCTCTCTTACTCTCACATTCTAACCCGATCACTAGCACTTGCACTGTAACACTTGCACTGTAACACTTGCAACACTTGCACTGTAACACTTGCAACACTTGCACTGTAACACTTGCACTGTAACACTTGCCCTCGAACCTTAACCCTAACACTTGATCTCAAACCCTTAACTCTAACACTAATTTTAATATTCTTAACTCGCTTACTCTATTTTTCCATCAACTTCAGGAGAGATCAACTTTAGGAGAGATCAACATCTGGCTCCTGGCTGTCAAGACCTCGAGGCCACCCAAGATCATCATGGACAGAACTGGAATGGCCTAGTGAGATAGACAGCATGCAGGCCTAGATCAGCACAATAGACCTACGCTGTTTAGTCGATGAGTAAGTCAAACACTCTCTCTACCTCTGACTCTCCTTCTCTCTTACTCTCACATTCTAACCCGATCACTAGCACTTGCACTGTAACACTTGCACTGTAACACTTGCACTGTAACACTTGCACTGTAACACTTGCCTTCGAACCTTAACCCTAACACTTGAACTCAAACCCTTAACTCTAACACTAATTTTAATATTCCTAACTCGCTTACTCTATTTTTCCATCAACTTCAGGAGAGATCAACTTCAGGAGAGATCAACATCTGGCTCCTGGCTGTCAAGACCTCGAGGCCACCCAATATCATCATGGACAGAACTGGAATGGCCTAGTGAGATAGACAGCATGCAGGCCTAGATCAGCACAATAGACCTACGCTGTTTAGTAGATGAGTAAGTCAAACACTCTCTCTACCTCTGACTTTCCTTCTCTCTTACTCTCACATTCTAACCCGATCACTAGCACTTGCACTGTAACACTTGCACTGTAACACTTGCACTGTAACGCTTGCACTGTAACGCTTGCACTGTAACACTTGCAACACTTGCACTGTAACACTTGCACTCGAACCTTAACCCTAACACTTGCACTGTAACACTTGCACTCGAACCTTAACCCTAACACTAATTTTTATATTCTTAACTCGCTTACTCTATTTTTCCATCAACTTCAGGAGAGATCAACATCCGGCTCCTGGCTGTCAAGACCTCGAGGCCACCCAAGATCATCATGGACAGAACTGGAATGGCCTAGTGAGATAGACAGCATGCAGGCCTAGATCAGCACAATAGACCTACGCTGTTTAGTATATGAGTAAGTCTAACACTCTCTCTACCTCTGACTCTCCTTCTCTCTTACTCTCACATTCTAACCCGATCACTAGCACTTGCACTGTAACACTTGCACTGTAACACTTGCAACACTTGCACTGTAACACTTGCAACACTTGCACTGTAACACTTGCCCTCGAACCTTAACCCTAACACTTGAACTCAAACCCTTAACTCTAACACTAATTTTAATATTCTTAACTCGCTTACTCTATTTTTTCATCAACTTCAGGAGAGATCAACTTTAGGAGAGATCAACATCTGGCTCCTGGCTGTCAAGACCTCGAGGCCACCCAAGATCATCATGGACAGAACTGGAATGGCCTAGTGAGATAGACAGCATGCAGGCCTAGATCAGCACAATAGACCTACGCTGTTTAGTAGATGAGTAAGTCTAACACTCTCTCTACCTCTGACTCTCCTTCTCTCTTACTCTCACATTCTAACCCGATCACTAGCACTTGCACTGTAACACTTGCACTGTAACACTTGCAACACTTGCACTGTAACACTTGCACTGTAACACTTGCCCTCGAACCTTAACCCTAACACTTGATCTCAAACCCTTAACTCTAACACTAATTTTAATATTCTTAACTCGCTTACTCTATTTTTCCATCAACTTCAGGAGAGATCAACTTTAGGAGAGATCAACATCTGGCTCCTGGCTGTCAAGACCTCGAGGCCACCCAAGATCATCATGGACAGAACTGGAATGGCCTAGTGAGATAGACAGCATGCAGGCCTACATCAGCACAATAGACCTACGCTGTTTAGTCGATGAGTAAGTCAAACACTCTCTCTACCTCTGACTCTCCTTCTCTCTTACTCTCACATTCTAACCCAATCACTAGCACTTGCACTGTAACACTTGCACTGTAACACTTGCACTGTAACACTTGCACTGTAACACTTGCACTGTAACACTTGCACTGTAACACTTGCCTTCGAACCTTAACCCTAACACTTGAACTCAAACCCTTAACTCTAACACTAATTTTAATATTCCTAACTCGCTTACTCTATTTTTCCATCAACTTCAGGAGAGATCAACTTCAGGAGAGATCAACATCTGGCTCCTGGCTGTCAAGACCTCGAGGCCACCCAATATCATCATGGACAGAACTGGAATGGCCTAGTGAGATAGACAGCATGCAGGCCTAGATCAGCACAATAGACCTACGCTGTTTAGTAGATGAGTAAGTCAAACACTCTCTCTACCTCTGACTTTCCTTCTCTCTTACTCTCACATTCTAACCCGATCACTAGCACTTGCACTGTAACACTTGCACTGTAACACTTGCAACACTTGCACTGTAACACTTGCACTGTAACACTTGCCCTCGAACCTTAACCCTAACACTTGATCTCAAACCCTTAACTCTAACACTAATTTTAATATTCTTAACTCGCTTACTCTATTTTTCCATCAACTTCAGGAGAGATCAACTTTAGGAGAGATCAACATCTGGCTCCTGGCTGTCAAGACCTCGAGGCCACCCAAGATCATCATGGACAGAACTGGAATGGCCTAGTGAGATAGACAGCATGCAGGCCTACATCAGCACAATAGACCTACGCTGTTTAGTCGATGAGTAAGTCAAACACTCTCTCTACCTCTGACTCTCCTTCTCTCTTACTCTCACATTCTAACCCAATCACTAGCACTTGCACTGTAACACTTGCACTGTAACACTTGCACTGTAACACTTGCACTGTAACACTTGCACTGTAACACTTGCACTGTAACACTTGCCTTCGAACCTTAACCCTAACACTTGAACTCAAACCCTTAACTCTAACACTAATTTTAATATTCCTAACTCGCTTACTCTATTTTTCCATCAACTTCAGGAGAGATCAACTTCAGGAGAGATCAACATCTGGCTCCTGGCTGTCAAGACCTCGAGGCCACCCAATATCATCATGGACAGAACTGGAATGGCCTAGTGAGATAGACAGCATGCAGGCCTAGATCAGCACAATAGACCTACGCTGTTTAGTAGATGAGTAAGTCAAACACTCTCTCTACCTCTGACTTTCCTTCTCTCTTACTCTCACATTCTAACCCGATCACTAGCACTTGCACTGTAACACTTGCACTGTAACACTTGCACTGTAACACTTGCACTGTAACACTTGCACTGTAACACTTGCACTGTAACACTTGCACTCGAACCTTAACCCTAACACTTGCACTGTAACACTTGCACTCGAACCTTAACCCTAACACTAATTTTTATATTCTTAACTCGCTTGCTCTATTTTTCCATCAACTTCAGGAGAGATCAACATCCGGCTCCTGGCTGTCAAGACCTCGAGGCCACCCAAGATCATCATGGACAGAACTGGAATGGCCTAGTGAGATAGACAGCATGCAGGCCTAGATCAGCACAATAGACCTACGCTGTTTAGTAGATGAGTAAGTCTAATTTTGCCAGCAAGTTTGCCGATAAATCTGAGTGGATTCAGCTACAGTTCACACCATGCATTCATGCAAGCTGCACCATTGGATCACTTCTTCAGTGCCTCCATTGTGATCACCATCACTGCCTTTGTCCTGATGATGCCAGCCTCTGTCCTGATGATGCCAGCCTTTGTCCCGATGATGCCAGCCTTTGTTCCCTGCCTACCAAGCCTATTTGTCAAGATAAAGTACTTATCCTCAAGCCCCACCATTTAAACTTTGATTCCTGGACAAAACTTCCCAACAAATTTGACATTTTTCTGTCACCAAGGCACCAGCAAGTAACTGCAAGATTCTCCACTGACTCACAGCCTCAGCTACTAGTACTTCTAGCATGTGATCATCATGTCATTCGCCATCATGTACCTGCTAGCACTTCCACCATCAACGCTTGCCGTCGTAGAAGATTTGGTAAATGCCCGATCACATACTACCCCAACTCAACCTCATCTTTTCAAGTTCAACTTTCTGGTGATGTTCACCCAAATCCCGGCCCTGACGGTTCAACATCACCCAAGTCTTCTGACAACAGTACAGAACTGCAACGCTCAAAAATCAATTGTGTATTATTTAATGCCAGAAGCCTTGTCAATAAGCTTGTCTTGTTTCAATCGGAAATGCTTGTTAACAACATTGATATTGCCTTTGTAACTGAATCCTGGCTAGACCCAACTGTTCTTGATGGTGAATTTAACCTGAATCCTCAATACTCAATGTTTAGAAAAGACCGTAACAGACATGGCGGTGGTATATTTGTTGCTGTATCAAATCACCTAAAACCTTCACGCTGTTGTAAATTTGAACACCCTGATCTTGAATTGTTGTGGGTCGAAATATCTTGTAATCGAGGTACCATTCTATTAGGGTGTTTATACAGACCACCAAATGCTAACTCCAAATTCTTTGATTATTATGAAACTGTACTGGAATCGATTTTACCTTTTGCCCATAACTACCTTGCCATAGCATTATTAGGTGATTTCAATATCGATGTAAACACCACTGTTCCTAACGTACAACGACTAAATGTTATTTCCAACGTACTTAACTTCAACCAACTGGTAGAGTTTATAACTCGTCCTCATTCTAATGTAGATAACTCTGGTTCCACAATTGATCTATTGTTCACTAACCGACCAGATTTATTCATTGATACTCGGGCTTTACCTGGCTTAGGTAACAGTGATCATTATGGTATTGGTTTTAGAATTCATACAAGTCATACTGTCAAAACGATCACTCGAATGTTCTATCAGTACAACAAGGCTGATATTAGTGAGCTCTGTAACACATTGAACTGTGTTCCTTGGGACACATGCTTTTCGCCAGGATTTGATGCTGATGAAGTCTGGGACAGATTTAAAGACTTACTGTTTGCAGCGATTAAGGATGTCGTGCCCATGGCCAGACAAAAAGGAAAAAAACGGAGTCCTTGGATCACTAGTGAAGTCGTTCAACTCAGCCGGAAAAAGCAACGAGCCTTCAAAGCTGCAAAACGTAATCCCACAAATACTTACCTGTGGGAAAAGTACAAGTGCATACGTAATAAGGTTAAATATATTACTGCTCAGTCCTACCACAAATTTGTAAACGACCTCTGCCTCAACTGCTCCAACAATCCCAAGAAATTCTGGTCTTTTGTTAGTGGCCAAAGAAAGAAAAGCTGTCCTAGCAACTTTCATAATGGCGACCCTGATTCTGCAATCACTGAGAATCTTGATATTGCAGACAACTTCAACCGGATCTTCCAAAGTAACTTCACCCGGGACACTCACTCCTATTCAACTCCTCAATCCTGCAACCATTCCCCTTCGGAGTTTAGACTAACGACCATCGTTGTGACGCCATTCGAAGTGAGGAAACTATTGAACAATTTGGACATTCACAAGTCTGCAGGACCCGACGAGATTTCTCCACTGTTTTTGAGCATTGCCAGTGACAGCTTAGCTACACCACTGACAAATTTGTTCAACTTTTTTCTTTCCTCCGGCAATATTCCTAATGAGTGGAAACTTGCTCATGTTGTACCTCTCTTCAAATCTGGTGATCCACGTAACATGTGCAATTATAGACCGATTTCTCTTTGCTCCGTAGTTGGTAAGACATTAGAAAAAATCGTAAGCAATCACCTTGTAAATCATATTTGTAGACGAGGCATAGTTAGTGATGCTCAACATGGGTTTTTCCCTAAGCGTTCATGTGTAACCCAGTTGACAACTCTTTATCATGAATGGGCTGAAGTCATTGATGTGCGTAATCCTCCTCGTATCGATGTAATCTTTCTAGACTGGTCTAAAGCTTTCGACAAAGTTAGCCACAGCATGTTATTAGATAAATTGCATAAATATGGTATTTGTGGCTCAGTTCTATCATGGTTTAATTCTTATCTTAGCAACAGATCACAAAGAGTAATCTTCCAAGGTACCCAATCAGAGCAGTTAAGAGTTTTATCAGGTGTACCGCAAGGCTCTGTTCTTGGTCCCTTGCTTTTCAATATCTTTGTTTTTGATCTCCCATTCTGTGTTCAATCCAATCTTAGACAATATGCAGATGACACTGTATTGTATAGACCCATTAGATCCAACTCTGACACAGTAATCCTTCAAAATGACTTAAACAATGTAATTAACTGGTGTAATATTAATCACATGGTACTTAATCCTAAGAAATGTAAGCTTATGACTGTAACTCGTAGCAGAAATCCTCCTAGTCCCATTTATAATATTGGCTCGGATTCTCTTGAAGTTGTTTGCCAGTACAAGTATCTAGGTGTCGTCATCTCTCGTGATCTCAGTTGGAAGAACCACATTGATAGCATTACTTCCAAAGCTACCAAACTTTGTGGCTTTATAAGACGGGTTGTTAAGAGTAATAATTCCACTGTTCTAGTTAAACTTTACACTTCCCTATGTAGACCTGTCATGGAGTATGCTGCTCCTGTCTGGTGCCCAAGCCTACACACTCACCAATCACTCATTGAAAAGGTTCAGAGGCGTTTCACACGTTCTTGTCTTGGCCTCCCTAAAAGAGCCATACCTAACAATGCCGACATTGACTACCCTTCCAGATGTAAGCAATTAGGAATTCCTCTGTTGATCAACAGACTTAATTTTCTGTCCATTTCTTTTGTTGTTAAATGTTTGTATAATAAGTTTGATGTAAGTATCCACAGTTATGTTTCTATTAATTCTAGGCATTGTGATTTTGTTAAGTTTGTTCACAAGGGGGGTCGCACTAACTGCTTACACAACTCTCTATTTGTTAGGTTTCCAAGATTATGGGATAGTTTACCATCTAATGTTAAGGAACAAGTTGTACTTAATATGTCCAAGTTTCTCAGTAGTTTGCGTAATTATATTCTGTCTCCCGGTAAATCCATCATAATTCCATCCTAAATAGGCGTGCACCTGAAACATAGAGTCTTGGTTTGCTTACATGCGTGCTTTTCTATTGCCCTACGGGATGCCTGGTACCCTGAGACTACCATGGACTTGTGCGCATGTAAGCTAAGTGTGACGTCATTATGTTTTAGGTCTATTCTGAACTGTTACAATCTGTTATTTGTGTACATAATGTATTTATTTTAAGGAGATTTAATATCATAAATGTATTTGAAATCCGTCTACATATTTATTTATATATACTTCATCTCCTGCATATACTGTAAGCAAACCTATTTATAACTAAATTTGTATTTTTTTTGTATTACTATAGTATTGCCTTGCATTTTTTTTTTTTTTTTCATTTTGCATATATATATGTACATGTATTTAATGTTGGCATGGCTACATTTGGAGAGCCACTCGATTGTGATTTAGTTCACATTTGGCAATCCTTCAGGGGTGTTACCATGTCATGTTTTGTTTTATGTCATTTTTTCATCTGTGTACTGTACCTTTTTATGTTTGCCCTGAGAAATAATAAATGAAATGAAATGAAATGAAACACTCTCTCTACCTCTGACTCTCCTTCTCTCTTACTCTCACATTCTAACCCGATCACTAGCACTTGCACTGTAACACTTGCACTGTAACACTTGCACTGTAACACTTGCAACACTTGCACTGTAACACTTGCAACACTTGCACTGTAACACTTGCCCTCGAACCTTAACCCTAACACTTGAACTCAAACCCTTAACTCTAACACTAATTTTAATATTCTTAACTCGCTTACTCTATTTTTCCATCAACTTCAGGAGAGATCAACTTTAGGAGAGATCAACATCTGGCTCCTGGCTGTCAAGACCTCGAGGCCACCCAAGATCATCATGGACAGAACTGGAATGGCCTAGTGAGATAGACAGCATGCAGGCCTAGATCAGCACAATAGACCTACGCTGTTTAGTCGATGAGTAAGTCAAACACTCTCTCTACCTCTGACTCTCCTTCTCTCTTACTCTCACATTCTAACCCGATCACTAGCACTTGCACTGTAACACTTGCACTGTAACACTTGCACTGTAACACTTGCCCTCGAACCTTAACCCTAACACTTGAACTCAAACCCTTAACTCTAACACTAATTTTAATATTCCTAACTCGCTTACTCTATTTTTCCATCAACTTCAGGAGAGATCAACATCCGGCTCCTGGCTGTCAAGACCTCGAGGCCACCCAAGATCATCATGGACAGAACTGGAATGGCCTAGTGAGATAGACAGCATGCAGGCCTAGATCAGCACAATAGACCTACGCTGTTTAGTAGATGAGTAAGTCTAACACTCTCTCTACCTCTGACTCTCCTTCTCTCTTACTCTCACATTCTAACCCGATCACTAGCACTTGCACTGTAACACTTGCACTGTAACACTTGCAACACTTGCACTGTAACACTTGCACTGTAACACTTGCCCTCGAACCTTAACCCTAACACTTGATCTCAAACCCTTAACTCTAACACTAATTTTAATATTCTTAACTCGCTTACTCTATTTTTCCATCAACTTTAGGAGAGATCAACATCTGGCTCCTGGCTGTCAAGACCTCGAGGCCACCCAAGATCATCATGGACAGAACTGGAATGGCCTAGTGAGATAGACAGCATGCAGGCCTAGATCAGCACAATAGACCTACGCTGTTTAGTCGATGAGTAAGTCAAACACTCTCTCTACCTCTGACTCTCCTTCTCTCTTACTCTCACATTCTAACCCGATCACTAGCACTTGCACTGTAACACTTGCACTGTAACACTTGCACTGTAACACTTGCACTGTAACACTTGCACTGTAACACTTGCACTGTAACACTTGCCCTCGAACCTTAACCCTTAAACTTGAACTCAACCCCTTAACTCTAACACTTGAACTCAAACCCTTAACTCTAACACTAATTTTAATATTCCTAACTCGCTTACTCTATTTTTCCATCAACTTCAGGAGAGATCAACTTCAGGAGAGATCAACATCTGGCTCCTGGCTGTCAAGACCTCGAGGCCACCCAAGATCATCATGGACAGAACTGGAATGGCCCAGTGAGATAGACAGCATGCAGGCCTAGATCAGCACAATAGACCTAAGCTGTTTAGTAGATGAGTAAGTCAAACACTCTCTCTACCTCTGACTCTCCTTCTCTCTTACTCTCACATTCTAACCCGATCACTAACACTTGCACTGTAACACTTGCACTGTAACACTTGCACTGTAACACTTGCACTGTAACACTTGCACTGTAACACTTGCACTCGAACCTTAACCCTAACACTTGCACTGTAACACTTGCACTCGAACCTTAACCCTAACACTTGCACTGTAACACTTGCACTGTAACACTTGCACTGTAACACTTGCACTGTAACACTTGCACTGTAACACTTGCACTGTAACACTTGCACTGTAACACTTGCCCTCGAACCTTAACCCTAACACTTGAACTCAAACCCTTAACTCTAACACTAATTTTAATATTCTTAACTCGCTTACTCTATTTTTCCATCAACTTCAGGAGAGATCAACTTTAGGAGAGATCAACATCTGGCTCCTGGCTGTCAAGACCTCGAGGCCACCCAAGATCATCATGGACAGAACTGGAATGGCCTAGTGAGATAGACAGCATGCAGGCCTAGATCAGCACAATAGACCTACGCTGTTTAGTCGATGAGTAAGTCAAACACTCTCTCTACCTCTGACTCTGCTTCTCTCTTACTCTCACATTCTAACCCGATCACTAGCACTTGCACTGTAACACTTGCACTGTAACACTTGCACTGTAACACTTGCACTGTAACACTTGCACTGTAACACTTGCACTGTAACACTTGCACTGTAACACTTGCCCTCGAACCTTAACCCTAACACTTGAACTCAAACCCTTAACTCTAACACTAATTTTAATATTCTTAACTCGCTTACTCTATTTTTCCATCAACTTCAGGAGAGATCAACTTTAGGAGAGATCAACATCTGGCTCCTGGCTGTCAAGACCTCGAGGCCACCCAAGATCATCATGGATAGAACTGGAATGGCCTAGTGAGATAGACAGCATGCATGCCTAGATCAGCACAATAGACCTACGCTGTTTAGTCGATGAGTAAGTCAAACACTCTCTCTACCTCTGACTCTCCTTCTCTCTTACTCTCACATTCTAACCCGATCACTAGCACTTGCACTGTAACACTTGCACTGTAACACTTGCACTGTAACACTTGCAACACTTGCACTGTAACACTTGCAACACTTGCACTGTAACACTTGCCCTCGAACCTTAACCCTAACACTTGAACTCAAACCCTTAACTCTAACACTAATTTTAATATTCTTAACTCGCTTACTCTATTTTTCCATCAACTTCAGGAGAGATCAACTTTAGGAGAGATCAACATCTGGCTCCTGGCTGTCAAGACCTCGAGGCCACCCAAGATCATCATGGACAGAACTGGAATGGCCTAGTGAGATAGACAGCATGCAGGCCTAGATCAGCACAATAGACCTACGCTGTTTAGTCGATGAGTAAGTCAAACACTCTCTCTACCTCTGACTCTCCTTCTCTCTTACTCTCACATTCTAACCCGATCACTAGCACTTGCACTGTAACACTTGCACTGTAACACTTGCACTGTAACACTTGCCCTCGAACCTTAACCCTAACACTTGAACTCAAACCCTTAACTCTAACACTAATTTTAATATTCCTAACTCGCTTACTCTATTTTTCCATCAACTTCAGGAGAGATCAACATCCGGCTCCTGGCTGTCAAGACCTCGAGGCCACCCAAGATCATCATGGACAGAACTGGAATGGCCTAGTGAGATAGACAGCATGCAGGCCTAGATCAGCACAATAGACCTACGCTGTTTAGTAGATGAGTAAGTCTAACACTCTCTCTACCTCTGACTCTCCTTCTCTCTTACTCTCACATTCTAACCCGATCACTAGCACTTGCACTGTAACACTTGCACTGTAACACTTGCAACACTTGCACTGTAACACTTGCACTGTAACACTTGCCCTCGAACCTTAACCCTAACACTTGATCTCAAACCCTTAACTCTAACACTAATTTTAATATTCTTAACTCGCTTACTCTATTTTTCCATCAACTTTAGGAGAGATCAACATCTGGCTCCTGGCTGTCAAGACCTCGAGGCCACCCAAGATCATCATGGACAGAACTGGAATGGCCTAGTGAGATAGACAGCATGCAGGCCTAGATCAGCACAATAGACCTACGCTGTTTAGTCGATGAGTAAGTCAAACACTCTCTCTACCTCTGACTCTCCTTCTCTCTTACTCTCACATTCTAACCCGATCACTAGCACTTGCACTGTAACACTTGCACTGTAACACTTGCACTGTAACACTTGCACTGTAACACTTGCACTGTAACACTTGCACTGTAACACTTGCCCTCGAACCTTAACCCTTAAACTTGAACTCAACCCCTTAACTCTAACACTTGAACTCAAACCCTTAACTCTAACACTAATTTTAATATTCCTAACTCGCTTACTCTATTTTTCCATCAACTTCAGGAGAGATCAACTTCAGGAGAGATCAACATCTGGCTCCTGGCTGTCAAGACCTCGAGGCCACCCAAGATCATCATGGACAGAACTGGAATGGCCCAGTGAGATAGACAGCATGCAGGCCTAGATCAGCACAATAGACCTAAGCTGTTTAGTAGATGAGTAAGTCAAACACTCTCTCTACCTCTGACTCTCCTTCTCTCTTACTCTCACATTCTAACCCGATCACTAACACTTGCACTGTAACACTTGCACTGTAACACTTGCACTGTAACACTTGCACTGTAACACTTGCACTGTAACACTTGCACTCGAACCTTAACCCTAACACTTGCACTGTAACACTTGCACTCGAACCTTAACCCTAACACTTGCACTGTAACACTTGCACTGTAACACTTGCACTGTAACACTTGCACTGTAACACTTGCACTGTAACACTTGCACTGTAACACTTGCACTGTAACACTTGCCCTCGAACCTTAACCCTAACACTTGAACTCAAACCCTTAACTCTAACACTAATTTTAATATTCTTAACTCGCTTACTCTATTTTTCCATCAACTTCAGGAGAGATCAACTTTAGGAGAGATCAACATCTGGCTCCTGGCTGTCAAGACCTCGAGGCCACCCAAGATCATCATGGACAGAACTGGAATGGCCTAGTGAGATAGACAGCATGCAGGCCTAGATCAGCACAATAGACCTACGCTGTTTAGTCGATGAGTAAGTCAAACACTCTCTCTACCTCTGACTCTGCTTCTCTCTTACTCTCACATTCTAACCCGATCACTAGCACTTGCACTGTAACACTTGCACTGTAACACTTGCACTGTAACACTTGCACTGTAACACTTGCACTGTAACACTTGCACTGTAACACTTGCACTGTAACACTTGCCCTCGAACCTTAACCCTAACACTTGAACTCAAACCCTTAACTCTAACACTAATTTTAATATTCTTAACTCGCTTACTCTATTTTTCCATCAACTTCAGGAGAGATCAACTTTAGGAGAGATCAACATCTGGCTCCTGGCTGTCAAGACCTCGAGGCCACCCAAGATCATCATGGATAGAACTGGAATGGCCTAGTGAGATAGACAGCATGCATGCCTAGATCAGCACAATAGACCTACGCTGTTTAGTCGATGAGTAAGTCAAACACTCTCTCTACCTCTGACTCTCCTTCTCTCTTACTCTCACATTCTAACCCGATCACTTGCACTGTAACACTTGCACTGTAACACTTGCACTGTAACACTTGCACTGTAACACTTGCCTTCGAACCTTAACCCTAAAACTTGAACTCAAACCCTTAACTCTAACACTAATTTTAATATTCCTAACTCGCTTTCTCTATTTTTCCATCAACTTCAGGAGAGATCAACATCCGGCTCCTGGCTGTCAAGACCTCGAGGCCACCCAAGATCATCATGGACAGAACTGGAATGGCCTAGTGAGATAGACAGCATGCAGGCCTAGATCAGCACAATTGACCTACGCTGTTTAGTAGATGAGTAAGTCTAACACTCTCTCTACCTCTGACTCTCCTTCTCTCTTACTCTCACATTCTAACCCGATCACTAGCACTTGCACTGTAACACTTGCACTGTAACACTTGCAACACTTGCACTGTAACACTTGCACTGTAACACTTGCCCTCGAACCTTAACCCTAACACTTGATCTCAAACCCTTAACTCTAACACTAATTTTAATATTCTTAACTCGCTTACTCTATTTTTCCATCAACTTTAGGAGAGATCAACATCTGGCTCCTGGCTGTCAAGACCTCGAGGCCACCCAAGATCATCATGGACAGAACTGGAATGGCCTAGTGAGATAGACAGTATGCAGGCCTAGATCAGCACAATAGACCTACGCTGTTTAGTCGATGAGTAAGTCAAACACTCTCTCTACCTCTGACTCTCCTTCTCTCTTACTCTCACATTCTAACCCGATCACTAACACTTGCACTGTAACACTTGCACTGTAACACTTGCACTGTAACACTTGCACTGTAACACTTGCACTGTAACACTTGCACTGTAACACTTGCACTGTAACACTTGCACTGTAACACTTGCACTCGAACCTTAACCCTAACACTTGCACTGTAACACTTGCACTCAAACCTTAACCCTAACACTTGAACTCAAACCCTTAACTCTAACACTAATTTTAATATTCTTAACTCGCTTACTCTATTTTTCCATCAACTTCAGGAGAGATCAACATCCGGCTTCTGGCTGTCAAGACCTCGAGGCCACCCAAGATCATCATGGACAGAACTGGAATGGCCTAGTGAGATAGACAGCATGCAGGCCTAGATCAGCACAATAGATCTACGCTGTTTAGTAGATGAGTAAGTCAAACACACGCTCTACCTCTGACTCTCCTTCTCTCTTACTCTCACATTCTAACCCGATCACTAGCACTTGCACTGTAACACTTGCACTGTAACACTTGCACTGTAACACTTGCACTGTAACACTTGCACTGTAACACTTGCACTGTAACACTTGCACTGTAACACTTGCACTGTAACACTTGCACTGTAACACTTGCACTGTAACACTTGCACTGTAACACTTGCACTGTAACACTTGCACTGTAACACTTGCACTGTAACACTTGCACTGTAACACTTGCCCTCGAACCTTAACCCTAACACTTGAACTCAAACCCGTAACTCTAACACTAATTTTATGATTCTTAACTCGCTTACTCTATTTTTCCATCAACTTTAGGAGAGATCAACTTCAGGAGAGATCAACCTCCGGCTCCTGGCTGTCAGGACCTCGAGGCCACCCAAGATCATCATGGACAGAACTGGAATGGCCTAGTGAGATAGACAGCATGCAGGCCTAGATCAGCACAATAGACCTACGCTGTTTAGTAGATGAGTAAGTCTAACACTCTCTCTACCTCTGACTCTCCTTCTCTCTTACTCTCACATTCTAACCCGATCACTAACACTTGCACTGTAACACTTGCACTGTAACGCTTGCACTGTAACACTTGCAACACTTGCACTGTAACACTTGCACTGTAACACTTGCACTGTAACGCTTGCACTGTAACGCTTGCACTGTAACACTTGCAACACTTGCACTGTAACACTTGCACTCGAACCTTAACCCTAACACTTGCACTGTAACACTTGCACTCGAACCTTAACCCTAACACTAATTTTTATATTCTTAACTCGCTTACTCTATTTTTCCATCAACTTCAGGAGAGATCAACATCCGGCTCCTGGCTGTCAAGACCTCGAGGCCACCCAAGATCATCATGGACAGAACTGGAATGGCCTAGTGAGATAGACAGCATGCAGGCCTAGATCAGCACAATAGACCTACGCTGTTTAGTATATGAGTAAGTCTAACACTCTCTCTACCTCTGACTCTCCTTCTCTCTTACTCTCACATTCTAACCCGATCACTAGCACTTGCACTGTAACACTTGCACTGTAACACTTGCAACACTTGCACTGTAACACTTGCAACACTTGCACTGTAACACTTGCCCTCGAACCTTAACCCTAACACTTGAACTCAAACCCTTAACTCTAACACTAATTTTAATATTCTTAACTCGCTTACTCTATTTTTTCATCAACTTCAGGAGAGATCAACTTTAGGAGAGATCAACATCTGGCTCCTGGCTGTCAAGACCTCGAGGCCACCCAAGATCATCATGGACAGAACTGGAATGGCCTAGTGAGATAGACAGCATGCAGGCCTAGATCAGCACAATAGACCTACGCTGTTTAGTAGATGAGTAAGTCTAACACTCTCTCTACCTCTGACTCTCCTTCTCTCTTACTCTCACATTCTAACCCGATCACTAGCACTTGCACTGTAACACTTGCACTGTAACACTTGCAACACTTGCACTGTAACACTTGCACTGTAACACTTGCCCTCGAACCTTAACCCTAACACTTGATCTCAAACCCTTAACTCTAACACTAATTTTAATATTCTTAACTCGCTTACTCTATTTTTCCATCAACTTCAGGAGAGATCAACTTTAGGAGAGATCAACATCTGGCTCCTGGCTGTCAAGACCTCGAGGCCACCCAAGATCATCATGGACAGAACTGGAATGGCCTAGTGAGATAGACAGCATGCAGGCCTACATCAGCACAATAGACCTACGCTGTTTAGTCGATGAGTAAGTCAAACACTCTCTCTACCTCTGACTCTCCTTCTCTCTTACTCTCACATTCTAACCCAATCACTAGCACTTGCACTGTAACACTTGCACTGTAACACTTGCACTGTAACACTTGCACTGTAACACTTGCACTGTAACACTTGCACTGTAACACTTGCCTTCGAACCTTAACCCTAACACTTGAACTCAAACCCTTAACTCTAACACTAATTTTAATATTCCTAACTCGCTTACTCTATTTTTCCATCAACTTCAGGAGAGATCAACTTCAGGAGAGATCAACATCTGGCTCCTGGCTGTCAAGACCTCGAGGCCACCCAATATCATCATGGACAGAACTGGAATGGCCTAGTGAGATAGACAGCATGCAGGCCTAGATCAGCACAATAGACCTACGCTGTTTAGTAGATGAGTAAGTCAAACACTCTCTCTACCTCTGACTTTCCTTCTCTCTTACTCTCACATTCTAACCCGATCACTAGCACTTGCACTGTAACACTTGCACTGTAACACTTGCACTGTAACACTTGCACTGTAACACTTGCACTGTAACACTTGCACTGTAACACTTGCACTCGAACCTTAACCCTAACACTTGCACTGTAACACTTGCACTCGAACCTTAACCCTAACACTAATTTTTATATTCTTAACTCGCTTGCTCTATTTTTCCATCAACTTCAGGAGAGATCAACATCCGGCTCCTGGCTGTCAAGACCTCGAGGCCACCCAAGATCATCATGGACAGAACTGGAATGGCCTAGTGAGATAGACAGCATGCAGGCCTAGATCAGCACAATAGACCTACGCTGTTTAGTAGATGAGTAAGTCTAACACTCTCTCTACCTCTGACTCTCCTTCTCTCTTACTCTCACATTCTAACCCGATCACTAGCACTTGCACTGTAACACTTGCACTGTAACACTTGCACTGTAACACTTGCAACACTTGCACTGTAACACTTGCAACACTTGCACTGTAACACTTGCCCTCGAACCTTAACCCTAACACTTGAACTCAAACCCTTAACTCTAACACTAATTTTAATATTCTTAACTCGCTTACTCTATTTTTCCATCAACTTCAGGAGAGATCAACTTTAGGAGAGATCAACATCTGGCTCCTGGCTGTCAAGACCTCGAGGCCACCCAAGATCATCATGGACAGAACTGGAATGGCCTAGTGAGATAGACAGCATGCAGGCCTAGATCAGCACAATAGACCTACGCTGTTTAGTCGATGAGTAAGTCAAACACTCTCTCTACCTCTGACTCTCCTTCTCTCTTACTCTCACATTCTAACCCGATCACTAGCACTTGCACTGTAACACTTGCACTGTAACACTTGCACTGTAACACTTGCCTTCGAACCTTAACCCTAACACTTGAACTCAAACCCTTAACTCTAACACTAATTTTAATATTCCTAACTCGCTTACTCTATTTTTCCATCAACTTCAGGAGAGATCAACATCCGGCTCCTGGCTGTCAAGACCTCGAGGCCACCCAAGATCATCATGGACAGAACTGGAATGGCCTAGTGAGATAGACAGCATGCAGGCCTAGATCAGCACAATAGACCTACGCTGTTTAGTAGATGAGTAAGTCTAACACTCTCTCTACCTCTGACTCTCCTTCTCTCTTACTCTCACATTCTAACCCGATCACTAGCACTTGCACTGTAACACTTGCACTGTAACACTTGCAACACTTGCACTGTAACACTTGCACTGTAACACTTGCCCTCGAACCTTAACCCTAACACTTGATCTCAAACCCTTAACTCTAACACTAATTTTAATATTCTTAACTCGCTTACTCTATTTTTCCATCAACTTTAGGAGAGATCAACATCTGGCTCCTGGCTGTCAAGACCTCGAGGCCACCCAAGATCATCATGGACAGAACTGGAATGGCCTAGTGAGATAGACAGCATGCAGGCCTAGATCAGCACAATAGACCTACGCTGTTTAGTCGATGAGTAAGTCAAACACTCTCTCTACCTCTGACTCTCCTTCTCTCTTACTCTCACATTCTAACCCGATCACTAGCACTTGCACTGTAACACTTGCACTGTAACACTTGCACTGTAACACTTGCACTGTAACACTTGCACTGTAACACTTGCACTGTAACACTTGCACTGTAACACTTGCACTGTAACACTTGCACTGTAACACTTGCCCTCGAACCTTAACCCTTAAACTTGAACTCAACCCCTTAACTCTAACACTTGAACTCAAACCCTTAACTCTAACACTAATTTTAATATTCCTAACTCGCTTACTCTATTTTTCCATCAACTTCAGGAGAGATCAACTTCAGGAGAGATCAACATCTGGCTCCTGGCTGTCAAGACCTCGAGGCCACCCAAGATCATCATGGACAGAACTGGAATGGCCCAGTGAGATAGACAGCATGCAGGCCTAGATCAGCACAATAGACCTAAGCTGTTTAGTAGATGAGTAAGTCAAACACTCTCTCTACCTCTGACTCTCCTTCTCTCTTACTCTCACATTCTAACCCGATCACTAACACTTGCACTGTAACACTTGCACTGTAACACTTGCACTGTAACACTTGCACTGTAACACTTGCACTGTAACACTTGCACTCGAACCTTAACCCTAACACTTGCACTGTAACACTTGCACTCGAACCTTAACCCTAACACTTGCACTGTAACACTTGCACTGTAACACTTGCACTGTAACACTTGCACTGTAACACTTGCACTGTAACACTTGCACTGTAACACTTGCACTGTAACACTTGCCCTCGAACCTTAACCCTAACACTTGAACTCAAACCCTTAACTCTAACACTAATTTTAATATTCTTAACTCGCTTACTCTATTTTTCCATCAACTTCAGGAGAGATCAACTTTAGGAGAGATCAACATCTGGCTCCTGGCTGTCAAGACCTCGAGGCCACCCAAGATCATCATGGACAGAACTGGAATGGCCTAGTGAGATAGACAGCATGCAGGCCTAGATCAGCACAATAGACCTACGCTGTTTAGTCGATGAGTAAGTCAAACACTCTCTCTACCTCTGACTCTGCTTCTCTCTTACTCTCACATTCTAACCCGATCACTAGCACTTGCACTGTAACACTTGCACTGTAACACTTGCACTGTAACACTTGCACTGTAACACTTGCACTGTAACACTTGCACTGTAACACTTGCACTGTAACACTTGCACTGTAACACTTGCCCTCGAACCTTAACCCTAACACTTGAACTCAAACCCTTAACTCTAACACTAATTTTAATATTCTTAACTCGCTTACTCTATTTTTCCATCAACTTCAGGAGAGATCAACTTTAGGAGAGATCAACATCTGGCTCCTGGCTGTCAAGACCTCGAGGCCACCCAAGATCATCATGGACAGAACTGGAATGGCCTAGTGAGATAGACAGCATGCAGGCCTAGATCAGCACAATTGACCTACGCTGTTTAGTAGATGAGTAAGTCTAACACTCTCTCTACCTCTGACTCTCCTTCTCTCTTACTCTCACATTCTATCCCGATCACTAGCACTTGCACTGTAACACTTGCACTGTAACACTTGCAACACTTGCACTGTAACACTTGCACTGTAACACTTGCCCTCGAACCTTAACCCTAACACTTGAACTCAAACCCTTAACTCTAACACTAATTTTAATATTCTTAACTCGCTTACTCTATTTTTCCATCAACTTTAGGAGAGATCAACATCTGGCTCCTGGCTGTCAAGACCTCGAGGCCACCCAAGATCATCATGGACAGAACTGGAATGGCCTAGTGAGATAGACAGCATGCAGGCCTAGATCAGCACAATAGACCTACGCTGTTTAGTCGATGAGTAAGTCAAACACACTCTCTACCTCTGACTTTCCTTCTCTCTTACTCTCACATTCTAACCCGATCACTAGCACTTGCACTGTAACACTTGCACTGTAACACTTGCACTGTAACACTTGCACTGTAACACTTGCCCTCGAACCTTAACCCTAACACTTGAACTCAAACCCTTAACTCTAACACTAATTTTAATATTCTTAACTCGCTTACTCTATTTTTCCATCAACTTCAGGAGAGATCAACTTTAGGAGAGATCAACATCTGGCTCCTGGCTGTCAAGACCTCGAGGCCACCCAAGATCATCATGGACAGAACTGGAATGGCCTAGTGAGATAGACAGCATGCAGGCCTAGATCAGCACAATAGACCTACGCTGTTTAGTCGATGAGTAAGTCAAACACTCTCTCTACCTCTGACTCTCCTTCTCTCTTACTCTCACATTCTAACCCGATCACTAGCACTTGCACTGTAACACTTGCACTGTAACACTTGCACTGTAACACTTGCCTTCGAACCTTAACCCTAACACTTGAACTCAAACCCTTAACTCTAACACTAATTTTAATATTCCTAACTCGCTTACTCTATTTTTCCATCAACTTCAGGAGAGATCAACATCCGGCTCCTGGCTGTCAAGACCTCGAGGCCACCCAAGATCATCATGGACAGAACTGGAATGGCCTAGTGAGATAGACAGCATGCAGGCCTAGATCAGCACAATAGACCTACGCTGTTTAGTAGATGAGTAAGTCTAACACTCTCTCTACCTCTGACTCTCCTTCTCTCTTACTCTCACATTCTAACCCGATCACTAGCACTTGCACTGTAACACTTGCACTGTAACACTTGCAACACTTGCACTGTAACACTTGCACTGTAACACTTGCCCTCGAACCTTAACCCTAACACTTGATCTCAAACCCTTAACTCTAACACTAATTTTAATATTCTTAACTCGCTTACTCTATTTTTCCATCAACTTTAGGAGAGATCAACATCTGGCTCCTGGCTGTCAAGACCTCGAGGCCACCCAAGATCATCATGGACAGAACTGGAATGGCCTAGTGAGATAGACAGCATGCAGGCCTAGATCAGCACAATAGACCTACGCTGTTTAGTCGATGAGTAAGTCAAACACTCTCTCTACCTCTGACTCTCCTTCTCTCTTACTCTCACATTCTAACCCGATCACTAGCACTTGCACTGTAACACTTGCACTGTAACACTTGCACTGTAACACTTGCACTGTAACACTTGCACTGTAACACTTGCACTGTAACACTTGCACTGTAACACTTGCACTGTAACACTTGCACTGTAACACTTGCACTGTAACACTTGCACTGTAACACTTGCACTGTAACACTTGCCCTCGAACCTTAACCCTTAAACTTGAACTCAACCCCTTAACTCTAACACTTGAACTCAAACCCTTAACTCTAACACTAATTTTAATATTCCTAACTCGCTTACTCTATTTTTCCATCAACTTCAGGAGAGATCAACTTCAGGAGAGATCAACATCTGGCTCCTGGCTGTCAAGACCTCGAGGCCACCCAAGATCATCATGGACAGAACTGGAATGGCCCAGTGAGATAGACAGCATGCAGGCCTAGATCAGCACAATAGACCTAAGCTGTTTAGTAGATGAGTAAGTCAAACACTCTCTCTACCTCTGACTCTCCTTCTCTCTTACTCTCACATTCTAACCCGATCACTAACACTTGCACTGTAACACTTGCACTGTAACACTTGCACTGTAACACTTGCACTGTAACACTTGCACTGTAACACTTGCACTCGAACCTTAACCCTAACACTTGCACTGTAACACTTGCACTCGAACCTTAACCCTAACACTTGCACTGTAACACTTGCACTGTAACACTTGCACTGTAACACTTGCACTGTAACACTTGCACTGTAACACTTGCACTGTAACACTTGCACTGTAACACTTGCCCTCGAACCTTAACCCTAACACTTGAACTCAAACCCTTAACTCTAACACTAATTTTAATATTCTTAACTCGCTTACTCTATTTTTCCATCAACTTCAGGAGAGATCAACTTTAGGAGAGATCAACATCTGGCTCCTGGCTGTCAAGACCTCGAGGCCACCCAAGATCATCATGGACAGAACTGGAATGGCCTAGTGAGATAGACAGCATGCAGGCCTAGATCAGCACAATAGACCTACGCTGTTTAGTCGATGAGTAAGTCAAACACTCTCTCTACCTCTGACTCTGCTTCTCTCTTACTCTCACATTCTAACCCGATCACTAGCACTTGCACTGTAACACTTGCACTGTAACACTTGCACTGTAACACTTGCACTGTAACACTTGCACTGTAACACTTGCACTGTAACACTTGCACTGTAACACTTGCACTGTAACACTTGCCCTCGAACCTTAACCCTAACACTTGAACTCAAACCCTTAACTCTAACACTAATTTTAATATTCTTAACTCGCTTACTCTATTTTTCCATCAACTTCAGGAGAGATCAACTTTAGGAGAGATCAACATCTGGCTCCTGGCTGTCAAGACCTCGAGGCCACCCAAGATCATCATGGACAGAACTGGAATGGCCTAGTGAGATAGACAGCATGCAGGCCTAGATCAGCACAATTGACCTACGCTGTTTAGTAGATGAGTAAGTCTAACACTCTCTCTACCTCTGACTCTCCTTCTCTCTTACTCTCACATTCTATCCCGATCACTAGCACTTGCACTGTAACACTTGCACTGTAACACTTGCAACACTTGCACTGTAACACTTGCACTGTAACACTTGCCCTCGAACCTTAACCCTAACACTTGAACTCAAACCCTTAACTCTAACACTAATTTTAATATTCTTAACTCGCTTACTCTATTTTTCCATCAACTTTAGGAGAGATCAACATCTGGCTCCTGGCTGTCAAGACCTCGAGGCCACCCAAGATCATCATGGACAGAACTGGAATGGCCTAGTGAGATAGACAGCATGCAGGCCTAGATCAGCACAATAGACCTACGCTGTTTAGTCGATGAGTAAGTCAAACACACTCTCTACCTCTGACTTTCCTTCTCTCTTACTCTCACATTCTAACCCGATCACTAGCACTTGCACTGTAACACTTGCACTGTAACACTTGCACTGTAACACTTGCACTGTAACACTTGCCCTCGAACCTTAACCCTAACACTTGAACTCAAACCCTTAACTCTAACACTAATTTTAATATTCTTAACTCGCTTACTCTATTTTTCCATCAACTTCAGGAGAGATCAACTTTAGGAGAGATCAACATCTGGCTCCTGGCTGTCAAGACCTCGAGGCCACCCAAGATCATCATGGATAGAACTGGAATGGCCTAGTGAGATAGACAGCATGCAGGCCTAGATCAGCACAATAGACCTACGCTGTTTAGTCGATGAGTAAGTCAAACACTCTCTCTACCTCTGACTCTCCTTCTCTCTTACTCTCACATTCTAACCCGATCACTTGCACTGTAACACTTGCACTGTAACACTTGCACTGTAACACTTGCACTGTAACACTTGCACTGTAACACTTGCACTGTAACACTTGCACTGTAACACTTGCAACACTTGCACTGTAACACTTGCACTGTAACACTTGCCCTCGAACCTTAACCCTAACACTTGATCTCAAACCCTTAACTCTAACACTAATTTTAATATTCTTAACTCGCTTACTCTATTTTTCCATCAACTTTAGGAGAGATCAACATTCTGGCTCCTTGCTGTCAAGACCTCGAGGCCACCCAAGATCATCATGGACAGAACTGGAATGGCCTAGTGAGATAGACAGCATGCAGGCCTAGATCAGCACAATAGACCTATGCTGTGTAGTAGATGAGTAAGTCAAACACACTCTCTACCTCTGACTCTCCTTCTCTCTTACTCTCACATTCTAACCCGATCACTAGCACTTGCACTGTAACACTTGCACTGTAACACTTGCACTGTAACACTTGCAACACTTGCACTGAAACACTTGCACTGTAACACTTGCACTGTAACACTTGCCCTCGAACCTTAAACCTAACACTTGAACTCAAACCCTTAACTCTAACACTAATTTTAATATTCTTAACTCGCTTACTCTATTTTTCCATCAACTTCAGGAGAGATCAACTTTAGGAGAGATCAACATCTGGCTCCTGGCTGTCAAGACCTCGAGGCCACCCAAGATCATCATGGACAGAACTGGAATGGCCTAGTGAGATAGACAGCATGCAGGCCTAGATCAGCACAATAGACCTACGCTGTTTAGTCGATGAGTAAGTCAAACACTCTCTCTACCTCTGACTCTCCTTCTCTCTTACTCTCACATTCTAACCCGATCACTAGCACTTGCACTGTAACACTTGCACTGTAACACTTGCACTGTAACACTTGCACTGTAACACTTGCACTGTAACACTTGCACTGTAACACTTGCACTGTAACACTTGCACTGTAACACTTGCACTGTAACACTTGCCCTCGAACCTTAACCCTTAAACTTGAACTCAACCCCTTAACTCTAACACTTGAACTCAAACCCTTAACTCTAACACTAATTTTAATATTCCTAACTCGCTTACTCTATTTTTCCATCAACTTCAGGAGAGATCAACTTCAGGAGAGATCAACATCTGGCTCCTGGCTGTCAAGACCTCGAGGCCACCCAAGATCATCATGGACAGAACTGGAATGGCCCAGTGAGATAGACAGCATGCAGGCCTAGATCAGCACAATAGACCTAAGCTGTTTAGTAGATGAGTAAGTCAAACACTCTCTCTACCTCTGACTCTCCTTCTCTCTTACTCTCACATTCTAACCCGATCACTAACACTTGCACTGTAACACTTGCACTGTAACACTTGCACTGTAACACTTGCACTGTAACACTTGCACTGTAACACTTGCACTGTAACACTTGCACTGTAACACTTGCACTCAAACCTTAACCCTAACACTTGCACTGTAACACTTGCACTCGAACCTTAACCCTAACACTTGCACTGTAACACTTGCACTGTAACACTTGCACTGTAACACTTGCACTGTAACACTTGCCCTCGAACCTTAACCCTAACACTTGAACTCAAACCCTTAACTCTAACACTAATTTTAATATTCTTAACTCGCTTACTCTATTTTTCCATCAACTTCAGGAGAGATCAACTTTAGGAGAGATCAACATCTGGCTCCTGGCTGTCAAGACCTCGAGGCCACCCAAGATCATCATGGACAGAACTGGAATGGCCTAGTGAGATAGACAGCATGCAGGCCTAGATCAGCACAATAGACCTACGCTGTTTAGTCGATGAGTAAGTGAAACACTCTCTCTACCTCTGACTCTGCTTCTCTCTTACTCTCACATTCTAACCCGATCACTAGCACTTGCACTGTAACACTTGCACTGTAACACTTGCACTGTAACACTTGCACTGTAACACTTGCACTCGAACCTTAACCCTAACACTTGCACTGTAACACTTGCACTCGAACCTTAACCCTAACACTTGCACTGTAACACTTGCACTGTAACACTTGCACTGTAACACTTGCACTGTAACACTTGCACTGTAACACTTGCACTGTAACACTTGCACTGTAACACTTGCACCGTAACACTTGCACTGTAACACTTGCACTGTAACACTTGCCCTCGAACCTTAACCCTAACACTTGAACTCAAACCCTTAACTCTAACACTAATTTTAATATTCTTAACTCGCTTACTCTATTTTTCCATCAACTTCAGGAGAGATCAACTTTAGGAGAGATCAACATCTGGCTCCTGGCTGTCAAGACCTCGAGGCCACCCAAGATCATCATGGATAGAACTGGAATGGCCTAGTGAGACAGACAGCATGCATGCCTAGATCAGCACAATAGACCTACGCTGTTTAGTCGATGAGTAAGTCAAACACTCTCTCTACCTCTGACTCTCCTTCTCTCTTACTCTCACATTCTAACCCGATCACTAGCACTTGCACTGTAACACTTGCACTGTAACACTTGCAACACTTGCACTGTAACACTTGCACTGTAACACTTGCCCTCGAACCTTAACCCTAACACTTGATCTCAAACCCTTAACTCTAACACTAATTTTAATATTCTTAACTCGCTTACTCTATTTTTCCATCAACTTCAGGAGAGATCAACTTTAGGAGAGATCAACATCTGGCTCCTGGCTGTCAAGACCTCGAGGCCACCCAAGATCATCATGGACAGAACTGGAATGGCCTAGTGAGATAGACAGCATGCAGGCCTACATCAGCACAATAGACCTACGCTGTTTAGTCGATGAGTAAGTCAAACACTCTCTCTACCTCTGACTCTCCTTCTCTCTTACTCTCACATTCTAACCCAATCACTAGCACTTGCACTGTAACACTTGCACTGTAACACTTGCACTGTAACACTTGCACTGTAACACTTGCACTGTAACACTTGCACTGTAACACTTGCCTTCGAACCTTAACCCTAACACTTGAACTCAAACCCTTAACTCTAACACTAATTTTAATATTCCTAACTCGCTTACTCTATTTTTCCATCAACTTCAGGAGAGATCAACTTCAGGAGAGATCAACATCTGGCTCCTGGCTGTCAAGACCTCGAGGCCACCCAATATCATCATGGACAGAACTGGAATGGCCTAGTGAGATAGACAGCATGCAGGCCTAGATCAGCACAATAGACCTACGCTGTTTAGTAGATGAGTAAGTCAAACACTCTCTCTACCTCTGACTTTCCTTCTCTCTTACTCTCACATTCTAACCCGATCACTAGCACTTGCACTGTAACACTTGCACTGTAACACTTGCACTGTAACACTTGCACTGTAACACTTGCACTGTAACACTTGCACTGTAACACTTGCACTGTAACACTTGCACTCGAACCTTAACCCTAACACTTGCACTGTAACACTTGCACTCGAACCTTAACCCTAACACTAATTTTTATATTCTTAACTCGCTTGCTCTATTTTTCCATCAACTTCAGGAGAGATCAACATCCGGCTCCTGGCTGTCAAGACCTCGAGGCCACCCAAGATCATCATGGACAGAACTGGAATGGCCTAGTGAGATAGACAGCATGCAGGCCTAGATCAGCACAATAGACCTACGCTGTTTAGTAGATGAGTAAGTCTAACACTCTCTCTACCTCTGACTCTCCTTCTCTCTTACTCTCACATTCTAACCCGATCACTAGCACTTGCACTGTAACACTTGCACTGTAACACTTGCACTGTAACACTTGCAACACTTGCACTGTAACACTTGCAACACTTGCACTGTAACACTTGCCCTCGAACCTTAACCCTAACACTTGAACTCAAACCCTTAACTCTAACACTAATTTTAATATTCTTAACTCGCTTACTCTATTTTTCCATCAACTTCAGGAGAGATCAACTTTAGGAGAGATCAACATCTGGCTCCTGGCTGTCAAGACCTCGAGGCCACCCAAGATCATCATGGACAGAACTGGAATGGCCTAGTGAGATAGACAGCATGCAGGCCTAGATCAGCACAATAGACCTACGCTGTTTAGTCGATGAGTAAGTCAAACACTCTCTCTACCTCTGACTCTCCTTCTCTCTTACTCTCACATTCTAACCCGATCACTAGCACTTGCACTGTAACACTTGCACTGTAACACTTGCACTGTAACACTTGCCTTCGAACCTTAACCCTAACACTTGAACTCAAACCCTTAACTCTAACACTAATTTTAATATTCCTAACTCGCTTACTCTATTTTTCCATCAACTTCAGGAGAGATCAACATCCGGCTCCTGGCTGTCAAGACCTCGAGGCCACCCAAGATCATCATGGACAGAACTGGAATGGCCTAGTGAGATAGACAGCATGCAGGCCTAGATCAGCACAATAGACCTACGCTGTTTAGTAGATGAGTAAGTCTAACACTCTCTCTACCTCTGACTCTCCTTCTCTCTTACTCTCACATTCTAACCCGATCACTAGCACTTGCACTGTAACACTTGCACTGTAACACTTGCACTGTAACACTTGCACTGTAACACTTGCACTCGAACCTTAACCCTAACACTTGCACTGTAACACTTGCACTCGAACCTTAACCCTAACACTTGCACTGTAACACTTGCACTGTAACACTTGCACTGTAACACTTGCACTGTAACACTTGCACTGTAACACTTGCACTGTAACACTTGCACTGTAACACTTGCCCTCGAACCTTAACCCTAACACTTGAACTCAAACCCTTAACTCTAACACTAATTTTAATATTCTTAACTCGCTTACTCTATTTTTCCATCAACTTCAGGAGAGATCAACTTTAGGAGAGATCAACATCTGGCTCCTGGCTGTCAAGACCTCGAGGCCACCCAAGATCATCATGGACAGAACTGGAATGGCCTAGTGAGATAGACAGCATGCAGGCCTAGATCAGCACAATAGACCTACGCTGTTTAGTCGATGAGTAAGTCAAACACTCTCTCTACCTCTGACTCTGCTTCTCTCTTACTCTCACATTCTAACCCGATCACTAGCACTTGCACTGTAACACTTGCACTGTAACACTTGCACTGTAACACTTGCACTGTAACACTTGCACTGTAACACTTGCACTGTAACACTTGCACTGTAACACTTGCACTGTAACACTTGCACTGTAACACTTGCACTGTAACACTTGCACTGTAACACTTGCACTGTAACACTTGCACTGTAACACTTGCCCTCGAACCTTAACCCTAACACTTGAACTCAAACCCTTAACTCTAACACTAATTTTAATATTCTTAACTCGCTTACTCTATTTTTCCATCAACTTCAGGAGAGATCAACTTTAGGAGAGATCAACATCTGGCTCCTGGCTGTCAAGACCTCGAGGCCACCCAAGATCATCATGGACAGAACTGGAATGGCCTAGTGAGATAGACAGCATGCAGGCCTAGATCAGCACAATTGACCTACGCTGTTTAGTAGATGAGTAAGTCTAACACTCTCTCTACCTCTGACTCTCCTTCTCTCTTACTCTCACATTCTATCCCGATCACTAGCACTTGCACTGTAACACTTGCACTGTAACACTTGCAACACTTGCACTGTAACACTTGCACTGTAACACTTGCCCTCGAACCTTAACCCTAACACTTGAACTCAAACCCTTAACTCTAACACTAATTTTAATATTCTTAACTCGCTTACTCTATTTTTCCATCAACTTTAGGAGAGATCAACATCTGGCTCCTGGCTGTCAAGACCTCGAGGCCACCCAAGATCATCATGGACAGAACTGGAATGGCCTAGTGAGATAGACAGCATGCAGGCCTAGATCAGCACAATAGACCTACGCTGTTTAGTCGATGAGTAAGTCAAACACACTCTCTACCTCTGACTTTCCTTCTCTCTTACTCTCACATTCTAACCCGATCACTAGCACTTGCACTGTAACACTTGCACTGTAACACTTGCACTGTAACACTTGCACTGTAACACTTGCCCTCGAACCTTAACCCTAACACTTGAACTCAAACCCTTAACTCTAACACTAATTTTAATATTCTTAACTCGCTTACTCTATTTTTCCATCAACTTCAGGAGAGATCAACTTTAGGAGAGATCAACATCTGGCTCCTGGCTGTCAAGACCTCGAGGCCACCCAAGATCATCATGGATAGAACTGGAATGGCCTAGTGAGATAGACAGCATGCAGGCCTAGATCAGCACAATAGACCTACGCTGTTTAGTCGATGAGTAAGTCAAACACTCTCTCTACCTCTGACTCTCCTTCTCTCTTACTCTCACATTCTAACCCGATCACTTGCACTGTAACACTTGCACTGTAACACTTGCACTGTAACACTTGCACTGTAACACTTGCACTGTAACACTTGCACTGTAACACTTGCACTGTAACACTTGCAACACTTGCACTGTAACACTTGCACTGTAACACTTGCCCTCGAACCTTAACCCTAACACTTGATCTCAAACCCTTAACTCTAACACTAATTTTAATATTCTTAACTCGCTTACTCTATTTTTCCATCAACTTTAGGAGAGATCAACATTCTGGCTCCTTGCTGTCAAGACCTCGAGGCCACCCAAGATCATCATGGACAGAACTGGAATGGCCTAGTGAGATAGACAGCATGCAGGCCTAGATCAGCACAATAGACCTATGCTGTGTAGTAGATGAGTAAGTCAAACACACTCTCTACCTCTGACTCTCCTTCTCTCTTACTCTCACATTCTAACCCGATCACTAGCACTTGCACTGTAACACTTGCACTGTAACACTTGCACTGTAACACTTGCAACACTTGCACTGAAACACTTGCACTGTAACACTTGCACTGTAACACTTGCCCTCGAACCTTAAACCTAACACTTGAACTCAAACCCTTAACTCTAACACTAATTTTAATATTCTTAACTCGCTTACTCTATTTTTCCATCAACTTCAGGAGAGATCAACTTTAGGAGAGATCAACATCTGGCTCCTGGCTGTCAAGACCTCGAGGCCACCCAAGATCATCATGGACAGAACTGGAATGGCCTAGTGAGATAGACAGCATGCAGGCCTAGATCAGCACAATAGACCTACGCTGTTTAGTCGATGAGTAAGTCAAACACTCTCTCTACCTCTGACTCTCCTTCTCTCTTACTCTCACATTCTAACCCGATCACTAGCACTTGCACTGTAACACTTGCACTGTAACACTTGCACTGTAACACTTGCACTGTAACACTTGCACTGTAACACTTGCACTGTAACACTTGCACTGTAACACTTGCACTGTAACACTTGCCCTCGAACCTTAACCCTTAAACTTGAACTCAACCCCTTAACTCTAACACTTGAACTCAAACCCTTAACTCTAACACTAATTTTAATATTCCTAACTCGCTTACTCTATTTTTCCATCAACTTCAGGAGAGATCAACTTCAGGAGAGATCAACATCTGGCTCCTGGCTGTCAAGACCTCGAGGCCACCCAAGATCATCATGGACAGAACTGGAATGGCCCAGTGAGATAGACAGCATGCAGGCCTAGATCAGCACAATAGACCTAAGCTGTTTAGTAGATGAGTAAGTCAAACACTCTCTCTACCTCTGACTCTCCTTCTCTCTTACTCTCACATTCTAACCCGATCACTAACACTTGCACTGTAACACTTGCACTGTAACACTTGCACTGTAACACTTGCACTGTAACACTTGCACTGTAACACTTGCACTGTAACACTTGCACTGTAACACTTGCACTGTAACACTTGCACTCAAACCTTAACCCTAACACTTGCACTGTAACACTTGCACTCGAACCTTAACCCTAACACTTGCACTGTAACACTTGCACTGTAACACTTGCACTGTAACACTTGCACTGTAACACTTGCCCTCGAACCTTAACCCTAACACTTGAACTCAAACCCTTAACTCTAACACTAATTTTAATATTCTTAACTCGCTTACTCTATTTTTCCATCAACTTCAGGAGAGATCAACTTTAGGAGAGATCAACATCTGGCTCCTGGCTGTCAAGACCTCGAGGCCACCCAAGATCATCATGGACAGAACTGGAATGGCCTAGTGAGATAGACAGCATGCAGGCCTAGATCAGCACAATAGACCTACGCTGTTTAGTCGATGAGTAAGTGAAACACTCTCTCTACCTCTGACTCTGCTTCTCTCTTACTCTCACATTCTAACCCGATCACTAGCACTTGCACTGTAACACTTGCACTGTAACACTTGCACTGTAACACTTGCACTGTAACACTTGCACTCGAACCTTAACCCTAACACTTGCACTGTAACACTTGCACTCGAACCTTAACCCTAACACTTGCACTGTAACACTTGCACTGTAACACTTGCACTGTAACACTTGCACTGTAACACTTGCACTGTAACACTTGCACTGTAACACTTGCACTGTAACACTTGCACTGTAACACTTGCACCGTAACACTTGCACTGTAACACTTGCACTGTAACACTTGCCCTCGAACCTTAACCCTAACACTTGAACTCAAACCCTTAACTCTAACACTAATTTTAATATTCTTAACTCGCTTACTCTATTTTTCCATCAACTTCAGGAGAGATCAACTTTAGGAGAGATCAACATCTGGCTCCTGGCTGTCAAGACCTCGAGGCCACCCAAGATCATCATGGATAGAACTGGAATGGCCTAGTGAGACAGACAGCATGCATGCCTAGATCAGCACAATAGACCTACGCTGTTTAGTCGATGAGTAAGTCAAACACTCTCTCTACCTCTGACTCTCCTTCTCTCTTACTCTCACATTCTAACCCGATCACTAGCACTTGCACTGTAACACTTGCACTGTAACACTTGCAACACTTGCACTGTAACACTTGCACTGTAACACTTGCCCTCGAACCTTAACCCTAACACTTGATCTCAAACCCTTAACTCTAACACTAATTTTAATATTCTTAACTCGCTTACTCTATTTTTCCATCAACTTCAGGAGAGATCAACTTTAGGAGAGATCAACATCTGGCTCCTGGCTGTCAAGACCTCGAGGCCACCCAAGATCATCATGGACAGAACTGGAATGGCCTAGTGAGATAGACAGCATGCAGGCCTACATCAGCACAATAGACCTACGCTGTTTAGTCGATGAGTAAGTCAAACACTCTCTCTACCTCTGACTCTCCTTCTCTCTTACTCTCACATTCTAACCCAATCACTAGCACTTGCACTGTAACACTTGCACTGTAACACTTGCACTGTAACACTTGCACTGTAACACTTGCACTGTAACACTTGCACTGTAACACTTGCCTTCGAACCTTAACCCTAACACTTGAACTCAAACCCTTAACTCTAACACTAATTTTAATATTCCTAACTCGCTTACTCTATTTTTCCATCAACTTCAGGAGAGATCAACTTCAGGAGAGATCAACATCTGGCTCCTGGCTGTCAAGACCTCGAGGCCACCCAATATCATCATGGACAGAACTGGAATGGCCTAGTGAGATAGACAGCATGCAGGCCTAGATCAGCACAATAGACCTACGCTGTTTAGTAGATGAGTAAGTCAAACACTCTCTCTACCTCTGACTTTCCTTCTCTCTTACTCTCACATTCTAACCCGATCACTAGCACTTGCACTGTAACACTTGCACTGTAACACTTGCACTGTAACACTTGCACTGTAACACTTGCACTGTAACACTTGCACTGTAACACTTGCACTGTAACACTTGCACTCGAACCTTAACCCTAACACTTGCACTGTAACACTTGCACTCGAACCTTAACCCTAACACTAATTTTTATATTCTTAACTCGCTTGCTCTATTTTTCCATCAACTTCAGGAGAGATCAACATCCGGCTCCTGGCTGTCAAGACCTCGAGGCCACCCAAGATCATCATGGACAGAACTGGAATGGCCTAGTGAGATAGACAGCATGCAGGCCTAGATCAGCACAATAGACCTACGCTGTTTAGTAGATGAGTAAGTCTAACACTCTCTCTACCTCTGACTCTCCTTCTCTCTTACTCTCACATTCTAACCCGATCACTAGCACTTGCACTGTAACACTTGCACTGTAACACTTGCACTGTAACACTTGCAACACTTGCACTGTAACACTTGCAACACTTGCACTGTAACACTTGCCCTCGAACCTTAACCCTAACACTTGAACTCAAACCCTTAACTCTAACACTAATTTTAATATTCTTAACTCGCTTACTCTATTTTTCCATCAACTTCAGGAGAGATCAACTTTAGGAGAGATCAACATCTGGCTCCTGGCTGTCAAGACCTCGAGGCCACCCAAGATCATCATGGACAGAACTGGAATGGCCTAGTGAGATAGACAGCATGCAGGCCTAGATCAGCACAATAGACCTACGCTGTTTAGTCGATGAGTAAGTCAAACACTCTCTCTACCTCTGACTCTCCTTCTCTCTTACTCTCACATTCTAACCCGATCACTAGCACTTGCACTGTAACACTTGCACTGTAACACTTGCACTGTAACACTTGCCTTCGAACCTTAACCCTAACACTTGAACTCAAACCCTTAACTCTAACACTAATTTTAATATTCCTAACTCGCTTACTCTATTTTTCCATCAACTTCAGGAGAGATCAACATCCGGCTCCTGGCTGTCAAGACCTCGAGGCCACCCAAGATCATCATGGACAGAACTGGAATGGCCTAGTGAGATAGACAGCATGCAGGCCTAGATCAGCACAATAGACCTACGCTGTTTAGTAGATGAGTAAGTCTAACACTCTCTCTACCTCTGACTCTCCTTCTCTCTTACTCTCACATTCTAACCCGATCACTAGCACTTGCACTGTAACACTTGCACTGTAACACTTGCACTGTAACACTTGCACTGTAACACTTGCACTGTAACACTTGCACTCGAACCTTAACCCTAACACTTGCACTGTAACACTTGCACTCGAACCTTAACCCTAACACTTGCACTGTAACACTTGCACTGTAACACTTGCACTGTAACACTTGCACTGTAACACTTGCACTGTAACACTTGCACTGTAACACTTGCACTGTAACACTTGCCCTCGAACCTTAACCCTAACACTTGAACTCAAACCCTTAACTCTAACACTAATTTTAATATTCTTAACTCGCTTACTCTATTTTTCCATCAACTTCAGGAGAGATCAACTTTAGGAGAGATCAACATCTGGCTCCTGGCTGTCAAGACCTCGAGGCCACCCAAGATCATCATGGACAGAACTGGAATGGCCTAGTGAGATAGACAGCATGCAGGCCTAGATCAGCACAATAGACCTACGCTGTTTAGTCGATGAGTAAGTCAAACACTCTCTCTACCTCTGACTCTGCTTCTCTCTTACTCTCACATTCTAACCCGATCACTAGCACTTGCACTGTAACACTTGCACTGTAACACTTGCACTGTAACACTTGCACTGTAACACTTGCACTGTAACACTTGCACTGTAACACTTGCACTGTAACACTTGCACTGTAACACTTGCACTGTAACACTTGCACTGTAACACTTGCACTGTAACACTTGCACTGTAACACTTGCACTGTAACACTTGCCCTCGAACCTTAACCCTAACACTTGAACTCAAACCCTTAACTCTAACACTAATTTTAATATTCTTAACTCGCTTACTCTATTTTTCCATCAACTTCAGGAGAGATCAACTTTAGGAGAGATCAACATCTGGCTCCTGGCTGTCAAGACCTCGAGGCCACCCAAGATCATCATGGATAGAACTGGAATGGCCTAGTGAGATAGACAGCATGCATGCCTAGATCAGCACAATAGACCTACGCTGTTTAGTCGATGAGTAAGTCAAACACTCTCTCTACCTCTGACTCTCCTTCTCTCTTACTCTCACATTCTAACCCGATCACTTGCACTGTAACACTTGCACTGTAACACTTGCACTGTAACACTTGCACTGTAACACTTGCACTGTAACACTTGCACTGTAACACTTGCAACACTTGCACTGTAACACTTGCACTGTAACACTTGCCCTCGAACCTTAACCCTAACACTTGATCTCAAACCCTTAACTCTAACACTAATTTTAATATTCTTAACTCGCTTACTCTATTTTTCCATCAACTTCAGGAGAGATCAACTTTAGGAGAGATCAACATCTGGCTCCTGGCTGTCAAGACCTCGAGGCCACCCAAGATCATCATGGACAGAACTGGAATGGCCTAGTGAGATAGACAGCATGCAGGCCTACATCAGCACAATAGACCTACGCTGTTTAGTCGATGAGTAAGTCAAACACTCTCTCTACCTCTGACTCTCCTTCTCTCTTACTCTCACATTCTAACCCAATCACTAGCACTTGCACTGTAACACTTGCACTGTAACACTTGCACTGTAACACTTGCACTGTAACACTTGCACTGTAACACTTGCACTGTAACACTTGCCTTCGAACCTTAACCCTAACACTTGAACTCAAACCCTTAACTCTAACACTAATTTTAATATTCCTAACTCGCTTACTCTATTTTTCCATCAACTTCAGGAGAGATCAACTTCAGGAGAGATCAACATCTGGCTCCTGGCTGTCAAGACCTCGAGGCCACCCAATATCATCATGGACAGAACTGGAATGGCCTAGTGAGATAGACAGCATGCAGGCCTAGATCAGCACAATAGACCTACGCTGTTTAGTAGATGAGTAAGTCAAACACTCTCTCTACCTCTGACTTTCCTTCTCTCTTACTCTCACATTCTAACCCGATCACTAGCACTTGCACTGTAACACTTGCACTGTAACACTTGCACTGTAACACTTGCACTGTAACACTTGCACTGTAACACTTGCACTGTAACACTTGCACTGTAACACTTGCACTCGAACCTTAACCCTAACACTTGCACTGTAACACTTGCACTCGAACCTTAACCCTAACACTAATTTTTATATTCTTAACTCGCTTGCTCTATTTTTCCATCAACTTCAGGAGAGATCAACATCCGGCTCCTGGCTGTCAAGACCTCGAGGCCACCCAAGATCATCATGGACAGAACTGGAATGGCCTAGTGAGATAGACAGCATGCAGGCCTAGATCAGCACAATAGACCTACGCTGTTTAGTAGATGAGTAAGTCTAACACTCTCTCTACCTCTGACTCTCCTTCTCTCTTACTCTCACATTCTAACCCGATCACTAGCACTTGCACTGTAACACTTGCACTGTAACACTTGCACTGTAACACTTGCAACACTTGCACTGTAACACTTGCAACACTTGCACTGTAACACTTGCCCTCGAACCTTAACCCTAACACTTGAACTCAAACCCTTAACTCTAACACTAATTTTAATATTCTTAACTCGCTTACTCTATTTTTCCATCAACTTCAGGAGAGATCAACTTTAGGAGAGATCAACATCTGGCTCCTGGCTGTCAAGACCTCGAGGCCACCCAAGATCATCATGGACAGAACTGGAATGGCCTAGTGAGATAGACAGCATGCAGGCCTAGATCAGCACAATAGACCTACGCTGTTTAGTCGATGAGTAAGTCAAACACTCTCTCTACCTCTGACTCTCCTTCTCTCTTACTCTCACATTCTAACCCGATCACTAGCACTTGCACTGTAACACTTGCACTGTAACACTTGCACTGTAACACTTGCCTTCGAACCTTAACCCTAACACTTGAACTCAAACCCTTAACTCTAACACTAATTTTAATATTCCTAACTCGCTTACTCTATTTTTCCATCAACTTCAGGAGAGATCAACATCCGGCTCCTGGCTGTCAAGACCTCGAGGCCACCCAAGATCATCATGGACAGAACTGGAATGGCCTAGTGAGATAGACAGCATGCAGGCCTAGATCAGCACAATAGACCTACGCTGTTTAGTAGATGAGTAAGTCTAACACTCTCTCTACCTCTGACTCTCCTTCTCTCTTACTCTCACATTCTAACCCGATCACTAGCACTTGCACTGTAACACTTGCACTGTAACACTTGCACTGTAACACTTGCACTGTAACACTTGCACTGTAACACTTGCACTCGAACCTTAACCCTAACACTTGCACTGTAACACTTGCACTCGAACCTTAACCCTAACACTTGCACTGTAACACTTGCACTGTAACACTTGCACTGTAACACTTGCACTGTAACACTTGCACTGTAACACTTGCACTGTAACACTTGCACTGTAACACTTGCCCTCGAACCTTAACCCTAACACTTGAACTCAAACCCTTAACTCTAACACTAATTTTAATATTCTTAACTCGCTTACTCTATTTTTCCATCAACTTCAGGAGAGATCAACTTTAGGAGAGATCAACATCTGGCTCCTGGCTGTCAAGACCTCGAGGCCACCCAAGATCATCATGGACAGAACTGGAATGGCCTAGTGAGATAGACAGCATGCAGGCCTAGATCAGCACAATAGACCTACGCTGTTTAGTCGATGAGTAAGTCAAACACTCTCTCTACCTCTGACTCTGCTTCTCTCTTACTCTCACATTCTAACCCGATCACTAGCACTTGCACTGTAACACTTGCACTGTAACACTTGCACTGTAACACTTGCACTGTAACACTTGCACTGTAACACTTGCACTGTAACACTTGCACTGTAACACTTGCACTGTAACACTTGCACTGTAACACTTGCACTGTAACACTTGCACTGTAACACTTGCACTGTAACACTTGCACTGTAACACTTGCACTGTAACACTTGCACTGTAACACTTGCCCTCGAACCTTAACCCTAACACTTGAACTCAAACCCTTAACTCTAACACTAATTTTAATATTCTTAACTCGCTTACTCTATTTTTCCATCAACTTCAGGAGAGATCAACTTTAGGAGAGATCAACATCTGGCTCCTGGCTGTCAAGACCTCGAGGCCACCCAAGATCATCATGGATAGAACTGGAATGGCCTAGTGAGATAGACAGCATGCATGCCTAGATCAGCACAATAGACCTACGCTGTTTAGTCGATGAGTAAGTCAAACACTCTCTCTACCTCTGACTCTCCTTCTCTCTTACTCTCACATTCTAACCCGATCACTTGCACTGTAACACTTGCACTGTAACACTTGCACTGTAACACTTGCACTGTAACACTTGCACTGTAACACTTGCACTGTAACACTTGCCTTCGAACCTTAACCCTAACACTTGAACTCAAACCCTTAACTCTAACACTAATTTTAATATTCCTAACTCGCTTTCTCTATTTTTCCATCAACTTCAGGAGAGATCAACATCCGGCTCCTGGCTGTCAAGACCTCGAGGCCACCCAAGATCATCATGGACAGAACTGGAATGGCCTAGTGAGATAGACAGCATGCAGGCCTAGATCAGCACAATTGACCTACGCTGTTTAGTAGATGAGTAAGTCTAACACTCTCTCTACCTCTGACTCTCCTTCTCTCTTACTCTCACATTCTATCCCGATCACTAGCACTTGCACTGTAACACTTGCACTGTAACACTTGCAACACTTGCACTGTAACACTTGCACTGTAACACTTGCCCTCGAACCTTAACCCTAACACTTGAACTCAAACCCTTAACTCTAACACTAATTTTAATATTCTTAACTCGCTTACTCTATTTTTCCATCAACTTTAGGAGAGATCAACATCTGGCTCCTGGCTGTCAAGACCTCGAGGCCACCCAAGATCATCATGGACAGAACTGGAATGGCCTAGTGAGATAGACAGCATGCAGGCCTAGATCAGCACAATAGACCTACGCTGTTTAGTAGATGAGTAAGTCAAACACACTCTCTACCTCTGACTTTCCTTCTCTCTTACTCTCACATTCTAACCCGATCACTAGCACTTGCACTGTAACACTTGCACTGTAACACTTGCACTGTAACACTTGCACTGTAACACTTGCCCTCGAACCTTAACCCTTAAACTTGAACTCAACCCCTTAACTCTAACACTTGAACTCAAACCCTTAACTCTAACACTAATTTTAATATTCCTAACTCGCTTACTCTATTTTTCCATCAACTTCAGGAGAGATCAACTTCAGGAGAGATCAACATCTGGCTCCTGGCTGTCAAGACCTCGAGGCCACCCAAGATCATCATGGACAGAACTGGAATGGCCTAGTGAGATAGACAGCATGCAGGCCTAGATCAGCACAATAGACCTACGCTGTTTAGTCGATGAGTAAGTGAAACACTCTCTCTACCTCTGACTCTGCTTCTCTCTTACTCTCACATTCTAACCCGATCACTAGCACTTGCACTGTAACACTTGCACTGTAACACTTGCACTCGAACCTTAACCCTAACACTTGCACTGTAACACTTGCACTCGAACCTTAACCCTAACACTTGCACTGTAACACTTGCACTGTAACACTTGCACTGTAACACTTGCACTGTAACACTTGCCCTCGAACCTTAACCCTAACACTTGAACTCAAACCCTTAACTCTAACACTAATTTTAATATTCTTAACTCGCTTACTCTATTTTTCCATCAACTTCAGGAGAGATCAACTTTAGGAGAGATCAACATCTGGCTCCTGGCTGTCAAGACCTCAAGGCCACCCAAGATCATCATGGACAGAACTGGAATGGCCTAGTGAGATAGACAGCATGCAGGCCTAGATCAGCACAATAGACCTACGCTGTTTAGTCGATGAGTAAGTGAAACACTCTCTCTACCTCTGACTCTGCTTCTCTCTTACTCTCACATTCTAACCCGATCACTAGCACTTGCACTGTAACACTTGCACTGTAACACTTGCACTGTAACACTTGCACTCGAACCTTAACCCTAACACTTGCACTGTAACACTTGCACTCGAACCTTAACCCTAACACTTGCACTGTAACACTTGCACTGTAACACTTGCACTGTAACACTTGCACTGTAACACTTGCACTGTAACACTTGCCCTCGAACCTTAACCCTAACACTTGAACTCAAACCCTTAACTCTAACACTAATTTTAATATTCTTAACTCGCTTACTCTATTTTTCCATCAACTTCAGGAGAGATCAACTTTAGGAGAGATCAACATCTGGCTCCTGGCTGTCAAGACCTCGAGGCCACCCAAGATCATCATGGACAGAACTGGAATGGCCTAGTGAGATAGACAGCATGCAGGCCTAGATCAGCACAATAGACCTACGCTGTTTAGTCGATGAGTAAGTCAAACACTCTCTCTACCTCTGACTCTGCTTCTCTCTTACTCTCACATTCTAACCCGATCACTAGCACTTGCACTGTAACACTTGCACTGTAACACTTGCACTGTAACACTTGCACTGTAACACTTGCACTGTAACACTTGCACCGTAACACTTGCACTGTAACACTTGCACTGTAACACTTGCCCTCGAACCTTAACCCTAACACTTGAACTCAAACCCTTAACTCTAACACTAATTTTAATATTCTTAACTCGCTTACTCTATTTTTCCATCAACTTCAGGAGAGATCAACTTTAGGAGAGATCAACATCTGGCTCCTGGCTGTCAAGACCTCGAGGCCACCCAAGATCATCATGGACAGAACTGGAATGGCCTAGTGAGATAGACAGCATGCAGGCCTAGATCAGCACAATAGACCTACGCTGTTTAGTAGATGAGTAAGTCTAACACTCTCTCTACCTCTGACTCTCCTTCTCTCTTACTCTCACATTCTAACCCGATCACTAGCACTTGCACTGTAACACTTGCACTGTAACACTTGCACTGTAACACTTGCAACACTTGCACTGTAACACTTGCAACACTTGCACTGTAACACTTGCAACACTTGCACTGTAACACTTGCCCTCGAACCTTAACCCTAACACTTGAACTCAAACCCTTAACTCTAACACTAATTTTAATATTCTTAACTCGCTTACTCTATTTTTCCATCAACTTCAGGAGAGATCAACTTTAGGAGAGATCAACATCTGGCTCCTGGCTGTCAAGACCTCGAGGCCACCCAAGATCATCATGGACAGAACTGGAATGGCCTAGTGAGATAGACAGCATGCAGGCCTAGATCAGCACAATAGACCTACGCTGTTTAGTCGATGAGTAAGTCAAACACTCTCTCTACCTCTGACTCTCCTTCTCTCTTACTCTCACATTCTAACCCGATCACTAGCACTTGCACTGTAACACTTGCACTGTAACACTTGCACTGTAACACTTGCCTTCGAACCTTAACCCTAACACTTGAACTCAAACCCTTAACTCTAACACTAATTTTAATATTCCTAACTCGCTTACTCTATTTTTCCATCAACTTCAGGAGAGATCAACATCCGGCTCCTGGCTGTCAAGACCTCGAGGCCACCCAAGATCATCATGGACAGAACTGGAATGGCCTAGTGAGATAGACAGCATGCAGGCCTAGATCAGCACAATAGACCTACGCTGTTTAGTAGATGAGTAAGTCTAACACTCTCTCTACCTCTGACTCTCCTTCTCTCTTACTCTCACATTCTAACCCGATCACTAGCACTTGCACTGTAACACTTGCACTGTAACACTTGCACTGTAACACTTGCACTGTAACACTTGCACTGTAACACTTGCACTCGAACCTTAACCCTAACACTTGCACTGTAACACTTGCACTCGAACCTTAACCCTAACACTTGCACTGTAACACTTGCACTGTAACACTTGCACTGTAACACTTGCACTGTAACACTTGCACTGTAACACTTGCACTGTAACACTTGCACTGTAACACTTGCCCTCGAACCTTAACCCTAACACTTGAACTCAAACCCTTAACTCTAACACTAATTTTAATATTCTTAACTCGCTTACTCTATTTTTCCATCAACTTCAGGAGAGATCAACTTTAGGAGAGATCAACATCTGGCTCCTGGCTGTCAAGACCTCGAGGCCACCCAAGATCATCATGGACAGAACTGGAATGGCCTAGTGAGATAGACAGCATGCAGGCCTAGATCAGCACAATAGACCTACGCTGTTTAGTCGATGAGTAAGTCAAACACTCTCTCTACCTCTGACTCTGCTTCTCTCTTACTCTCACATTCTAACCCGATCACTAGCACTTGCACTGTAACACTTGCACTGTAACACTTGCACTGTAACACTTGCACTGTAACACTTGCACTGTAACACTTGCACTGTAACACTTGCACTGTAACACTTGCACTGTAACACTTGCCCTCGAACCTTAACCCTAACACTTGAACTCAAACCCTTAACTCTAACACTAATTTTAATATTCTTAACTCGCTTACTCTATTTTTCCATCAACTTCAGGAGAGATCAACTTTAGGAGAGATCAACATCTGGCTCCTGGCTGTCAAGACCTCGAGGCCACCCAAGATCATCATGGATAGAACTGGAATGGCCTAGTGAGATAGACAGCATGCATGCCTAGATCAGCACAATAGACCTACGCTGTTTAGTCGATGAGTAAGTCAAACACTCTCTCTACCTCTGACTCTCCTTCTCTCTTACTCTCACATTCTAACCCGATCACTTGCACTGTAACACTTGCACTGTAACACTTGCACTGTAACACTTGCACTGTAACACTTGCACTGTAACACTTGCACTGTAACACTTGCCTTCGAACCTTAACCCTAACACTTGAACTCAAACCCTTAACTCTAACACTAATTTTAATATTCCTAACTCGCTTTCTCTATTTTTCCATCAACTTCAGGAGAGATCAACATCCGGCTCCTGGCTGTCAAGACCTCGAGGCCACCCAAGATCATCATGGACAGAACTGGAATGGCCTAGTGAGATAGACAGCATGCAGGCCTAGATCAGCACAATTGACCTACGCTGTTTAGTAGATGAGTAAGTCTAACACTCTCTCTACCTCTGACTCTCCTTCTCTCTTACTCTCACATTCTATCCCGATCACTAGCACTTGCACTGTAACACTTGCACTGTAACACTTGCAACACTTGCACTGTAACACTTGCACTGTAACACTTGCCCTCGAACCTTAACCCTAACACTTGAACTCAAACCCTTAACTCTAACACTAATTTTAATATTCTTAACTCGCTTACTCTATTTTTCCATCAACTTTAGGAGAGATCAACATCTGGCTCCTGGCTGTCAAGACCTCGAGGCCACCCAAGATCATCATGGACAGAACTGGAATGGCCTAGTGAGATAGACAGCATGCAGGCCTAGATCAGCACAATAGACCTACGCTGTTTAGTAGATGAGTAAGTCAAACACACTCTCTACCTCTGACTTTCCTTCTCTCTTACTCTCACATTCTAACCCGATCACTAGCACTTGCACTGTAACACTTGCACTGTAACACTTGCACTGTAACACTTGCAACACTTGCACTGTAACACTTGCAACACTTGCACTGTAACACTTGCAACACTTGCCCTCGAACCTTAACCCTAACACTTGAACTCAAACCCTTAACTCTAACACTAATTTTAATATTCTTAACTCGCTTACTCTATTTTTCCATCAACTTCAGGAGAGATCAACTTTAGGAGAGATCAACATCTGGCTCCTGGCTGTCAAGACCTCGAGGCCACCCAAGATCATCATGGACAGAACTGGAATGGCCTAGTGAGATAGACAGCATGCAGGCCTAGATCAGCACAATAGACCTACGCTGTTTAGTCGATGAGTAAGTCAAACACTCTCTCTACCTCTGACTCTCCTTCTCTCTTACTCTCACATTCTAACCCGATCACTAGCACTTGCACTGTAACACTTGCACTGTAACACTTGCACTGTAACACTTGCCTTCGAACCTTAACCCTAACACTTGAACTCAAACCCTTAACTCTAACACTAATTTTAATATTCCTAACTCGCTTACTCTATTTTTCCATCAACTTCAGGAGAGATCAACATCCGGCTCCTGGCTGTCAAGACCTCGAGGCCACCCAAGATCATCATGGACAGAACTGGAATGGCCTAGTGAGATAGACAGCATGCAGGCCTAGATCAGCACAATAGACCTACGCTGTTTAGTAGATGAGTAAGTCTAACACTCTCTCTACCTCTGACTCTCCTTCTCTCTTACTCTCACATTCTAACCCGATCACTAGCACTTGCACTGTAACACTTGCACTGTAACACTTGCACTGTAACACTTGCACTGTAACACTTGCACTGTAACACTTGCACTCGAACCTTAACCCTAACACTTGCACTGTAACACTTGCACTCGAACCTTAACCCTAACACTTGCACTGTAACACTTGCACTGTAACACTTGCACTGTAACACTTGCACTGTAACACTTGCACTGTAACACTTGCACTGTAACACTTGCACTGTAACACTTGCCCTCGAACCTTAACCCTAACACTTGAACTCAAACCCTTAACTCTAACACTAATTTTAATATTCTTAACTCGCTTACTCTATTTTTCCATCAACTTCAGGAGAGATCAACTTTAGGAGAGATCAACATCTGGCTCCTGGCTGTCAAGACCTCGAGGCCACCCAAGATCATCATGGACAGAACTGGAATGGCCTAGTGAGATAGACAGCATGCAGGCCTAGATCAGCACAATAGACCTACGCTGTTTAGTCGATGAGTAAGTCAAACACTCTCTCTACCTCTGACTCTGCTTCTCTCTTACTCTCACATTCTAACCCGATCACTAGCACTTGCACTGTAACACTTGCACTGTAACACTTGCACTGTAACACTTGCACTGTAACACTTGCACTGTAACACTTGCACTGTAACACTTGCACTGTAACACTTGCACTGTAACACTTGCCCTCGAACCTTAACCCTAACACTTGAACTCAAACCCTTAACTCTAACACTAATTTTAATATTCTTAACTCGCTTACTCTATTTTTCCATCAACTTCAGGAGAGATCAACTTTAGGAGAGATCAACATCTGGCTCCTGGCTGTCAAGACCTCGAGGCCACCCAAGATCATCATGGATAGAACTGGAATGGCCTAGTGAGATAGACAGCATGCATGCCTAGATCAGCACAATAGACCTACGCTGTTTAGTCGATGAGTAAGTCAAACACTCTCTCTACCTCTGACTCTCCTTCTCTCTTACTCTCACATTCTAACCCGATCACTTGCACTGTAACACTTGCACTGTAACACTTGCACTGTAACACTTGCACTGTAACACTTGCACTGTAACACTTGCACTGTAACACTTGCCTTCGAACCTTAACCCTAACACTTGAACTCAAACCCTTAACTCTAACACTAATTTTAATATTCCTAACTCGCTTTCTCTATTTTTCCATCAACTTCAGGAGAGATCAACATCCGGCTCCTGGCTGTCAAGACCTCGAGGCCACCCAAGATCATCATGGACAGAACTGGAATGGCCTAGTGAGATAGACAGCATGCAGGCCTAGATCAGCACAATTGACCTACGCTGTTTAGTAGATGAGTAAGTCTAACACTCTCTCTACCTCTGACTCTCCTTCTCTCTTACTCTCACATTCTATCCCGATCACTAGCACTTGCACTGTAACACTTGCACTGTAACACTTGCAACACTTGCACTGTAACACTTGCACTGTAACACTTGCCCTCGAACCTTAACCCTAACACTTGAACTCAAACCCTTAACTCTAACACTAATTTTAATATTCTTAACTCGCTTACTCTATTTTTCCATCAACTTTAGGAGAGATCAACATCTGGCTCCTGGCTGTCAAGACCTCGAGGCCACCCAAGATCATCATGGACAGAACTGGAATGGCCTAGTGAGATAGACAGCATGCAGGCCTAGATCAGCACAATAGACCTACGCTGTTTAGTAGATGAGTAAGTCAAACACACTCTCTACCTCTGACTTTCCTTCTCTCTTACTCTCACATTCTAACCCGATCACTAGCACTTGCACTGTAACACTTGCACTGTAACACTTGCACTGTAACACTTGCACTGTAACACTTGCCCTCGAACCTTAACCCTTAAACTTGAACTCAACCCCTTAACTCTAACACTTGAACTCAAACCCTTAACTCTAACACTAATTTTAATATTCCTAACTCGCTTACTCTATTTTTCCATCAACTTCAGGAGAGATCAACTTCAGGAGAGATCAACATCTGGCTCCTGGCTGTCAAGACCTCGAGGCCACCCAAGATCATCATGGACAGAACTGGAATGGCCTAGTGAGATAGACAGCATGCAGGCCTAGATCAGCACAATAGACCTACGCTGTTTAGTCGATGAGTAAGTGAAACACTCTCTCTACCTCTGACTCTGCTTCTCTCTTACTCTCACATTCTAACCCGATCACTAGCACTTGCACTGTAACACTTGCACTGTAACACTTGCACTCGAACCTTAACCCTAACACTTGCACTGTAACACTTGCACTCGAACCTTAACCCTAACACTTGCACTGTAACACTTGCACTGTAACACTTGCACTGTAACACTTGCACTGTAACACTTGCCCTCGAACCTTAACCCTAACACTTGAACTCAAACCCTTAACTCTAACACTAATTTTAATATTCTTAACTCGCTTACTCTATTTTTCCATCAACTTCAGGAGAGATCAACTTTAGGAGAGATCAACATCTGGCTCCTGGCTGTCAAGACCTCAAGGCCACCCAAGATCATCATGGACAGAACTGGAATGGCCTAGTGAGATAGACAGCATGCAGGCCTAGATCAGCACAATAGACCTACGCTGTTTAGTCGATGAGTAAGTGAAACACTCTCTCTACCTCTGACTCTGCTTCTCTCTTACTCTCACATTCTAACCCGATCACTAGCACTTGCACTGTAACACTTGCACTGTAACACTTGCACTGTAACACTTGCACTCGAACCTTAACCCTAACACTTGCACTGTAACACTTGCACTCGAACCTTAACCCTAACACTTGCACTGTAACACTTGCACTGTAACACTTGCACTGTAACACTTGCACTGTAACACTTGCACTGTAACACTTGCCCTCGAACCTTAACCCTAACACTTGAACTCAAACCCTTAACTCTAACACTAATTTTAATATTCTTAACTCGCTTACTCTATTTTTCCATCAACTTCAGGAGAGATCAACTTTAGGAGAGATCAACATCTGGCTCCTGGCTGTCAAGACCTCGAGGCCACCCAAGATCATCATGGACAGAACTGGAATGGCCTAGTGAGATAGACAGCATGCAGGCCTAGATCAGCACAATAGACCTACGCTGTTTAGTCGATGAGTAAGTCAAACACTCTCTCTACCTCTGACTCTGCTTCTCTCTTACTCTCACATTCTAACCCGATGACTAGCACTTGCACTGTAACACTTGCACTGTAACACTTGCACTGTAACACTTGCACTGTAACACTTGCACTGTAACACTTGCACCGTAACACTTGCACTGTAACACTTGCACTGTAACACTTGCCCTCGAACCTTAACCCTAACACTTGAACTCAAACCCTTAACTCTAACACTAATTTTAATATTCTTAACTCGCTTACTCTATTTTTCCATCAACTTCAGGAGAGATCAACTTTAGGAGAGATCAACATCTGTCTCCTGGCTGTCAAGACCTCGAGGCCACCCAAGATCATCATGGATAGAACTGGAATGGCCTAGTGAGACAGACAGCATGCATGCCTAGATCAGCACAATAGACCTACGCTGTTTAGTCGATGAGTAAGTCAAACACTCTCTCTACCTCTGACTCTCCTTCTCTCTTACTCTCACATTCTAACCCGATCACTTGCACTGTAACACTTGCACTGTAACACTTGCACTGTAACACTTGCACTGTAACACTTGCACTGTAACACTTGCACTGTAACACTTGCACTGTAACACTTGCACTGTAACACTTGCCTTCGAACCTTAACCCTAACACTTGAACTCAAACCCTTAACTCTAACACTAATTTTAATATTCCTAACTCGCTTTCTCTATTTTTCCATCAACTTCAGGAGAGATCAACATCCGGCTCCTGGCTGTCAAGACCTCGAGGCCACCCAAGATCATCATGGACAGAACTGGAATGGCCTAGTGAGATAGACAGCATGCAGGCCTAGATCAGCACAATAGACCTACGCTGTTTAGTAGATGAGTAAGTCTAACACTCTCTCTACCTCTGACTCTCCTTCTCTCTTACTCTCACATTCTATCCCGATCACTAGCACTTGCACTGTAACACTTGCACTGTAACACTTGCAACACTTGCACTGTAACACTTGCACTGTAACACTTGCCCTCGAACCTTAACCCTAACACTTGATCTCAAACCCTTAACTCTAACACTAATTTTAATATTCTTAACTCGCTTACTCTATTTTTCCATCAACTTTAGGAGAGATCAACATCTGGCTCCTTGCTGTCAAGACCTCGAGGCCACCCAAGATCATCATGGACAGAACTGGAATGGCCTAGTGAGATAGACAGCATGCAGGCCTAGATCAGCACAATAGACCTATGCTGTGTAGTAGATGAGTAAGTCAAACACACTCTCTACCTCTGACTCTCCTTCTCTCTTACTCTCACATTCTAACCCGATCACTAGCACTTGCACTGTAACACTTGCACTGTAACACTTGCACTGTAACACTTGCAACACTTGCACTGAAACACTTGCACTGTAACACTTGCACTGTAACACTTGCCCTCGAACCTTAACCCTAACACTTGAACTCAAACCCTTAACTCTAACACTAATTTTAATATTCTTAACTCGCTTACTCTATTTTTCCATCAACTTCAGGAGAGATCAACTTTAGGAGAGATCAACATCTGGCTCCTGGCTGTCAAGACCTCGAGGCCACCCAAGATCATCATGGACAGAACTGGAATGGCCTAGTGAGATAGACAGCATGCAGGCCTAGATCAGCACAATAGACCTACGCTGTTTAGTCGATGAGTAAGTCAAACACTCTCTCTACCTCTGACTCTCCTTCTCTCTTACTCTCACATTCTAACCCGATCACTAGCACTTGCACTGTAACACTTGCACTGTAACACTTGCACTGTAACACTTGCACTGTAACACTTGCACTGTAACACTTGCACTGTAACACTTGCACTGTAACACTTGCACTGTAACACTTGCACTGTAACACTTGCACTGTAACACTTGCACTGTAACACTTGCCCTCGAACCTTAACCCTTAAACTTGAACTCAACCCCTTAACTCTAACACTTGAACTCAAACCCTTAACTCTAACACTAATTTTAATATTCCTAACTCGCTTACTCTATTTTTCCATCAACTTCAGGAGAGATCAACTTCAGGAGAGATCAACATCTGGCTCCTGGCTGTCAAGACCTCGAGGCCACCCAAGATCATCATGGACAGAACTGGAATGGCCCAGTGAGATAGACAGCATGCAGGCCTAGATCAGCACAATAGACCTAAGCTGTTTAGTCGATGAGTAAGTCAAACACTCTCTCTACCTCTGACTCTCCTTCTCTCTTACTCTCACATTCTAACCCGATCACTAGCACTTGCACTGTAACACTTGCACTGTAACACTTGCACTGTAACACTTGCACTGTAACACTTGCACTGTAACACTTGCACTGTAACACTTGCACTGTAACACTTGCACTGTAACACTTGCACTGTAACACTTGCACTGTAACACTTGCACTCGAACCTTAACCCTAACACTTGCACTGTAACACTTGCACTCGAACCTTAACCCTAACACTTAAACTCAAACCCTTAACTCTAACACTAATTTTAATATTCTTAACTCGCTTACTCTATTTTTCCATCAACTTCAGGAGAGATCAACATCCGGCTTCTGGCTGTCAAGACCTCGAGGCCACCCAAGATCATCATGGACAGAACTGGAATGGCCTAGTGAGATAGACAGCATGCAGGCCTAGATCAGCACAATACACCTACGCTGTTTAGTAGATGAGTAAGTCAAACACTCTCTCTACCTCTGACTCTCCTTCTATCTTACTCTCACATTCTAACCCGATCACTAGCACTTGCACTGTAACACTTGCACTGTAACACTTGCAACACTTGCACTGTAACACTTGCACTGTAACACTTGAACTCAAACCCTTAACTCTAACACTAATTTTAATATTCTTAACTCGCTTACTCTATTTTTCCATCAACTTTAGGAGAGATCAACATCTGGCTCCTGGCTGTCAAGACCTCGAGGCCACCCAAGATCATCATGGACAGAACTGGAATGGCCTAGTGAGATAGACAGCATGCAGGCCTAGATCAGCACAATAGACCTACGCTGTTTAGTAGATAAGTAAGTCAAACACACTCTCTACCTCTGACTCTCCTTCTCTTTTACTCTCACATTCTAACCCGATCACTAGCACTTGCACTGTAACACTTGCACTGTAACACTTGCACTGTAACACTTGCACTGTAACACTTGCACTGTAACACTTGCACTGTAACACTTGCAACACTTGCACTGTAACACTTGCACTGTAACACTTGCCCTCGAACCTTAACCCTAACACTTGAACTCAAACCCTTAACTCTAACACTAATTTTAATATTCTTAACTCGCTTACTCTATTTTTCCATCAACTTTAGGAGAGATCAACATCTGGCTCCTGGCTGTCAAGACCTCGAGGCCACCCAAGATCATCTTGGACAGAACTGGAATGGCCTAGTGAGATAGACAGCATGCAGGCCTAGATCAGCACAATAGACCTACGCTGTTTAGTAGATGAGTAAGTCAAACACTCTCTCTACCTCTGACTCTCCTTCTCTCTTACTCTCACATTCTAACCCGATCACTAGCACTTGCACTGTAACACTTGCACTGTAACACTTGCACTGTAACACTTGCACTGTAACACTGTAACACTTGCACTGTAACACTTGCACTGTAACACTTGCACTGTAACACTTGCCCTCGAACCTTAACCCTAACACTTGAACTCAAACCCTTAACTCTAACACTTGAACTCAAACCCTTAACTCTAACACTAATTTTAATATTCCTAACTCGCTTACTCTATTTTTCCATCAACTTCAGGAGAGATCAACTTCAGGAGAGATCAACATCTGGCTCCTGGCTGTCAAGACCTGGAGGCCACCCAAGATCATCATGGACAGAACTGGAATGGCCTAGTGAGATAGACAGCATGCAGGCCTAGATCAGCACAATAGACCTACGCTGTTTAGTAGATGAGTAAGTCAAACACTCTCTCTACCTCTGACTCTCCTTCTCTCTTACTCTCACATTCTAACCCGACCACTAGCACTTGCACTGTAACACTTGCACTCGAACCTTAACCCTAACACTTGCACTGTAACACTTGCACTCGAACCTTAACCCTAACTCTTGAACTCAAACCCTTAACTCTAACATCAATTTTTATATTCTTAACTCGCTTACTCTATTTTTCCATCAACTTCAGGATAGATCAACGTCCGGCTCCTGGCTGTCAAGACCTCGAGGCCACCCAAGATCATCATGGACAGAACTGGAATGGCCTAGTAAGATAGACAGCATGCAGGCTTAGATCAGCACAATAGACCTACGCTGTTTAGTAGATGAGTAAGTCTAACACTCTCTCTACCTCTGACTCTCCTTCTCTCTTACTCTCACATTCTAACCCAATCACTAGCACTGTAACACTTGCACTGTAACACTTGCACTGTAACACTTGCGCTGTAACACTTGCGCTGTAACACTTGCGCTGTAACACTTGCGCTGTAACACTTGCGCTGTAACACTTGTGCTGTAACACTTGCGCTGTAACACTTGCACTGTAACACTTGCACTGTAACACTTGCACTCGAACCTTAACCCTAACACTTGCACTGTAACACTTGCACTCGAACCTTAACCCTAACACTAATTTTTATATTCTTAACTCGCTTACTCTATTTTTCCATCAACTTCCGGAGAGATCAACATCCGGCTCCTGGCTGTCAAGACCTCGAGGCCACCCAAGATCATCATGGACAGAACTGGAATGGCCTAGTGAGATAGACAGCATGCAGGCCTAGATCAGCACAATAGACCTACGCTGTTTAGTAGATGAGTAAGTCTAACACTCTCTCTACCTCTGACTCTCCTTCTCTCTTACTCTCACATTCTAACCCGATCACTAGCACTTGCACTGTAACACTTGCACTGTAACACTTGCACTGTAACACTTGCACTGTAACACTTGCACTGTAACACTTGCACTGTAACACTTGCCTTCGAACCTTAACCCTAACACTTGAACTCAAACCCTTAACTCTAACACTAATTTTAATATTCCTAACTCGCTTACTCTATTTTTCCATCAACTTCAGGAGAGATCAACATCCGGCTCCTGGCTGTCAAGACCTCGAGGCCACCCAAGATCATCATGGACAGAACTGGAATAGCCTAGTGAGATAGACAGCATGCAGGCCTAGATCAGCACAATAGACCTAAGCTGTTTAGTAGATGAGTAAGTCAAACACTCTCTCTACCTCTGACTCTCCTTCTCTCTTACTCTCACATTCTAACCCGATCACTAGCACTTGCACTGTAACACTTGCACTGTAACTCTTGCACTGTAACACTTGCACTGTAACACTTGCCTTCGAACCTTAACCCTAACACTTGAACTCAAACCCTTAACTCTAACACTAATTTTAATATTCCTAACTCGCTTACTCTATTTTTCCATCAACTTCAGGAGAGATCAACTTCAGGAGAGATCAACATCTGGCTCCTGGCTGTCAAGACCTCGAGGCCACCCAATATCATCATGGACAGAACTGGAATGGCCTAGTGAGATAGACAGCATGCAGGCCTAGATCAGCACAATAGACCTACGCTGTTTAGTAGATGAGTAAGTCAAACACTCTCTCTACCTCTGACTTTCCTTCTCTCTTACTCTCACATTCTAACCCGATCACTAGCACTTGCACTGTAACACTTGCACTGTAACACTTGCACTGTAACGCTTGCACTGTAACGCTTGCACTGTAACACTTGCAACACTTGCACTGTAACACTTGCACTCGAACCTTAACCCTAACACTTGCACTGTAACACTTGCACTCGAACCTTAACCCTAACACTAATTTTTATATTCTTAACTCGCTTACTCTATTTTTCCATCAACTTCAGGAGAGATCAACATCCGGCTCCTGGCTGTCAAGACCTCGAGGCCACCCAAGATCATCATGGACAGAACTGGAATGGCCTAGTGAGATAGACAGCATGCAGGCCTAGATCAGCACAATAGACCTACGCTGTTTAGTATATGAGTAAGTCTAACACTCTCTCTACCTCTGACTCTCCTTCTCTCTTACTCTCACATTCTAACCCGATCACTAGCACTTGCACTGTAACACTTGCACTGTAACACTTGCAACACTTGCACTGTAACACTTGCAACACTTGCACTGTAACACTTGCCCTCGAACCTTAACCCTAACACTTGAACTCAAACCCTTAACTCTAACACTAATTTTAATATTCTTAACTCGCTTACTCTATTTTTTCATCAACTTCAGGAGAGATCAACTTTAGGAGAGATCAACATCTGGCTCCTGGCTGTCAAGACCTCGAGGCCACCCAAGATCATCATGGACAGAACTGGAATGGCCTAGTGAGATAGACAGCATGCAGGCCTAGATCAGCACAATAGACCTACGCTGTTTAGTAGATGAGTAAGTCTAACACTCTCTCTACCTCTGACTCTCCTTCTCTCTTACTCTCACATTCTAACCCGATCACTAGCACTTGCACTGTAACACTTGCACTGTAACACTTGCACTGTAACACTTGCCCTCGAACCTTAACCCTAACACTTGATCTCAAACCCTTAACTCTAACACTAATTTTAATATTCTTAACTCGCTTACTCTATTTTTCCATCAACTTCAGGAGAGATCAACTTTAGGAGAGATCAACATCTGGCTCCTGGCTGTCAAGACCTCGAGGCCACCCAAGATCATCATGGACAGAACTGGAATGGCCTAGTGAGATAGACAGCATGCAGGCCTACATCAGCACAATAGACCTACGCTGTTTAGTCGATGAGTAAGTCAAACACTCTCTCTACCTCTGACTCTCCTTCTCTCTTACTCTCACATTCTAACCCAATCACTAGCACTTGCACTGTAACACTTGCACTGTAACACTTGCACTGTAACACTTGCACTGTAACACTTGCACTGTAACACTTGCACTGTAACACTTGCCTTCGAACCTTAACCCTAACACTTGAACTCAAACCCTTAACTCTAACACTAATTTTAATATTCCTAACTCGCTTACTCTATTTTTCCATCAACTTCAGGAGAGATCAACTTCAGGAGAGATCAACATCTGGCTCCTGGCTGTCAAGACCTCGAGGCCACCCAATATCATCATGGACAGAACTGGAATGGCCTAGTGAGATAGACAGCATGCAGGCCTAGATCAGCACAATAGACCTACGCTGTTTAGTAGATGAGTAAGTCAAACACTCTCTCTACCTCTGACTTTCCTTCTCTCTTACTCTCACATTCTAACCCGATCACTAGCACTTGCACTGTAACACTTGCACTGTAACACTTGCACTGTAACACTTGCACTGTAACACTTGCACTGTAACACTTGCACTGTAACACTTGCACTCGAACCTTAACCCTAACACTTGCACTGTAACACTTGCACTCGAACCTTAACCCTAACACTAATTTTTATATTCTTAACTCGCTTGCTCTATTTTTCCATCAACTTCAGGAGAGATCAACATCCGGCTCCTGGCTGTCAAGACCTCGAGGCCACCCAAGATCATCATGGACAGAACTGGAATGGCCTAGTGAGATAGACAGCATGCAGGCCTAGATCAGCACAATAGACCTACGCTGTTTAGTAGATGAGTAAGTCTAACACTCTCTCTACCTCTGACTCTCCTTCTCTCTTACTCTCACATTCTAACCCGATCACTAGCACTTGCACTGTAACACTTGCACTGTAACACTTGCACTGTAACACTTGCAACACTTGCACTGTAACACTTGCAACACTTGCACTGTAACACTTGCCCTCGAACCTTAACCCTAACACTTGAACTCAAACCCTTAACTCTAACACTAATTTTAATATTCTTAACTCGCTTACTCTATTTTTCCATCAACTTCAGGAGAGATCAACTTTAGGAGAGATCAACATCTGGCTCCTGGCTGTCAAGACCTCGAGGCCACCCAAGATCATCATGGACAGAACTGGAATGGCCTAGTGAGATAGACAGCATGCAGGCCTAGATCAGCACAATAGACCTACGCTGTTTAGTCGATGAGTAAGTCAAACACTCTCTCTACCTCTGACTCTCCTTCTCTCTTACTCTCACATTCTAACCCGATCACTAGCACTTGCACTGTAACACTTGCACTGTAACACTTGCACTGTAACACTTGCCTTCGAACCTTAACCCTAACACTTGAACTCAAACCCTTAACTCTAACACTAATTTTAATATTCCTAACTCGCTTACTCTATTTTTCCATCAACTTCAGGAGAGATCAACATCCGGCTCCTGGCTGTCAAGACCTCGAGGCCACCCAAGATCATCATGGACAGAACTGGAATGGCCTAGTGAGATAGACAGCATGCAGGCCTAGATCAGCACAATAGACCTACGCTGTTTAGTAGATGAGTAAGTCTAACACTCTCTCTACCTCTGACTCTCCTTCTCTCTTACTCTCACATTCTAACCCGATCACTAGCACTTGCACTGTAACACTTGCACTGTAACACTTGCAACACTTGCACTGTAACACTTGCACTGTAACACTTGCCCTCGAACCTTAACCCTAACACTTGATCTCAAACCCTTAACTCTAACACTAATTTTAATATTCTTAACTCGCTTACTCTATTTTTCCATCAACTTTAGGAGAGATCAACATCTGGCTCCTGGCTGTCAAGACCTCGAGGCCACCCAAGATCATCATGGACAGAACTGGAATGGCCTAGTGAGATAGACAGCATGCAGGCCTAGATCAGCACAATAGACCTACGCTGTTTAGTCGATGAGTAAGTCAAACACTCTCTCTACCTCTGACTCTCCTTCTCTCTTACTCTCACATTCTAACCCGATCACTAGCACTTGCACTGTAACACTTGCACTGTAACACTTGCACTGTAACACTTGCACTGTAACACTTGCACTGTAACACTTGCACTGTAACACTTGCACTGTAACACTTGCACTGTAACACTTGCACTGTAACACTTGCACTGTAACACTTGCACTGTAACACTTGCCCTCGAACCTTAACCCTTAAACTTGAACTCAACCCCTTAACTCTAACACTTGAACTCAAACCCTTAACTCTAACACTAATTTTAATATTCCTAACTCGCTTACTCTATTTTTCCATCAACTTCAGGAGAGATCAACTTCAGGAGAGATCAACATCTGGCTCCTGGCTGTCAAGACCTCGAGGCCACCCAAGATCATCATGGACAGAACTGGAATGGCCCAGTGAGATAGACAGCATGCAGGCCTAGATCAGCACAATAGACCTAAGCTGTTTAGTAGATGAGTAAGTCAAACACTCTCTCTACCTCTGACTCTCCTTCTCTCTTACTCTCACATTCTAACCCGATCACTAACACTTGCACTGTAACACTTGCACTGTAACACTTGCACTGTAACACTTGCACTGTAACACTTGCACTGTAACACTTGCACTCGAACCTTAACCCTAACACTTGCACTGTAACACTTGCACTCGAACCTTAACCCTAACACTTGCACTGTAACACTTGCACTGTAACACTTGCACTGTAACACTTGCACTGTAACACTTGCACTGTAACACTTGCACTGTAACACTTGCACTGTAACACTTGCCCTCGAACCTTAACCCTAACACTTGAACTCAAACCCTTAACTCTAACACTAATTTTAATATTCTTAACTCGCTTACTCTATTTTTCCATCAACTTCAGGAGAGATCAACTTTAGGAGAGATCAACATCTGGCTCCTGGCTGTCAAGACCTCGAGGCCACCCAAGATCATCATGGACAGAACTGGAATGGCCTAGTGAGATAGACAGCATGCAGGCCTAGATCAGCACAATAGACCTACGCTGTTTAGTCGATGAGTAAGTCAAACACTCTCTCTACCTCTGACTCTGCTTCTCTCTTACTCTCACATTCTAACCCGATCACTAGCACTTGCACTGTAACACTTGCACTGTAACACTTGCACTGTAACACTTGCACTGTAACACTTGCACTGTAACACTTGCACTGTAACACTTGCACTGTAACACTTGCCCTCGAACCTTAACCCTAACACTTGAACTCAAACCCTTAACTCTAACACTAATTTTAATATTCTTAACTCGCTTACTCTATTTTTCCATCAACTTCAGGAGAGATCAACTTTAGGAGAGATCAACATCTGGCTCCTGGCTGTCAAGACCTCGAGGCCACCCAAGATCATCATGGACAGAACTGGAATGGCCTAGTGAGATAGACAGCATGCAGGCCTAGATCAGCACAATTGACCTACGCTGTTTAGTAGATGAGTAAGTCTAACACTCTCTCTACCTCTGACTCTCCTTCTCTCTTACTCTCACATTCTATCCCGATCACTAGCACTTGCACTGTAACACTTGCACTGTAACACTTGCAACACTTGCACTGTAACACTTGCACTGTAACACTTGCCCTCGAACCTTAACCCTAACACTTGAACTCAAACCCTTAACTCTAACACTAATTTTAATATTCTTAACTCGCTTACTCTATTTTTCCATCAACTTTAGGAGAGATCAACATCTGGCTCCTGGCTGTCAAGACCTCGAGGCCACCCAAGATCATCATGGACAGAACTGGAATGGCCTAGTGAGATAGACAGCATGCAGGCCTAGATCAGCACAATAGACCTACGCTGTTTAGTAGATGAGTAAGTCAAACACACTCTCTACCTCTGACTTTCCTTCTCTCTTACTCTCACATTCTAACCCGATCACTAGCACTTGCACTGTAACACTTGCACTGTAACACTTGCACTGTAACACTTGCACTGTAACACTTGCCCTCGAACCTTAACCCTAACACTTGAACTCAAACCCTTAACTCTAACACTAATTTTAATATTCTTAACTCGCTTACTCTATTTTTCCATCAACTTCAGGAGAGATCAACTTTAGGAGAGATCAACATCTGGCTCCTGGCTGTCAAGACCTCGAGGCCACCCAAGATCATCATGGATAGAACTGGAATGGCCTAGTGAGATAGACAGCATGCAGGCCTAGATCAGCACAATAGACCTACGCTGTTTAGTCGATGAGTAAGTCAAACACTCTCTCTACCTCTGACTCTCCTTCTCTCTTACTCTCACATTCTAACCCGATCACTTGCACTGTAACACTTGCACTGTAACACTTGCACTGTAACACTTGCACTGTAACACTTGCACTGTAACACTTGCACTGTAACACTTGCACTGTAACACTTGCAACACTTGCACTGTAACACTTGCACTGTAACACTTGCCCTCGAACCTTAACCCTAACACTTGATCTCAAACCCTTAACTCTAACACTAATTTTAATATTCTTAACTCGCTTACTCTATTTTTCCATCAACTTTAGGAGAGATCAACATTCTGGCTCCTTGCTGTCAAGACCTCGAGGCCACCCAAGATCATCATGGACAGAACTGGAATGGCCTAGTGAGATAGACAGCATGCAGGCCTAGATCAGCACAATAGACCTATGCTGTGTAGTAGATGAGTAAGTCAAACACACTCTCTACCTCTGACTCTCCTTCTCTCTTACTCTCACATTCTAACCCGATCACTAGCACTTGCACTGTAACACTTGCACTGTAACACTTGCACTGTAACACTTGCAACACTTGCACTGAAACACTTGCACTGTAACACTTGCACTGTAACACTTGCCCTCGAACCTTAAACCTAACACTTGAACTCAAACCCTTAACTCTAACACTAATTTTAATATTCTTAACTCGCTTACTCTATTTTTCCATCAACTTCAGGAGAGATCAACTTTAGGAGAGATCAACATCTGGCTCCTGGCTGTCAAGACCTCGAGGCCACCCAAGATCATCATGGACAGAACTGGAATGGCCTAGTGAGATAGACAGCATGCAGGCCTAGATCAGCACAATAGACCTACGCTGTTTAGTCGATGAGTAAGTCAAACACTCTCTCTACCTCTGACTCTCCTTCTCTCTTACTCTCACATTCTAACCCGATCACTAGCACTTGCACTGTAACACTTGCACTGTAACACTTGCACTGTAACACTTGCACTGTAACACTTGCACTGTAACACTTGCACTGTAACACTTGCACTGTAACACTTGCACTGTAACACTTGCCCTCGAACCTTAACCCTTAAACTTGAACTCAACCCCTTAACTCTAACACTTGAACTCAAACCCTTAACTCTAACACTAATTTTAATATTCCTAACTCGCTTACTCTATTTTTCCATCAACTTCAGGAGAGATCAACTTCAGGAGAGATCAACATCTGGCTCCTGGCTGTCAAGACCTCGAGGCCACCCAAGATCATCATGGACAGAACTGGAATGGCCCAGTGAGATAGACAGCATGCAGGCCTAGATCAGCACAATAGACCTAAGCTGTTTAGTAGATGAGTAAGTCAAACACTCTCTCTACCTCTGACTCTCCTTCTCTCTTACTCTCACATTCTAACCCGATCACTAACACTTGCACTGTAACACTTGCACTGTAACACTTGCACTGTAACACTTGCACTGTAACACTTGCACTGTAACACTTGCACTGTAACACTTGCACTGTAACACTTGCACTGTAACACTTGCACTCAAACCTTAACCCTAACACTTGCACTGTAACACTTGCACTCGAACCTTAACCCTAACACTTGCACTGTAACACTTGCACTGTAACACTTGCACTGTAACACTTGCACTGTAACACTTGCACTGTAACACTTGCCCTCGAACCTTAACCCTAACACTTGAACTCAAACCCTTAACTCTAACACTAATTTTAATATTCTTAACTCGCTTACTCTATTTTTCCATCAACTTCAGGAGAGATCAACTTTAGGAGAGATCAACATCTGGCTCCTGGCTGTCAAGACCTCGAGGCCACCCAAGATCATCATGGACAGAACTGGAATGGCCTAGTGAGATAGACAGCATGCAGGCCTAGATCAGCACAATAGACCTACGCTGTTTAGTCGATGAGTAAGTGAAACACTCTCTCTACCTCTGACTCTGCTTCTCTCTTACTCTCACATTCTAACCCGATCACTAGCACTTGCACTGTAACACTTGCACTGTAACACTTGCACTGTAACACTTGCACTGTAACACTTGCACTCGAACCTTAACCCTAACACTTGCACTGTAACACTTGCACTGTAACACTTGCACTGTAACACTTGCACTGTAACACTTGCACTGTAACACTTGCACTGTAACACTTGCACTGTAACACTTGCACCGTAACACTTGCACTGTAACACTTGCACTGTAACACTTGCCCTCGAACCTTAACCCTAACACTTGAACTCAAACCCTTAACTCTAACACTAATTTTAATATTCTTAACTCGCTTACTCTATTTTTCCATCAACTTCAGGAGAGATCAACTTTAGGAGAGATCAACATCTGGCTCCTGGCTGTCAAGACCTCGAGGCCACCCAAGATCATCATGGATAGAACTGGAATGGCCTAGTGAGACAGACAGCATGCATGCCTAGATCAGCACAATAGACCTACGCTGTTTAGTCGATGAGTAAGTCAAACACTCTCTCTACCTCTGACTCTCCTTCTCTCTTACTCTCACATTCTAACCCGATCACTAGCACTTGCACTGTAACACTTGCACTGTAACACTTGCACTGTAACACTTGCAACACTTGCACTGAAACACTTGCACTGTAACACTTGCACTGTAACACTTGCCCTCGAACCTTAAACCTAACACTTGAACTCAAACCCTTAACTCTAACACTAATTTTAATATTCTTAACTCGCTTACTCTATTTTTCCATCAACTTCAGGAGAGATCAACTTTAGGAGAGATCAACATCTGGCTCCTGGCTGTCAAGACCTCGAGGCCACCCAAGATCATCATGGACAGAACTGGAATGGCCTAGTGAGATAGACAGCATGCAGGCCTAGATCAGCACAATAGACCTACGCTGTTTAGTCGATGAGTAAGTCAAACACTCTCTCTACCTCTGACTCTCCTTCTCTCTTACTCTCACATTCTAACCCGATCACTAGCACTTGCACTGTAACACTTGCACTGTAACACTTGCACTGTAACACTTGCACTGTAACACTTGCACTGTAACACTTGCACTGTAACACTTGCACTGTAACACTTGCACTGTAACACTTGCCCTCGAACCTTAACCCTTAAACTTGAACTCAACCCCTTAACTCTAACACTTGAACTCAAACCCTTAACTCTAACACTAATTTTAATATTCCTAACTCGCTTACTCTATTTTTCCATCAACTTCAGGAGAGATCAACTTCAGGAGAGATCAACATCTGGCTCCTGGCTGTCAAGACCTCGAGGCCACCCAAGATCATCATGGACAGAACTGGAATGGCCCAGTGAGATAGACAGCATGCAGGCCTAGATCAGCACAATAGACCTAAGCTGTTTAGTAGATGAGTAAGTCAAACACTCTCTCTACCTCTGACTCTCCTTCTCTCTTACTCTCACATTCTAACCCGATCACTAACACTTGCACTGTAACACTTGCACTGTAACACTTGCACTGTAACACTTGCACTGTAACACTTGCACTGTAACACTTGCACTGTAACACTTGCACTGTAACACTTGCACTGTAACACTTGCACTCAAACCTTAACCCTAACACTTGCACTGTAACACTTGCACTCGAACCTTAACCCTAACACTTGCACTGTAACACTTGCACTGTAACACTTGCACTGTAACACTTGCACTGTAACACTTGCACTGTAACACTTGCCCTCGAACCTTAACCCTAACACTTGAACTCAAACCCTTAACTCTAACACTAATTTTAATATTCTTAACTCGCTTACTCTATTTTTCCATCAACTTCAGGAGAGATCAACTTTAGGAGAGATCAACATCTGGCTCCTGGCTGTCAAGACCTCGAGGCCACCCAAGATCATCATGGACAGAACTGGAATGGCCTAGTGAGATAGACAGCATGCAGGCCTAGATCAGCACAATAGACCTACGCTGTTTAGTCGATGAGTAAGTGAAACACTCTCTCTACCTCTGACTCTGCTTCTCTCTTACTCTCACATTCTAACCCGATCACTAGCACTTGCACTGTAACACTTGCACTGTAACACTTGCACTGTAACACTTGCACTGTAACACTTGCACTCGAACCTTAACCCTAACACTTGCACTGTAACACTTGCACTCGAACCTTAACCCTAACACTTGCACTGTAACACTTGCACTGTAACACTTGCACTGTAACACTTGCACTGTAACACTTGCACTGTAACACTTGCACCGTAACACTTGCACTGTAACACTTGCACTGTAACACTTGCCCTCGAACCTTAACCCTAACACTTGATCTCAAACCCTTAACTCTAACACTAATTTTAATATTCTTAACTCGCTTACTCTATTTTTCCATCAACTTCAGGAGAGATCAACTTTAGGAGAGATCAACATCTGGCTCCTGGCTGTCAAGACCTCGAGGCCACCCAAGATCATCATGGACAGAACTGGAATGGCCTAGTGAGATAGACAGCATGCAGGCCTACATCAGCACAATAGACCTACGCTGTTTAGTCGATGAGTAAGTCAAACACTCTCTCTACCTCTGACTCTCCTTCTCTCTTACTCTCACATTCTAACCCAATCACTAGCACTTGCACTGTAACACTTGCACTGTAACACTTGCACTGTAACACTTGCACTGTAACACTTGCACTGTAACACTTGCACTGTAACACTTGCCTTCGAACCTTAACCCTAACACTTGAACTCAAACCCTTAACTCTAACACTAATTTTAATATTCCTAACTCGCTTACTCTATTTTTCCATCAACTTCAGGAGAGATCAACTTCAGGAGAGATCAACATCTGGCTCCTGGCTGTCAAGACCTCGAGGCCACCCAATATCATCATGGACAGAACTGGAATGGCCTAGTGAGATAGACAGCATGCAGGCCTAGATCAGCACAATAGACCTACGCTGTTTAGTAGATGAGTAAGTCAAACACTCTCTCTACCTCTGACTTTCCTTCTCTCTTACTCTCACATTCTAACCCGATCACTAGCACTTGCACTGTAACACTTGCACTGTAACACTTGCACTGTAACACTTGCACTGTAACACTTGCACTGTAACACTTGCACTGTAACACTTGCACTGTAACACTTGCACTCGAACCTTAACCCTAACACTTGCACTGTAACACTTGCACTCGAACCTTAACCCTAACACTAATTTTTATATTCTTAACTCGCTTGCTCTATTTTTCCATCAACTTCAGGAGAGATCAACATCCGGCTCCTGGCTGTCAAGACCTTGAGGCCACCCAAGATCATCATGGACAGAACTGGAATGGCCTAGTGAGATAGACAGCATGCAGGCCTAGATCAGCACAATAGACCTACGCTGTTTAGTAGATGAGTAAGTCTAACACTCTCTCTACCTCTGACTCTCCTTCTCTCTTACTCTCACATTCTAACCCGATCACTAGCACTTGCACTGTAACACTTGCACTGTAACACTTGCACTGTAACACTTGCAACACTTGCACTGTAACACTTGCAACACTTGCACTGTAACACTTGCCCTCGAACCTTAACCCTAACACTTGAACTCAAACCCTTAACTCTAACACTAATTTTAATATTCTTAACTCGCTTACTCTATTTTTCCATCAACTTCAGGAGAGATCAACTTTAGGAGAGATCAACATCTGGCTCCTGGCTGTCAAGACCTCGAGGCCACCCAAGATCATCATGGACAGAACTGGAATGGCCTAGTGAGATAGACAGCATGCAGGCCTAGATCAGCACAATAGACCTACGCTGTTTAGTCGATGAGTAAGTCAAACACTCTCTCTACCTCTGACTCTCCTTCTCTCTTACTCTCACATTCTAACCCGATCACTAGCACTTGCACTGTAACACTTGCACTGTAACACTTGCACTGTAACACTTGCCTTCGAACCTTAACCCTAACACTTGAACTCAAACCCTTAACTCTAACACTAATTTTAATATTCCTAACTCGCTTACTCTATTTTTCCATCAACTTCAGGAGAGATCAACATCCGGCTCCTGGCTGTCAAGACCTCGAGGCCACCCAAGATCATCATGGACAGAACTGGAATGGCCTAGTGAGATAGACAGCATGCAGGCCTAGATCAGCACAATAGACCTACGCTGTTTAGTAGATGAGTAAGTCTAACACTCTCTCTACCTCTGACTCTCCTTCTCTCTTACTCTCACATTCTAACCCGATCACTAGCACTTGCACTGTAACACTTGCACTGTAACACTTGCACTGTAACACTTGCACTGTAACACTTGCACTGTAACACTTGCACTCGAACCTTAACCCTAACACTTGCACTGTAACACTTGCACTCGAACCTTAACCCTAACACTTGCACTGTAACACTTGCACTGTAACACTTGCACTGTAACACTTGCACTGTAACACTTGCACTGTAACACTTGCACTGTAACACTTGCACTGTAACACTTGCCCTCGAACCTTAACCCTAACACTTGAACTCAAACCCTTAACTCTAACACTAATTTTAATATTCTTAACTCGCTTACTCTATTTTTCCATCAACTTCAGGAGAGATCAACTTTAGGAGAGATCAACATCTGGCTCCTGGCTGTCAAGACCTCGAGGCCACCCAAGATCATCATGGACAGAACTGGAATGGCCTAGTGAGATAGACAGCATGCAGGCCTAGATCAGCACAATAGACCTACGCTGTTTAGTCGATGAGTAAGTCAAACACTCTCTCTACCTCTGACTCTGCTTCTCTCTTACTCTCACATTCTAACCCGATCACTAGCACTTGCACTGTAACACTTGCACTGTAACACTTGCACTGTAACACTTGCACTGTAACACTTGCACTGTAACACTTGCACTGTAACACTTGCACTGTAACACTTGCACTGTAACACTTGCACTGTAACACTTGCCCTCGAACCTTAACCCTAACACTTGAACTCAAACCCTTAACTCTAACACTAATTTTAATATTCTTAACTCGCTTACTCTATTTTTCCATCAACTTCAGGAGAGATCAACTTTAGGAGAGATCAACATCTGGCTCCTGGCTGTCAAGACCTCGAGGCCACCCAAGATCATCATGGATAGAACTGGAATGGCCTAGTGAGATAGACAGCATGCATGCCTAGATCAGCACAATAGACCTACGCTGTTTAGTCGATGAGTAAGTCAAACACTCTCTCTACCTCTGACTCTCCTTCTCTCTTACTCTCACATTCTAACCCGATCACTTGCACTGTAACACTTGCACTGTAACACTTGCACTGTAACACTTGCACTGTAACACTTGCACTGTAACACTTGCACTGTAACACTTGCCTTCGAACCTTAACCCTAACACTTGAACTCAAACCCTTAACTCTAACACTAATTTTAATATTCCTAACTCGCTTTCTCTATTTTTCCATCAACTTCAGGAGAGATCAACATCCGGCTCCTGGCTGTCAAGACCTCGAGGCCACCCAAGATCATCATGGACAGAACTGGAATGGCCTAGTGAGATAGACAGCATGCAGGCCTAGATCAGCACAATTGACCTACGCTGTTTAGTAGATGAGTAAGTCTAACACTCTCTCTACCTCTGACTCTCCTTCTCTCTTACTCTCACATTCTATCCCGATCACTAGCACTTGCACTGTAACACTTGCACTGTAACACTTGCAACACTTGCACTGTAACACTTGCACTGTAACACTTGCCCTCGAACCTTAACCCTAACACTTGAACTCAAACCCTTAACTCTAACACTAATTTTAATATTCTTAACTCGCTTACTCTATTTTTCCATCAACTTTAGGAGAGATCAACATCTGGCTCCTGGCTGTCAAGACCTCGAGGCCACCCAAGATCATCATGGACAGAACTGGAATGGCCTAGTGAGATAGACAGCATGCAGGCCTAGATCAGCACAATAGACCTACGCTGTTTAGTAGATGAGTAAGTCAAACACACTCTCTACCTCTGACTTTCCTTCTCTCTTACTCTCACATTCTAACCCGATCACTAGCACTTGCACTGTAACACTTGCACTGTAACACTTGCACTGTAACACTTGCACTGTAACACTTGCCCTCGAACCTTAACCCTTAAACTTGAACTCAACCCCTTAACTCTAACACTTGAACTCAAACCCTTAACTCTAACACTAATTTTAATATTCCTAACTCGCTTACTCTATTTTTCCATCAACTTCAGGAGAGATCAACTTCAGGAGAGATCAACATCTGGCTCCTGGCTGTCAAGACCTCGAGGCCACCCAAGATCATCATGGACAGAACTGGAATGGCCTAGTGAGATAGACAGCATGCAGGCCTAGATCAGCACAATAGACCTACGCTGTTTAGTCGATGAGTAAGTGAAACACTCTCTCTACCTCTGACTCTGCTTCTCTCTTACTCTCACATTCTAACCCGATCACTAGCACTTGCACTGTAACACTTGCACTGTAACACTTGCACTCGAACCTTAACCCTAACACTTGCACTGTAACACTTGCACTCGAACCTTAACCCTAACACTTGCACTGTAACACTTGCACTGTAACACTTGCACTGTAACACTTGCACTGTAACACTTGCCCTCGAACCTTAACCCTAACACTTGAACTCAAACCCTTAACTCTAACACTAATTTTAATATTCTTAACTCGCTTACTCTATTTTTCCATCAACTTCAGGAGAGATCAACTTTAGGAGAGATCAACATCTGGCTCCTGGCTGTCAAGACCTCAAGGCCACCCAAGATCATCATGGACAGAACTGGAATGGCCTAGTGAGATAGACAGCATGCAGGCCTAGATCAGCACAATAGACCTACGCTGTTTAGTCGATGAGTAAGTGAAACACTCTCTCTACCTCTGACTCTGCTTCTCTCTTACTCTCACATTCTAACCCGATCACTAGCACTTGCACTGTAACACTTGCACTGTAACACTTGCACTGTAACACTTGCACTCGAACCTTAACCCTAACACTTGCACTGTAACACTTGCACTCGAACCTTAACCCTAACACTTGCACTGTAACACTTGCACTGTAACACTTGCACTGTAACACTTGCACTGTAACACTTGCACTGTAACACTTGCCCTCGAACCTTAACCCTAACACTTGAACTCAAACCCTTAACTCTAACACTAATTTTAATATTCTTAACTCGCTTACTCTATTTTTCCATCAACTTCAGGAGAGATCAACTTTAGGAGAGATCAACATCTGGCTCCTGGCTGTCAAGACCTCGAGGCCACCCAAGATCATCATGGACAGAACTGGAATGGCCTAGTGAGATAGACAGCATGCAGGCCTAGATCAGCACAATAGACCTACGCTGTTTAGTCGATGAGTAAGTCAAACACTCTCTCTACCTCTGACTCTGCTTCTCTCTTACTCTCACATTCTAACCCGATCACTAGCACTTGCACTGTAACACTTGCACTGTAACACTTGCACTGTAACACTTGCACTGTAACACTTGCACTGTAACACTTGCACCGTAACACTTGCACTGTAACACTTGCACTGTAACACTTGCCCTCGAACCTTAACCCTAACACTTGAACTCAAACCCTTAACTCTAACACTAATTTTAATATTCTTAACTCGCTTACTCTATTTTTCCATCAACTTCAGGAGAGATCAACTTTAGGAGAGATCAACATCTGGCTCCTGGCTGTCAAGACCTCGAGGCCACCCAAGATCATCATGGATAGAACTGGAATGGCCTAGTGAGACAGACAGCATGCATGCCTAGATCAGCACAATAGACCTACGCTGTTTAGTCGATGAGTAAGTCAAACACTCTCTCTACCTCTGACTCTCCTTCTCTCTTACTCTCACATTCTAACCCGATCACTTGCACTGTAACACTTGCACTGTAACACTTGCACTGTAACACTTGCACTGTAACACTTGCACTGTAACACTTGCACTGTAACACTTGCACTGTAACACTTGCACTGTAACACTTGCCTTCGAACCTTAACCCTAACACTTGAACTCAAACCCTTAACTCTAACACTAATTTTAATATTCCTAACTCGCTTTCTCTATTTTTCCATCAACTTCAGGAGAGATCAACATCCGGCTCCTGGCTGTCAAGACCTCGAGGCCACCCAAGATCATCATGGACAGAACTGGAATGGCCTAGTGAGATAGACAGCATGCAGGCCTAGATCAGCACAATAGACCTACGCTGTTTAGTAGATGAGTAAGTCTAACACTCTCTACCTCTGACTCTCCTTCTCTCTTACTCTCACATTCTATCCCGATCACTAGCACTTGCACTGTAACACTTGCACTGTAACACTTGCAACACTTGCACTGTAACACTTGCACTGTAACACTTGCCCTCGAACCTTAACCCTAACACTTGATCTCAAACCCTTAACTCTAACACTAATTTTAATATTCTTAACTCGCTTACTCTATTTTTCCATCAACTTTAGGAGAGATCAACATCTGGCTCCTTGCTGTCAAGACCTCGAGGCCACCCAAGATCATCATGGACAGAACTGGAATGGCCTAGTGAGATAGACAGCATGCAGGCCTAGATCAGCACAATAGACCTATGCTGTGTAGTAGATGAGTAAGTCAAACACACTCTCTACCTCTGACTCTCCTTCTCTCTTACTCTCACATTCTAACCCGATCACTAGCACTTGCACTGTAACACTTGCACTGTAACACTTGCACTGTAACACTTGCAACACTTGCACTGAAACACTTGCACTGTAACACTTGCACTGTAACACTTGCCCTCGAACCTTAACCCTAACACTTGAACTCAAACCCTTAACTCTAACACTAATTTTAATATTCTTAACTCGCTTACTCTATTTTTCCATCAACTTCAGGAGAGATCAACTTTAGGAGAGATCAACATCTGGCTCCTGGCTGTCAAGACCTCGAGGCCACCCAAGATCATCATGGACAGAACTGGAATGGCCTAGTGAGATAGACAGCATGCAGGCCTAGATCAGCACAATAGACCTACGCTGTTTAGTCGATGAGTAAGTCAAACACTCTCTCTACCTCTGACTCTCCTTCTCTCTTACTCTCACATTCTAACCCGATCACTAGCACTTGCACTGTAACACTTGCACTGTAACACTTGCACTGTAACACTTGCACTGTAACACTTGCACTGTAACACTTGCACTGTAACACTTGCACTGTAACACTTGCACTGTAACACTTGCACTGTAACACTTGCACTGTAACACTTGCACTGTAACACTTGCCCTCGAACCTTAACCCTTAAACTTGAACTCAACCCCTTAACTCTAACACTTGAACTCAAACCCTTAACTCTAACACTAATTTTAATATTCCTAACTCGCTTACTCTATTTTTCCATCAACTTCAGGAGAGATCAACTTCAGGAGAGATCAACATCTGGCTCCTGGCTGTCAAGACCTCGAGGCCACCCAAGATCATCATGGACAGAACTGGAATGGCCCAGTGAGATAGACAGCATGCAGGCCTAGATCAGCACAATAGACCTAAGCTGTTTAGTCGATGAGTAAGTCAAACACTCTCTCTACCTCTGACTCTCCTTCTCTCTTACTCTCACATTCTAACCCGATCACTAGCACTTGCACTGTAACACTTGCACTGTAACACTTGCACTGTAACACTTGCACTGTAACACTTGCACTGTAACACTTGCACTGTAACACTTGCACTGTAACACTTGCACTGTAACACTTGCACTGTAACACTTGCACTGTAACACTTGCACTGTAACACTTGCACTCGAACCTTAACCCTAACACTTGCACTGTAACACTTGCACTCGAACCTTAACCCTAACACTTAAACTCAAACCCTTAACTCTAACACTAATTTTAATATTCTTAACTCGCTTACTCTATTTTTCCATCAACTTCAGGAGAGATCAACATCCGGCTTCTGGCTGTCAAGACCTCGAGGCCACCCAAGATCATCATGGACAGAACTGGAATGGCCTAGTGAGATAGACAGCATGCAGGCCTAGATCAGCACAATACACCTACGCTGTTTAGTAGATGAGTAAGTCAAACACTCTCTCTACCTCTGACTCTCCTTCTATCTTACTCTCACATTCTAACCCGATCACTAGCACTTGCACTGTAACACTTGCACTGTAACACTTGCAACACTTGCACTGTAACACTTGCACTGTAACACTTGAACTCAAACCCTTAACTCTAACACTAATTTTAATATTCTTAACTCGCTTACTCTATTTTTCCATCAACTTTAGGAGAGATCAACATCTGGCTCCTGGCTGTCAAGACCTCGAGGCCACCCAAGATCATCATGGACAGAACTGGAATGGCCTAGTGAGATAGACAGCATGCAGGCCTAGATCAGCACAATAGACCTACGCTGTTTAGTAGATAAGTAAGTCAAACACACTCTCTACCTCTGACTCTCCTTCTCTTTTACTCTCACATTCTAACCCGATCACTAGCACTTGCACTGTAACACTTGCACTGTAACACTTGCACTGTAACACTTGCACTGTAACACTTGCACTGTAACACTTGCACTGTAACACTTGCACTGTAACACTTGCAACACTTGCACTGTAACACTTGCACTGTAACACTTGCCCTCGAACCTTAACCCTAACACTTGAACTCAAACCCTTAACTCTAACACTAATTTTAATATTCTTAACTCGCTTACTCTATTTTTCCATCAACTTTAGGAGAGATCAACATCTGGCTCCTGGCTGTCAAGACCTCGAGGCCACCCAAGATCATCTTGGACAGAACTGGAATGGCCTAGTGAGATAGACAGCATGCAGGCCTAGATCAGCACAATAGACCTACGCTGTTTAGTAGATGAGTAAGTCAAACACTCTCTCTACCTCTGACTCTCCTTCTCTCTTACTCTCACATTCTAACCCGATCACTAGCACTTGCACTGTAACACTTGCACTGTAACACTTGCACTGTAACACTTGCACTGTAACACTGTAACACTTGCACTGTAACACTTGCACTGTAACACTTGCACTGTAACACTTGCACTGTAACACTTGCCCTCGAACCTTAACCCTAACACTTGAACTCAAACCCTTAACTCTAACACTTGAACTCAAACCCTTAACTCTAACACTAATTTTAATATTCCTAACTCGCTTACTCTATTTTTCCATCAACTTCAGGAGAGATCAACTTCAGGAGAGATCAACATCTGGCTCCTGGCTGTCAAGACCTGGAGGCCACCCAAGATCATCATGGACAGAACTGGAATGGCCTAGTGAGATAGACAGCATGCAGGCCTAGATCAGCACAATAGACCTACGCTGTTTAGTAGATGAGTAAGTCAAACACTCTCTCTACCTCTGACTCTCCTTCTCTCTTACTCTCACATTCTAACCCGACCACTAGCACTTGCACTGTAACACTTGCACTCGAACCTTAACCCTAACACTTGCACTGTAACACTTGCACTCGAACCTTAACCCTAACTCTTGAACTCAAACCCTTAACTCTAACATCAATTTTTATATTCTTAACTCGCTTACTCTATTTTTCCATCAACTTCAGGATAGATCAACGTCCGGCTCCTGGCTGTCAAGACCTCGAGGCCACCCAAGATCATCATGGACAGAACTGGAATGGCCTAGTAAGATAGACAGCATGCAGGCTTAGATCAGCACAATAGACCTACGCTGTTTAGTAGATGAGTAAGTCTAACACTCTCTCTACCTCTGACTCTCCTTCTCTCTTACTCTCACATTCTAACCCAATCACTAGCACTGTAACACTTGCACTGTAACACTTGCACTGTAACACTTGCGCTGTAACACTTGCGCTGTAACACTTGCGCTGTAACACTTGCGCTGTAACACTTGCGCTGTAACACTTGCGCTGTAACACTTGTGCTGTAACACTTGCGCTGTAACACTTGCGCTGTAACACTTGCGCTGTAACACTTGCACTCGAACCTTAACCCTAACACTCGCACTGTAACACTTGCACTCGAACCTTAACCCTAACACTTGAACTCAAACCCTTAACTCTAACATCAATTTTTATATTCTTAACTCGCTTACTCTATTTTTCCGTCAACTTCAGGAGAGATCAACGTCCGGCTCCTGGCTGTCAAGACCTCGAGGCCACCCAAGATCATCATGGACAGAACTGGAATGGCCTAGTGAGATAGACAGCATGCAGGCTTAGATCAGCACAATAGACCTACGCTGTTTAGTAGATGAGTAAGTCTAACACTCTCTCTACCTCTGACTCTCCTTCTCTCTTACTCTCACATTCTAACCCGATCACTAGCACTTGCACTGTAACACTTGCACTGTAACACTTGCACTGTAACACTTGCACTGTAACACTTGCACTCGAACCTTAACCCTAACACTTGAACTCAAACCCTTAACTCTAACACTAATTTTAATATTCTTAACTCGCTTACTCTATTTTTCCATCAACTTCAGGAGAGATCAACATCCGGCTCCTGGCTGTCAAGACCTTGAGGCCACCCATGATCATCATGGACAGAACTGGAATGGCCTAGTGAGATAGACAGCATGCAGGCTTAGATCAGCAGAATAGACCTACGCTGTTTAGTAGATGAGTAAGTCTAACACTCTCTCTACCTCTGACTCTCCTTCTCTCTTACTCTCACATTCTAACCCGATCACTAGCACTTGCACTGTAACACTTGCACTGTAACACTTGCACTGTAACACTTGCACTGTAACACTTGCACTCGAACCTTAACCCTAACACTTGAACTCAAACCCTTAACTCTAACACTAATTTTAAAGAGCACCTCCAAGTAAAAACCAGATTTTTTCTTTCCCCCCTTTTTAGATACATGAAATAAACCTCATTATAATTCGTTCCGAGTCTATGGCCAAAACTCGCAAGAAAGTAGCTTTTAAGGCACTTTTGTCAATACCCGCCACGACTCAGTTTCTGAAAACCCAGAGGTCACGCTTTGTTTATATAGCACGTCATTGAGGGGAAACAAAGAATTGATGGGACACGTACACAACGCATACAACGCACACAATGCATGCGCACTTGTCATGCACGCTGCATGCAGGAGCTGTGTACAGCTATAGCTGCTGGCTTCGCATGAACGACATCATTGTATTGCGTTCATTGTGAGTTTATTTTTTATCCAAAAAGGGAAAACTTTAATTACATCACGGAAGATAATCATCGAATTTTGATGCTGAGACACCAGGTTTTATTTCCACTTTGAACGCAAGTAGCTACAGAAGTTTCGGACGCTTTGTTTTGTTTTCAAGAACAGCCGAGATCACTGCATTGATGTACATAATGAACTCAGTTCACTAGACTGCGTGCCTTCTGGGACTGCGAAGCGAAAGTTTTCGCGTAGCTGGGGAAAATCATGTCCGATTCTGATGATTGGGAGGACATTAGCGGTGATTCCGGAGAATCAGTCCATTATTCAGACAGTGGGGAAGGGGACGAATATCCAGAAAATCAACTGTTGGATGAGGACACGGCAGGGGAAGCGGAGCCGTACCGGTACGAACCCGAGCGAGATAGACCCAGATGCTACACGCGCACGCGAGATTGAGAAACCTGCACAACGAAATGGAAACGAGCGCCTTCAAAACAGACTGGTAATAAATACATACACGATTGAAATACACTAATTTGGGTATGAAAATGAAAAGTTTTAATGTAGCCAGTAGCGCAACTACTGGAACGTTCAACGTCCCTCCCCCATTTGAAATATTGAATTTTTTTAAAAATGAAACAAGCTGGAGTTTATAATGTAAAACTGTGCTTCAGTGCCCCCTTCGAAAATGTATGCACCCCCAGGTTTCCCCCCCCCCCCCCCCAAAAAAAAAAAGACATTTCACCCAGTTACACAACTGATGTATCTTGGCGTTAATTGTTGGGCGTGTACACATTTCTGGGAAGTGTAAATATTCTATATTTTGAATTAAAGTTGTGAAAATGTCACCAAGTTCGGGTCCCACATACATGTACTTTTTATAAATAAATTTTTAACAGTTCTTGTAGCACTTCCTCCATGCTTGTAGAAACTCATCAAAGTTTGTTATAAAGACCCTAAAGTGCAAGAGTTGAATCAGGGTGGAATTTTTCCCGAAAAGTTTAAGAAGAATTTGTTTTGAAGTGGTTTTATTTAATTGCTGGTAGTCCTACTGGCCCAATTCTATGAATGTTTTGCCTGCAGCCTCATCTGGTATATTAGTGAACTATCACTCAAGACAAACAGTCATGTGGGTGCACAACTGGTATAAAAACAATTCATTATTTAAATTATATGACTTGTATCATAGGTGTTCCTGTGGGAAGTGCGCAGTCATGGCTAGCTGACGTAATCAACTGCCAATTAAAGCTTGAGGAGACTGGTTGTTCATCCATGTCGTGTTTTACAAAGCATCCGTGGTTTGAAGCTACATATATGCATCAATCCAGGCACACTGCAGACAGCCAGGGCAGTTGAGTCAGACAGAGCTAAGAAAGTTAACCTGTGCTATTTACTTTATTTATTTGTTGAACAAGGCAGAAACGATACATGATGTAGGTCTTAACTTTCCATAAAAACAAGAGGAGTTGGGGCAAAAAATTAAAACAAATAAAAGGTTTGCAAACCCCCCCCCCCCCCCCCTCTAAAAAAAACCAAATCACATGAAATTTGTTTACTGCTCTTTTCGTTATTTTTTTTTCGGCCGGGGGGTGAAGGGCGGGGGGGTGGACACACTTCCCCACCAAAATATATGTTCTACATCAGATTGCCAACCTAATTCTCTAATTGTATTTATCTTATTGCAGAAAACTCCGGCACAAACCTGCATGCAAGTTGTCCGCTGGTGTTGGGTTTACTTGGAAGACAACAGAGTACTGCTTCCATTGTGCAGAATGGATAGAATCAAAACAGCCTACCCTGACATTGATGGGAACTACATGTATAAGGGGTTTGCTTATCCTGCATTAGATGAACTCTAAAATAGAAGAAACCTGGAATTCTGTCAATCACTCTCTTTACATTACTGGTTCATAAAACAATATCAACCTTTTGATTGTAATGAAAATGAATTAAACTGGTGCAAACTGCACTGGATTGACCTAAATAAACTAAATCAGCTGGCCTACATGTAAACGTTTCAAAGCAAGTTCTTTCTCAATGTCAAATGACCTCTTAATTGTGTTGCCTCCAGTTGTGACACTGTGGTAGCTATTTATGCTAAAAACATTCCCCAGCAAGTTCAAGAGGAAATTTGGCTAAAACCCAATATATACATGTACATGTACTGCACACTTCAATGGCAAATTAGTCACTGATGCAGATACAAGTTGGCAATTGAATTCATATTTTTGTCTGTATTAAGGACCCATTGTTGCAACTGCTTCATGTATGGATTGTATGGCAGGTACATCACTATAATGTACAGACTTTCACGACTTATACTAGAAATACATATAAATGCACATGTTCTTGAAACCAGGATTCATGTCTCTTTCATATCTATTATTTCTGGAATTAAGTTCGACCAAAAATTACTTCTGATTACAATGTATATTGAACCTGAAATGTGGCAAACAAAATATGTCAACTTGGGTATTGTTCCATTCCAAAGAAAGTTTATTTCATCTTGAAAATTCCTTTGGATCCGTCTGAGTACGTGTGGACAGGACAGAGTGCAGCTTCAGAGGCTTGGATGGTATGAAGCTGTCCAGAACCACATTCAGTTAAAATCTACATCGAGGTCCCTCTCTGTCTTGTAGGAAACAGGAGCCTTTGTTTGGACTCTGTTGAAAAGGAAAGTGTAAAAATCATTAACCCTAACCCCCGGGGTGCATGCAAAATCATATTAAAATTGTAGTATTTGGGACTGTTAGGTTTAATAGCATCACAGCATGTGCATCAATGTGTTTTTCTGTGTACACAATGTAATATTACAATCATGTACATGTAGTATCAGGCACATTCTTTTAGAATTCAGGAAGTGATATTTACAGTGGATGTATTTCAGAAATATCTTATATCGCATACATATCCACAAATGTAAATTTTTTAACTAAAAATATTCAGAAACCATACTGTTTTTCCCATTCACTTGGCAAAGGTTCAAAGTTTAAACTCATGTTTGGACAAGTTTTAAAAAGGCCTGCTTTCTGTAAGCCTGCCCTGTCCTTTCTCTTCCTTTTTAAAATTTGTCTCTTCCTTTTTTAAAATTTTCTTAAAACATGCCATAATAATCAAAATTCCAGCTGGAAAAAATGTCTATTGCATATTTGGAATCAATTCGGGGATTTCCGTTAATAACAATTGTGGGCAACAATCTTCGAAAGTACTGCCTGAAATGATCTAAAAAGAGGGGATAATTTGCCAAAAAAAATTACCATAAATGGTGAACCATGGTGAACTGCTCTCTGCCCTGACTGTAAACTCGGAATCTGATGTAGAATCGCCACCACAGTACCTTGCATTGTACACTTCTTCAGCTTCACGATTGACCTACAAGTATGTGTAATTAATACAAAAAATATGAAATTGTAACCAGAGTATTTCACTAAGCCAACCATGCACCCGAGTAAGGATGATTAGCCTCCCAAATTGTTATTATTATACCTTTAACATGACGTCACGTGACATGTGATGACGTCATCATGACGTAAAAGTTCGGCACACATTGTGAGCGGTTGGTGTAAGTGTCTGCCAAGTTTAAAAGTAGCCAAAGTGGCTGGTAAGAAAGAAAACGTTTACAAATGCTATGGGCAATAGTCTAGCGACTTGAAAAAAAGACTAGAAATCAACCCCTTTTATAAACAGCATGCACATTTTAGCCATGGTTATCTACCCTTCCCAGAATTCCTTTGTGTTATATTGAATTTGGTATAAATTTTCAAATGGCTGTTATTTCTTACTTGAGTGAGCCACGTTCATGAAATTTTGGAATTAGGTAGAGAAAAATTCTACATCAGATTCCGAGTTTACAGTCAGGGCAGAGAGCAGTTCACCATGGTTCACCATTTATGGTAATTTTTTTTGGCAAATTATCTCCTCTTTTTAGATCATTTCAGGACCGACCCTGACATGCGTTTAAAATGTATTTTTGTTTTGATGACGTTATCATGACGTCACAAAAATGTTCCCTTTTAGGACATATCTTTGAGACATACCAATGCTATAACAAAAAGAATTTTGAAAATATCTTGTTTTGTTCGCTACATATATTGAAAAGAATGTTACGATATTGAAAATTAAAAAATTCATAAAAAATCACGTGATGACGTCATCGTGACGTCACTCTTCGGCATACAATTTCAGCTTAGGGTCTATGTTTGTGTTAAGTTTGTTTAAGATCTGAGGTTGTTTAGTGACCAAAGTGCCACCCACAAAATTCGTGTACAAAGTCTATGGGATTTGGGATAGAACTAAAATAAGAAGAAGAAGATATACAAAAAACTAGAGCTCTGTCTGTCTGTTGGTCAACAGAACAGAGGGCTTTTCCGTTATTTTCAATATTTAATTTGATATCATCTTGTTTATTATCAAGGGAAGACAAAAACAAAATATGGTAATTTTTTATACGGCGAATGTGTATGGTAAATGTAATAAAGACCTTAGGTTAGTAGGACCTAAAATTCAAACTAAAAAAATGTACGTAGAAGTTTATGTCACTTTACACACACGATGACGTCATCATGACGTCACTCTTCGGCATACAATTTCAGCTTAGGGTGTATGTTTGTGTTAAGTCTGATTAAGATCTGAAATTGTTTAGTGACCAAAGTGGCTCTAACAAATGTCGTGTACAGTCTATGGGATTTGGGATAGAACTAAAAAATTCATAGAAAATCAGTCGATGACGTCATCATGACGTCACTTTGGATTTTACATGCTAGTAGCACTATCTACCTACCCACTAATTTTTATGACGATCGGACGTACTCTTATATGTGTTTCAAAAAAGCAAATGTTTGATGACGTCATGATGACGTCACACATTTCTCTCACTTATGTGAAATAATATAGAAGCTAACAAAACTATTACAAAAAGAATTCTAAATTTAGCATGTTCTGTTGACAAGATATGGCTTTAACAAATTTTAAAGTTAAAAAAAAACTTAAACATTATTATAAAATCGTATGATGACGTCATCATGACGTCACCTAAATTTTCATCTATAACACGTACTTGTGTACCACCATAGCAGGTTTGAATGCAATCGGACCTACGTTCTCTAGATATGGGCCCTTGAAAAATGCACCTTTAAGATGACGTCACATGACACGTGATGACGTCATCATGACATCACTCTTCAGCATACATTTTCAACTTAGGGTTTTTGTTTGTGTTAAGTTTGATTAAGATCTGAGGTTGTTTAGTGACCAAAGTGCCACTGACAAAATTCGTGTACAAAGTCTATGGGAGTTGGGATAAAACAAAAAAAATCAGCCGATGACGTTATCATGACGTCACTTTGTAGTTTACATGCTAGTAGCACTATTTACCTACCTACCAATTTTTATGACGATCGGACCTACCCTTATATGTGTTTCACCTCAATTTTCATCTATAACACGTGGTGGCCCACCAACATACCAGGTTTAAAGGCAATCGGACCTACGGTTCTCTAGATATGGGCCCTTGAAAAATGCACCTTTAACATGACGTCACGTGACTGTGATGACGTCATCATGACGTAAAAGTTCGGCACACATTGTGAGCGGTTGGTGTAAGTGTCTGCCAAGTTTAAAAGTAGCCAAAGTGGCTGGTAAGAAAGAGAACGTTTACAGATGCTATGGGCAATAGTCTAGCGACTTGAAAAAAGACTAGAAATCAACCCCTTTTATAAACAGCATGCACATTTTAGCCATGGTTATCTACCCTTCCCAGAATTCCTTTGTGTTATATTGAATTTGGTATAAATTTTCATATGGCTGTTATTTCTTAATTGAGTGAGCCACGATCATGAAATTTTGGAATTAGGTAGAGAACAATTTAATGTATACATTTATATAATCGGACCGACCCTGACATGCGTTTAAAATTTATTTTTGTTTTGATGACGTTATCATGACGTCACAAAAATTGTCCCCTTTTAGGACATATCTTTGAGACATACCAATGCTATAACAAAAAGAATTTTGAAAATATCTTGTTTTGTTCGCTACATATATTGAAAAGAATGTTACGATTCTAAAAATTCAAAAATTCATAAAAAATCACGTTATGACGTCATCGTGACGTCACTCTTCGGCATACAATTTCAGCTTAGGGTCTATGTTTGTGTTAAGTTTGATTAAGATCTGAGGTTGTTTAGTGACCAAAGTGCCACCCACAAAATTCGTGTACAAAGTCTATGGGATTTGGGATAGAACTAAAATAAGAAGATACTAGAGGTTTGTGTCTGTTTGAAACAGAACACAAGGCTTTTCCTCTTTTTTTGTTTTCCACCCTAAAACTTCAGCTTACGTTCTATGTTTGTGTTAAGTTTGATTAAGATCTGATGTTTATAGTGAGTAAAGTGGCTTGTACAAAATTCGTGTACAAAGTCTATGGGATTTTGGATAGAACTAAAACATTCATAGACAATTAGCCGATGACGTCATCATGACTTCACTTCGGATGTTACATTCTACTGGCACTATCTACCTTCCCACACATTTTTATGATACTCAGACCTATTCTTATATATGTTATTAAAAACAAACATTTTGATGACGTCATGATGACCTCACACATTTTCACATTTACGTGAAAGAATATAGGAGCTAACAAAGCTATTCCAAAAAGAATTTTGAATTTAGCATGTTCTGTTGATGAGATATGGCTTTAAGAAACTTTTACGGTTCAAAAACTTTAAAATTACTATAAAATCGTATGGTGACGTCATCATGACGTCACCTCAATTTTCATCTATAACACGTGGTGGCCCACCAACATACCAGGTTTAAAGGCAATCGGACATACGGTTCTCTAGATATGGGCCCTTGAAAAATGCACGTTTAGGATGACGTCACGTGACACGTGATGACGTCATCATGACGTCACGTTTCGGCATACATTTTCAGCTTAGGGTCTTTGTTTGTGTTAAGCCTGATTAACATCTGTGGTTGTTTAGTGACCAAAGTGCCACTTACAAAATTCGTCTACAAAGTCTATGGGATTTGGGATAGAACTAAACATTTCATAGAAAATCAGCCGATGACGTCATCATGACGTCACTTTGGATTTTACATGCTAGTAGCATTATCTACCTACCCAGCAATTTTTATGACGATCGAACGTACCCTTATATGTGTTTCAAAAAAGAACATTTTTGATGACGTCATGATGACGTCACACATTTTCCCATTTATGTGAAAGAATATAGGAGCTAACAAAGCTATTCCAAAAAGAATTTTGGATTTAGCATGTTCTGTTCATGAGATATGGCTTTAAGAAACTTTTACGGTTCAAAAACTTTAAAATTACTATAAAATCGTATGATGACGTCATCATGACGTCACGTAAATGTTCATCTATAACACGTGGTGGTCTACCAACATAGCGGGTTTAAAGGCAATCGGACCTACGGCTCTCTAGATATGGGCCCTTGAAAAATCATCTTTAAGATGACGTCACGTGACATGTGATGACGTCATCATGACGTAAAAGGTCGGCACACATTGTGAGCAGTTGGGGTAAGTGTCTGCCAAGTTTAAAAGTAGCCAAAGTGGCCGGTAAGAAAGAAAACGTTTACAATGCTATGGGCACTATTCTAGCGACTTGAAAACAGATTTATTTTATTACGTCATCATGACGTCACACAATTTTCGCTTTTTAGGGCATATCTTTGAAACATACGAAAGCTATAACAAAAATAATTTTGAAAATATCTTGTTTTATTCGCTAGATATATTGAAAAGAATGTTACGATTTAAACAATTTAGAAATTCAGCGACTTGAAAAAAGACTACAAATCAATTCTTTTTATAAACAGCATGCACTTTTAAGCCATGGTTATCTGCCCTTCCCAGAATTCCTTTGTGTTATATTGAATTTGGTCTACATTTTGAAATGGCTGCTATTTCTTACTTGGGTTAGCCACGATCATGAAATTTTGGAATTAGGTAGAGAAAAATTCAATGTATACATTTTTGTAATCGAATTGACACTTACATTCGTTTAAAAAAAAAAAAAATTTGGATGACGTCATCATGACGTCACACAATTTTCGCTTTTTAGGGCATATCTTTGAAACATACCAAAGCCATAACAAAAAGAATTTTGAAAATATCTTGTTTTGTTCGCTAGATATATTGAAAAGAATGTTACGATTTTAAAACTTCAAAAAATCAGCGACTTGAAAAAAGACTAGAAATCAACCCCTTTTATAAACAGCAAGCACATAATACCCATGGTTATCTGCCCGTCCCAGAATTCCTTTGTGTTATATTGAATTTGGTCTAAATTTTGAAATGGCTGTTATTTCTTACTTGAGTGAGCCACGATCATGAAATTTTGGAATTAGGTACAGACAAATTCAATGTATACATTTTTGTAATCGGATTGACACTTACATGCGTTTAAAAAAAAACAAATTTTTGATGAAGTCATCATGACGTCACACAATTTTCGCTTTTTAGGGCATATCTTTGAGACATACCAAAGCCATAACAAAAGGAATTTTGAAAATATCTTGTTTTGTTCGCTAGATATATTGAAAAGAATGTTACGATTTTCAAAATTCAAAAAATCATAAAAAATCACGTGATGACGTCATTATGACGTCACTCTTCGGCATACAATTTCAGGTTAGGGTCTTTGTTTGTGTTAAGTTTGATTAAGATCTGAGATTGTTTAGTGACCAAAGTGCCACCTATAAAATTCGTGTACAAAGTCTATGGGATTTGGGATAGAACTAAAGTAAGAAGAAGAAGAAGAAGAAATAAAAAAAAAAAAATCAGAACAAAAACAACGCCTTTTCCGACGGATTGTCGGAAAAGCCAAAAAAAAACCGGAACGAAAACAATACCTTTTCCGCAGGTATGCGGAAAAGCTAACGAGAGATGTGTGACTGTTGATGAACAGTACACATAGCTTTTCCGCTCTGCATTTTTTTTTTTTTTTACATGAAAGGAATTAAGGAATAAAGAGTAAGTTTAAAGAGTGAAAGTATTAAGAGTGAAAGTATAATAAAGGTTGCATGAAATATACCTTAGATTTGTAGATATGTTTTCTTTGCGATTATAAGTATCGCACTTTGATGTGTTTTGGTTCATGTTGGTTCACGTCATTATGGTCTTAATTTGGAGAATTAAAAACACAGAATTTAAAAAGGGAACCATTTACAACTCTATTTGTGGGGTTAGCACTGTACATTGTGTACAAATGATGTATGTGCGCGATGCGCGGATGTTCGAGTGGCCAATTTGTTTCTCTAGGAAGGTTAGGGGCAATTACCATAAATGGGCGTATCTAGACCGCTATTACGATCAAGCATATTCATGATTAAGTTAATTTATATAACAAGCATCGCACGCATTATTCAGACAGCTATATAAGGTTGAAGTTAAAATATTTTGTCTAGCTACTGTTGTGGCTATATTGGTAGAGCACTGAAAGCTTTAGACTACAGAGGCCTGGGTTCGAATCCTCTGCCCGATTTATATTTCAAGGGAAAACACAACGTCTATTTATGACAATTGACCCTAACTTACCTATGAAAAAAAATCACGCGTTCGGGTGTTTTGTAAGTGACGTGACAGGGTTATGTGATGCATTACATCATCTTTTGGAATTTGCGAGCGGGTAAATTGTGGGGGGGGGGGGGGGTTGAAAAGTGGTTGAAAAATTGCGTAAATGAGCCAAACAAATCACAATTAAGAGAAAAGAACAATGTTCTATTTAGTAACAAACTAATTGATTAAGATCAAAAATATGTTTCAAAAATAACTTCTGTTTTTGTTATTTTTAAATACAGTCTGTTTTATGGTTGTATATTGTATAAGTCTTAAGCTAGATAAAATTACAAAATGGAATAGATATGTCAAAGTAGGTGCAAGTTTAATGTTCAAGATGTGATTTTAAAGTAATGTGCCTCTTCTACCGACGCAGTTGAGTGAGATTCAGTCAGATGAGTGAACTGTCGAAATGTTGTGGGAACTTTGAAATTCACATTGGAGAAATTGGAAGCTTATGTGACACATAATGGTGTATAACAGTTGTCAATGTGCACAAACATGATAATGAAGTTGGCTTGAAGTGCAAAAGTTCCAAAGATTGGATTTTGGTAGTTTGCCTGCGTGATTGGTCAGGAGTTAGAATAGTGTGCATATATGTTATGGCTGTTAGTCTTAAATGACATCTTGAAGTAATACATCTTGAGTAAGCATATATAAAATACATGGAAACTTACAAACGTATGTTATATAAAAAATCAACAGTGCTGTTTAAAGAAGTGAGTGTTAAAACATACAAGGATAACTTGTGAGTGCTATAAAACAACTTTCAAATGTAGATAACGTGTTTTTACAAACGAACTTGAAAAAAATGAACACGAGGTGGCTGATGCACAATTATTTAATGTATTCTATTCTTCATTTGAAACATTCATAACTGCAGAAATATTTGGGATAAGCTTCCGGTGGCTATACAGTTATGAAGGTTGCAAAGGGGAAATGTGATTTATTTGTGTGTGTGTGTGTGTGTGTGTGTGTGTGAGAGAGTTTGTATATGCCGGCAATCGTGGACCTAGGACAAAAGAATTCGAGCGTAGACAAAGGGGTCCACGTTTGACCTAACGTCCACGATTGAAAATCGTGTACAAAACCAATGGGAGGCCTTCCGAAAAAGTTGGAGTATAAACAAAAGAGGAACAATGGGAGGTCCACGATTGCACCCGTTTGTGTGTGTGTGTGAGTGTGTGAAAGAGAGACCCAACTGCAGGAGTAAATATTTTCTTTTAATACGTTAAATTATATTCGTTTGCACTAATAAACAGAATTTTGTTAACAGAGTTTGCTGTTAACAAAACAAGTCTAGTGATGTTATCCACTTTTATATATCAGGTCAATTGAATCAAAAAATGAAGAGAAATTAGTATTTAGTGTTCTTATTTTCTCTAAAAACATTATGGGAGTTTGGCTCCCCCTTTCCATCGGGTATATTTAATTACTTAACGTTTACGTACAAAGCTGTAACTGACTTGCTTTCAGAAGAACATGCTATCCTCCACACACATTCCCAATTGGTAATCTGTACTTATAATCTATTATGTTCAAGAAAATATGCCACTTCTGCATACTGATCTCCTCGTTTTGCATGACAGATTGCATTTGTAAATAGTGGGAAATGCATCATCAAACCTGTCAGATACTGAAGAAATGTATCTTTATCTGTCATTGTGCTGTTGCCTTGTTCGTCCTTATAACCTCAACTACACCCAGCCTGATATTTGTCCATTTCAGATAAATTCTGTGCAAGAGCAACCCAAATCTAAACTATTGAAAAGGATGAGTATCTTGATAGTAGCGTGGAGATGGGCCAATTTTTTAATTCTGCATTAAAATTTCACTTAAAACTTCATTGAATAATTCACACCCAAAAGAAATAGTTTTGTTGCAGTATCTTTGTCAGATACAGTTTAATAAAAGGAATAAAAACATTCTGCAGTTAAAATGTCGTCTTCTTTTTTGTCAGTAAAATTTATTCTTTTGGGGCAGAAAGAAAATGCATGGTTTGAAAATTCTTTAATGGCAAAGAAAAACATGGGATTTCCAACCGAATTTATTGTGATTTATATTACTTGTTACTAGTATTTAGCTGTTGTTTTCTTAGCTTGGGAATCGATGGAGTTTGGGCTGCTGATCTGATTTAACTAAAGTGTTTGGTGTGTTCAGCCAATTGGCTCCTGGTTTAGTCCAACGCGCTACGCTATGGCATTGTCAAAACTTGTCATATGAGGGCGCACTTTAAATATTTTCCCGTAACGCCAGGCAAACTCTACCAAAGTACCAAGAAAAACGTACATAGTTTATGCTAGTTAGGTACTACTTTAAACATGGGGGCATCATGGCGTCCAATATCTCCAGAACTAAATGTGGGATCTGGTTGAACTTTACAGATAGAGACACACATCTGCCTTAGCTTACACCAGTAGTCGGGTAAACTTTGAACCACTTAAGTTGTGTGCTGCCCCCAGCGTTGGTTTGTGGGATCTTCATACGGTTTAGTCAAAATGTGACTTCTTATATTGCAGACCATGTGAGGATTTTGGCATATACATTGTACGTGCTTTGATTCTGATTGCCGAGGAAGACAACGGTAAAATATACCGGCCTACCTGCATACCACGATTGACTCCAATTGGATGTACAGTTCTCTGGATATAGGACCTAAACGTATGCACCTTTCAGATGTTGCCACGTGACGCATGGTGATGTCATCACGACAGCACTTGTAAAAACAAACATTTACAACATGGTCTTTGTCTGAGTCAAGATTGGATTCAATCTGATCAACACTGTCATTGATCAGATTGACTATTCAGTTTTGCATATCTCTCGCGGTTGATTTTTCAACATTTTCTTCAGGGTTCAAAGGACTTTTCATTGCAACTTCCGGTCTGGTGACGTCATCAATCTTTGCCTCCACTCAACTTGTTCTTAGCATGAAGCCGATTACATACATCAATTATAAAGTGATTTCAGCAAACTTCGCCACACACATCTACCGATTATATATTTTTAAAAAAATTCAACCTGCCGCTAGAGGGCGCTCGAACATTTTATGACGTCACAATTTTGTGTGTGTAAAGTACAACCTAGCCAGAGACTAACATCGTTGAAAGCAAGTTTACATATTTTTTCACTTTCAAATGATGAGGCACTTCCGTTTTGGACCGGAAGGAAGGGTCACGTGACTTTGCACGTAATATAAAAAATGAAGACCCTGGATTATTCTATCGGTTCCCGTAAAAATCAAAATCAGATCTCTCTCAATTGATTTTTATATTGATTTTCAAAGATTAAACTTTCAAGTTATAAGGCACTTCCGGTTTGGGCCGGAAGGAAGGGTCACGTGACTTTGCACGTAATATAGAAAATGAAGACCCTGGATTATTCTATCGGTTCCCGTAAAAAGCAAAATCAGATCTCTCTTGATTGATTCTATATTGATTTTCAAAGATTAAACTTTCAAGTTATAAGGCACTTCCGGTTTAGACCGGAAGGAAGGGTCACGTGACTTTGCACGTAATACCAAAAATGAAGACCCTGGATTATTCTATCAGTTCACATTAAAGCAAAATCAGATCTCTCACGGTTGATTTTATATTGATTTTCAAAAACTAAATCTAGAAATCTTTGGTTGCTTGTAATCTGATACTTGATGACGTCATCGTGACGTCATTATCGGAAAACTCGAGAGCTATGTAAACTATGCTATCTGAAGCAGAAATCTGCATTATATCTCTTGCGGTTGATTTTTCAGCAAATTATTTAGGTTTAAAGGTCTTTTCATTGCAACTTCCGGTCTGGTGACGTCATCAATCTTTCTCCACCTAAACTTGTTCTTAGCGTGAAGCCGATTACATACATCAATTATAGAGTGATTTCAGCAAACTTCGCCACACACATCGACCGATTATTCATTTTAAGCATTTTTCAACTTGCCGCTAGAGGGCGCTCGAACATTTTATGACGTCACAAATAATTTTTTTGTGAAGTACAACCTAGTCGGAGACCAACATCGTTGAAAGCAAGTTCCCATCTTTTTCCACTTTCAAATGATGAGGCACTTCCGGTTTGGACCGGAAGGAAGGGTCACGTGATTTGACGCACACGAGATAAAATAAAGATCCTGGATTATACTATCAATTCCCACAAAAATCAAGTTCCGGGCTCTCACGGTTGATTTTATATTGATTTTCAAAGATTAAATCTGCTAATCTTTAATTGCTTGTAATTTGATACATGATGACGTCATCATGACGTCAGAGTAATATGCACGAGTTCAGTACAGGGTCTCAGTGTATGCCAACTCTCATTAAGATTGAAGTTTGTTTAAGGGCAAAAGTGCCGATTAGAAAAAACGTGCATAAAGTTTATGGGGTTTTGGGGAGAAAAAGAAAAAGAAGACGAAGAAGAAACTAGAGATCTATGTCTGTTACAAGAACAGAACATAGGGCTTTTCCGCATTTCTTTATTACATCACTTCGAATTTTGCATACGTTGTTCACATTTATATTTAAGTATATGTGACCAAACACACGTTTTAAAAAAGGAATTTCGACATTTGCATGTTTCGTTAAAGAGATATGGCTTAAAGTTGGAAAAATTAAACAAAGCTATAAAATAGTATGATCATGTCATCGTGACGTCACATCAATTTGTATCTGTAATCCTAGTTGGCCTACCAGCATACCAAGAATGGATGCAATCTTAAGTACAGTTCTCTAGATATAGGAGCTTAAAATATGCACCTTTAAGATGATGTCATGTGACCCATGATGACGTCATCACGACGGCACTTGTCAAAGACAATATATTTGCAACGTGGCCTATGTCAAGGTTGAAGTCAATCTGATCAACGACAGTATACAATTTATATAGCACAATGAAATTTGAAACATTTAAAAATTCATAGAAAATTAACCAATGATGTTATCATGACGTCACCTGGGATTTTACATGCTAGTGGCACTGTCTACCTACCCACCAATTTTTATGACGATCGGACTTACCCTTATATGTGTTTCTATAAAGCACATTTTTGATGACGTCATGATGACGTCATACACTTTTCATATTTATGTGAAAGAATATCGGAGCTAACAGAGCTATTACAAACAGAATTTTGAATTTAGCATGTTCTGTTGAGATATGGCTTCAAGAAACTTTAAGATTCAAAAACTTAAACATTACTATAAAATCGTATGATGACGTCATCATGACGTCACCTTAATTTTCATCTATAACACGTGGTGGCCCACCAACATACCAGGTTTTACGGCAATCGGACCTACGGTTCTCTAGATATGGGCCCTTGAAAAATGCACCTTTATGATGACGTCACGTGACACGTGATGACGTCATCATGACGTCACTCTTCGGCATACATTTTCAGCTAAGGGTCTTTGTGTTAAGTCTCATTAAGATCTGATGTTGTTTAGTGACCAAAGTGCCACTTACAAAATTCGTGTACAAAGTCTAAGGGATTTGGGATAGAACAACAAAATTCATATAAAATCAGCCGATGACGTCATCATGACCTCACTTTCGATTTGACATGCTAGTAGTATTATCTACCCACCCACCAATTTTTATGACGATCGGAGGTACCCTTATATGTGTTTCAAAAAAGTACATTTTTGATGACGTCAGGATGACGTCACAATTTTTTTCCATTTATGTGAAAGAATATAGGAGCTAACAAATCTATTCCAAAAAGAATTTTGAATTTAGCATGTTCTGTTGATGAGATATGACTTTAAGAAACTTTAAGGTTCAAAAACTTTAAAATTACTATAAAATCGTATGGTGACGTCATCATGACGTCACCTCAATTTTCATCTATAACACGTGGTGGCCCACCAACATACCAGGTTTAAAGGCAATCCGAACTACGGTTCTCTAGATATGGGCCCTTGAAAAATCACCTTTAAGATGACGTCACGTGACATGTGATGAAGTCATCATAACGTCATGTCAATTTGTATCTATAACACCCGGTGGCATACCTAGATATTACGTTTCAACTTAATCGAACTTGTACTTTTGTAGATATATGGCTTCAAAAACTGCCCCTTTAAGATGACGTCACGTGACATGTGTTGACGTCATCATGACGTAAAAGTTTGGCACACATTGTGAGCAGTTGGGGTAAGTGTTTGCCTAGTTTAAAAGTAGCCAAAGTGGACGGTAAGAAAGAAAACGTGTACAAATGCTATGGGCAACAGTCTAGCGACTTGAAAAAAGACTAGAAATCAACCCTTTTTATAAACAGCATGCACATTTAAGCCATGGTTATCCGCCCTTCCCAGAATTCCTTTGTGTTATATTGAATTTGGTCTAAATTTTGAAATTGCTGTTATTTCTTACTTGAGTGAGCCACGATCATGAAATTTTGGAATTGGGTACAGATAAATTCAATGTATACATTTTTGTAATCGGATTGACCCTTACAAGCGTTTAAGAAAAAACACATTTTTGATGACGTCATCATGACGTCACACAATTTTCGCTTTTTAGGGCATATCTTTGAGACATACCAAAGCCATAACAAAAAGAATTTTGAAAATATCTTGTTTTGTTCGCTAGATATATTGAAAAGAATGTTACGATTTTAAAACTTCAAAAATTCAGCGACTTGAAAAAAGACTAGAAATCAACCCCTTTTATAAACAGCAAGCACATAATACCCATGGTTATCTGCCCGTCCCAGAATTACTTTGTGTTATATTGAATTTGGTCTAAATTTTGAAATGGCTGTTATTTCTTACTTGAGTGAGCCACGATCATGAAATTTTGGAATTACGTACAGAAAAATTCATTGTATACATTTTTGTAATCGGATTGACACTTACATGCGTTTAAAAAAAAACAAATTTTTGATGACGTCATCATGACGTCACACAATTTTCGCTTTTTAGAGCATATCTTTGAGACATACCAAAGCTATAACAAAAAGAATTTTGAAATTATCTTGTTTTGTTCGCTAGATATATTGAAAAGAATGTTACGATTTTAAGAATTCAAAAAATCATAAAAAATCACGTGATGACGACATCATGACGTCACTCTTCGGCATACAATTTCAGGTTAGGGTCTATGTTTGTATTAAGTTTGATTAAGATCTGAGATTGTTTAGTGACCAAAGTGCCACCTATAAAATTCGTGTACAAAGTCTATGGGATTTGGGATGGAACTAAAGTAAGAAGAAGAAGAAAAAGAAATAAAAAAAAAAAATCAGAACAAAAACAATGCCTTTTCCGAAGGTTTTCGGAAAAGCCAAAAAAAAAAAAACCGGAACGAAAACAATACCTTTTCCGCAGGTATGCGGAAAAGCTAATAAAAAAAAAAAATCAGAACAAAAACAATGCCTTTTCCGAAGGTTTTCGGAAAAGCCAAAAAAAAAATCAGAACAAAAACAAAGCCTTTTCCGACGGATTGTCGGAAAAGCCAAAAAATCAGAACAAAAACAATGCCTTTTCCGAAGGTTTTCGGAAAAGCCAATAAAAAAAAAAAAATCAGAACAAAAACAAAGCCTTTTCCGACTTGTTGTCGGAAAAGCCAATAAGAAGAAGATATAAAAAAAAAAATCAGAACAAAAACAAAGCCTTTTCCGAAATTTTCGGAAAAGCCCAAAAAAAAATCAGAACAAAACAAAGCCTTTTCCGAAATTTTCGGAAAAGCCAATGAAAAGTATGTGTAGGCCAATACAGAGATACGCATATAAGCACTACTGGTACATCATAGAGCGGTGGTTTATATAGCGCAGCTGTTGCTAAATCTAATAGAGCAGAACTTTCTTACAAAATATAGCTACGGAACAATAGAGATCTTGTTTATTTTCAACATTTATTTCATTATGCTAAAAACATAAATATAATCTTCCAAGTGCATGTACGGAAGTACTTTAAAAAAAAATGAATTGACTACCATAAGGCCGTTTCCGAATTACTTGGCTACGGCTTGAAATTACACACAAGTCTATGTGACGTGGCTGCAGCCGCAACCGTAGACTTGTGTGTAATTTCAAGCCGCAGCCAAGTAATTCGGATATCGGACACGGCCTCAATGTACAATACTTCTGACCAATAGTATTAATCTGTAATCCCCGCTACACGTATCACGTGGGCAAACTCCCGCCGCGTGGCCGTGCACATGTCATGCGCGCACCGGCGCATTCCAGTCCACATCCTTCCTTAATACGTACGGTGAAGATACAACAGGATTGTTAGTGTCGTGTAATTCAAGGTACGTTTATTTTCTGATTTCGGTGTATGATAGACTGACAAACGGCAAGCCTTGTCACAGTAATTGGGAGTTACCCATGTGAAATCCAAAAACCTTTTGGAAAACCATGAAGTATTTTTTTTAACTCAAAAACTGGCATAGGCCTACCTAGGCCCAGACTCCAACCAAAGTCCAAACACCATGAACAAGTAGGCCTTCTATGGAGCTTCGAATTTGTTGTTGCACCCCCCCCCCCCCTCCTCGATCAATTGTCCCCACCATAAGAAAGCGCACATGTAAACAAAGTGTTTCATCATCAGTAGAGGGGGTCTATTAAATCGCCGCCACTGAAGTTATGCAACCTTCCCCACCCCCTTTTTTTTTGCCAGGAGGACTTTTTTTATACGCAACCCACATTGTAGTTTGTAGGGGAGTTTTCCTTGTGTTCTGAGTTTTTCAATGAAAGTGGAATCATAATTTACTGGTGTTGCAATGTATGTCGTAACTGGCGTATGGAGGGGGGAGGGACCCGCCCGCTTTCTGATTGTTTGTTTGGGGGGAGGGGGGCATTCTGTTTCTTGGAAAAAAATTGATCCAGCGTTGGCGTTTGAAAAATACAAACAAAACCGGAGTTCGTATGTCCGTGCCTTTGTCACCTGAAAAAAAATATTTTCCGAACCGAATTGCTACTTTGATCTAGGCCGCTATTATTATCCACAGACGATAAGTAACAGATGAATAATCTTCAAAAGGTGGATTACAAACGGGACGCTCCTAATCCATATAAACAGTGTTAATCAATCTTTGCGAATTTTTTTTTAAAACATGAAAAAGACAAGATAGTTGTGTACCATTTCAAACACACTTACATGTATTTACATACAAATAGGTCACTCGGCAGCCAGCTATAGGCCTACTCAATGTATTATCTTAGAAAAAATATACATAATATGAACGAAAAGATTACTATATTTGCCTGTTGTGATTACAAAATTACTATACGTTCTGAGATCACTTTTAAAGAAGTACATACAAAATGGCATTCCGAATACAATGTCAGACCGATCTTGCAAAACCACAGACTGAGAGAAAAGCCGAAAATTTCATTTGAAGGTAAACAAATGCATAATGTATTTCAAAATAACCCTAAAATATATCTATTTATAAATAGCAGTTTTGAGAAAAATGTATCCAGTATATATAACACTACAAATAATATAAATATTTAAGTAAATGTATAGTTATTTCCGAGCCTACCACCTTAATATACTGATCCACAGAATAACCCGTGTCACAAAATGACCAAAACCACAGACTGCGCTGCCCGACGCTACGCAATCCACAGAATAACCCAAAATTGGGTTATTCTGTGGTTCACCGACAACATTGCTGAACCACAAACTGCAGCGGCTTGTGCACATGTCTATGGGAGCTGTAAGGGCTAAGACCGTCTTAAGAATTTCGCAAGTTCTGCTCGCGAAATCGCGAGCAGAACTGTGTGGCATTTGCATGCGCGTGTGACGTAGCTGCATTATCGCATGTAAATAGCCGACACTCACTAGTATAGTTTCTGTACTCACGTCGGGTTTACGTGTGCGTACGTATGAACGTGCAGCGCAGTACCAAGCCATTCGTTTGTTGGAAAAAATGTCTGACCGCGTGGGCAAAGCGATCGATTTTACAGCAAAAAACTGGGCTTTGGAAAGCTAAAAAAGTCATTAGATCAGTGCCATTCATCAATTTGTACGTGGCCATGATTTGTTTGTTAATATACCAACGGGATTTGGCAAGAGTGTAATTTTTCAAGCTGCTCCATTGGTCTTAGATTTCTTGAACGAAGCATGGGGGTGTTTCCTACCTCCATGAACGAAGTAACCGAATGCAAACAGGAGAAAGCGCTGATTATTGTCGTCGTGCCATTGAAAGCTCTGGCCGTTGATCAGTTACATCGTGCTGAACATCTGGGACTGAAATTGGTAGAGATAACGTCTGATATTCCAGATCACATTTTTGGAACAATCCGAAGATTTCTCAATCCTGTTTGCCAGTCCAGAATCACTCTGCTCAGAACGTTAACTGACTAGTAAGTTATTACTTAAACATGAGCTGTTTCTGTACCGCATAACAAACAGGGTGTCCTCAGTGAGAAGTCTTAATTTTGACCACAAAGAATGAGATAAAGTAAGCAATAGTACAGCACTTTCTTTATAAATAAGTGGCATGTAGAAGCAATCGGTATCTCAGTCTGTATTTCTTTTATTCACCACTTTGGTTCACTTGCAATTACAACTATAAACTTCTGCCATGTAATGTGAAAGCCCGTTTACAAAATAGCTTATTGACAAAAAACCAAATAGCTTATTGGTTAAAATAGAGTCTGATAGTTTTGTATAACCTCTGAATGTTCTCATGTTTTAGAGATAACATAAACAACCATGTTGTTATTTTGTCAATATTACGTTTACAAACATGTTTCCTTGCTCTGTGCATAAACCTAGCCCAACAACGCCAGGCCTCGATGCGCCACTTGTAACTACTCTATATGGATGCGCAACATATATCGAGGCTTGAGGCTGTTGGGTTATGGTGTCATGACTCTGAGCAGCCACTTGGTATTTATTACACAGAATCTGACTTTTCATCATTGTCATCAAAACATGATTAACTTTCGAACAAGTCTCTTTTTTAAGCTCAGATGTCTTGTGGTTACTTTTATTGTCATCAGCCTTTAAATCAAAACAAAGAGAATGAAATAATACCCTAAAAATTACCCAAATTGACCTTTTAAATTTGTAACGAAGAACAGAGTATATAATAAATGTTGCACATTAATATATACCAGTACTTTTGAAAAGTCCAACATTTACATATACACTTGTCCATCATTTACACGAATTGTAGTCATAAAACATGACAAAGCATTGGCCTATACATTCCCACGGCATACAAATATTACTAAGCTGAGCCCAGCGGACACACTAGAAGCGTGGCCCGGTTATCTTCCATAAAAAAAAAGATAAACAATTTGCACACTTCTATTAAGCCCCGCCCCTTGACGTATTGGCCAATAAAATGGCAACAACATGCACGTGCTCAATGGGTGGGGCCTAATTGAATTGTCTGTTGCGTCACTGGAAGGATTTTTCGTCGTGGAAACTCAAGTTCAGTGGCGTATCCAGCGGGGGGGGGGGGGGGGGGTGTGCAACTTGCCCCCCCCCCCCCCCCCCGTCGGCATTTGGGGTGTCATTAAAAAAAGGAAATAGTGTTTTTGCGACGGTTTTAAGACAGTTCAGACATTGTTTGCCCTCCCTGGCACAAAAAGCTGGATACGCTACTGCTCAAGTTGAAGCTCTTATGCTAATTGCCCACCAACTGCATTAGCTTGCGTTATCTTGCGAATTTTTGCGCCAATTTTTTTCCGCCAAAATTAACGATATATTGCGCTATTTGCAAATGTTGCAATTTGTTGCGATTTTTTGCAAAATGCTGTTGCCCACCGGCGCAACGAGCGCAAGAATTCGCAGATTGTGCTGCTGTGCGCTGCATTGCCTCGTTGCGCATGCTTGCGTTAGGCCTGTACACTGCTTGCGATGCATTGCGATGCATTGCGAAAGACGTCTAGCGCAGCTTGCCTTGCGCTATTTTGCGCTATTTTTGGGCAGGTTCAAGAACGCTTGCCCACTGCTGCGCTACTTGCGCTATTTTTAGCTTCGCAAGCTGGCGCAAGCAGTGTCGCAAGCTAACGCAGTTGGTGGGCAAGTACATTAGTCTTGACGTTTTCCTCATGAATTGGGGCGAGCCTTAAGTTGGACGAGCTTATCACACAATTAGCTTTTTAGAGGTATGGCGGACACAATAGGAGGGCGCTATTTAATTTGGGTAAACCTTTTGTATGGCACAAAAGTATACCCAAATCAAATAGCGCCCTCCTATTATGTCCGCCATACCTCTAAAAGGCTAATGAGAGAGACTGGGATTGCGGGTAACACCATGTGAAATAAATCTCTTCTAGGAAGAAGTGTGGTTCCGGGGTGAGTGTGTAACTCGACGTTTCGGACAGTGTGCTCTGACCGTCCTCAGGAGTGTGAGGACGGACAGAGCACACATCCGAAACGTCGAGTTACACACTCACCCCAGTTCTTTTCAGAACCACACTTCTTCCTAGAAGAGATTTATTTCACATGGTGTTACCCGCAATCCCAGTCTCTCTCATATCGCACCCACCATGCAAAGCTTCAAATCGTATCTATCTTATCACACAACTGGCAATCAGCGCCATATCAGAAACTGACATAATTATACATGTACAATTTTAATTGAACTTGCGTGATTTTCATTGAAGGCATATTCTGCGCATTATTAGGAATCATAGCGTCTATTTTATTAGCTTTTAACTGGAGAGACTTTTTTCGGTCATGTCATGTGAAGTAACGAACTAAAAAAAGAAGTTTGGTTCTTGTAAGCACCAGATGTATGAGCGATGTTTCGGTCAGAATTCTCTGACCGTCATCAGGAGAACGTACTATTAGCTTCCTGAGAAATGGAAGACACATTGGAGGGCGCTACTTGGTTTGGGTAGCTCTCCGTTCGACACGTTTGTATTAACCCAAACGAAATGGCGTCCTGTTGTCATCCATTTCTGAACAATGCTGAAGTGGGAGGGGTGCTTGAACTGATGCCATATTGCTGCTGTTATTCTATCACCATAATGCATAGGGCGATTCCTGCATACTTGAATGTTCTTTTATACATCCCCAGGCATTATACGTGTTATATTTATGTAATTTTTATGTGACTCCGCCATTCTTGAACTCGCCGTGTTTTTCCCCGGCCTAGAGCGAATTATTAGCCGTGACTCATGGAGTGGACAATTTCCAACATCAGTCATATCCCAATACACCTCTCTAAATCTTTATCTCACGACTCAATTACCGAATCTTCCCGTTTCCCAAAATATATTTTGCCTCCCATGCTTTTTTCATTGCCCATATTATGTTAGTTTCTGGGAGTGCCGAACATCATCAGTGGCGTATCTTGAAATTGATAAACAGGGGGGAGAATATACCTGGGCTATAAACGGGGGCGAAATGTAGGCAGTCCCGTGTGCCGTAGGCACGCCAGCGCTATGAGGGGTCTGGGGGCATGCTCCCCCCGAAAATTAGGCCTACTAATGAATAGAGTCTACATGACGTTACCCCTGAAGATCCACTGCTACTAAAAAGTATTTATTTTCTGGGCCTGCAAACGGGGGGGGGGGGGGGGGGGGGGGGGGCGTACGCCGGCTCCGCCCTATGCTGGATACACCGCTGCATCATGACCGCATGAGTGGAATCAATTAGGTTTGCCCTAGCTAGCTGTTGGCCGTTGCTGGGCTGGCGTAGGCCAGGCGCATTTTGAGAGCACTTCATACCCTTCCCGGAGATAGGTTGAACCATTACATTTGTCCGGTGAGCCGACATGTTTGTTTTGGTAAGCACTTATCCAGAACCACCAAAATGACATCGTCGCGCGCATCGCGCCTTGTGCGTATTCAATAAGGCCTTGCGCCTATTCAATAAGGCCTAGTGCATTTTCAGTAATACATGACGATGTTATTTTGGTAGTTCTGATAAGTGCTTACCGTTTGTTTTCCACGGCCTCAACTGTGTCACACAGCGTAACAAGATCTTGTTCCAGAGGGGGTCTATTAAATCGCCGCCACTGAAGTTATGCAACCTTCCCCACCCCCTTTTTTTTTGCCAGGAGGACTTTTTTTATACGCAACCCACATTGTAGTTTGTAGGGGAGTTTTCTTTGTGTTCTGAGTTTTTTCAATGAAAGTGGAATCATAATTTACTGGTGTTGCAATGTATGTCGTAACTGGCGTATGGAGGGGGGAGGGACCCGCCCGCTTTCTGATTGTTTGTTTGGGGGGAGGGGGGCATTCTGTTTCTTGGAAAAAAATTGATCCAGCGTTGGCGTTTGAAAAATACAAACAAAACCGGAGTTCGTATGTCCGTGCCTTTGTCACCTGAAAAAAAATATTTTCCGAACCGAATTGCTACTTTGATCTAGGCCGCTATTATTATCCACAGACGATAAGTAACAGATGAATAATCTTCAAAAGGTGGATTACAAACGGGACGCTCCTAATCCATATAAACAGTGTTAATCAATCTTTGCGAATTTTTTTTTAAAACATGAAAAAGACAAGATAGTTGTGTACCATTTCAAACACACTTACATGTATTTACATACAAATAGGTCACTCGGCAGCCAGCTATAGGCCTACTCAATGTATTATCTTAGAAAAAATATACATAATATGAACGAAAAGATTACTATATTTGCCTGTTGTGATTACAAAATTACTATACGTTCTGAGATCACTTTTAAAGAAGTACATACAAAATGGCATTCCGAATACAATGTCAGACCGATCTTGCAAAACCACAGACTGAGAGAAAAGCCGAAAATTTCATTTGAAGGTAAACAAATGCATAATGTATTTCAAAATAACCCTAAAAATATATCTATTTATAAATAGCAGTTTTGAGAAAAATGTATCCAGTATATATAACACTACAAATAATATAACTATTTAAGTAAATGTATAGTTATTTCCGAGCCTACCACCTTAATATACTGATCCACAGAATAACCCGTGTCACAAAATGACCAAAACCACAGACTGCGCTGCCCGACGCTACGCAATCCACAGAATAACCCAAAATTGGGTTATTCTGTGGTTCACCGACAACATTGCTGAACCACAAACTGCAGCGGCTTGTGCACATGTCTATGGGAGCTGTAAGGGCTAAGACCGTCTTAAGAATTTCGCAAGTTCTGCTCGCGAAATCGCGAGCAGAACTGTGTGGCATTTGCATGCGCGTGTGACGTAGCTGCATTATCGCATGTAAATAGCCGACACTCACTAGTATAGTTTCTGTACTCACGTCGGGTTTACGTGTACGTACGTATGAACGTGCAGCGCAGTACCAAGCCATTCGTTTGTTGGAAAAAATGTCTGACCGCGTGGGCAAAGCGATCGATTTTACAGCAAAAAACTGGGCTTTGGAAAGCTAAAAAAGTCATTAGATCAGTTCCATTCATCAATTTGTACGTGGCCATGATTTGTTTGTTAATATACCAACGGGATTTGGCAAGAGTGTAATTTTTCAAGCTGCTCCATTGGTCTTAGATTTCTTGAACGAAGCATGGGGGTGTTTCCTACCTCCATGAACGAAGTAACCGAATGCAAACAGGAGAAAGCGCTGATTATTGTCGTCGTGCCATTGAAAGCTCTGGCCGTTGATCAGTTACATCGTGCTGAACATCTGGGACTGAAATTGGTAGAGATAACGTCTGATATTCCAGATCACATTTTTGGAACAATCCGAAGATTTCTCAATCCTGTTTGCCAGTCCAGAATCACTCTGCTCAGAACGTTAACTGACTAGTAAGTTATTACTTAAACATGAGCTGTTTCTGTACCGCATAACAAACAGGGTGTCCTCAGTGAGAAGTCTTAATTTTGACCACAAAGAATGAGATAAAGTAAGCAATAGTACAGCACTTTCTTTATAAATAAGTGGCATGTAGAAGCAATCGGTATCTCAGTCTGTATTTCTTTTATTCACCACTTTGGTTCACTTGCAATTACAACTATAAACTTCTGCCATGTAATGTGAAAGCCCGTTTACAAAATAGCTTATTGACAAAAAACCAAATAGCTTATTGGTTAAAATAGAGTCTGATAGTTTTGTATAACCTCTGAATGTTCTCATGTTTTAGAGATAACATAAACAACCATGTTGTTATTTTGTCAATATTACGTTTACAAACATGTTTCCTTGCTCTGTGCATAAACCTAGCCCAACAACGCCAGGCCTCGATGCGCCACTTGTAACTACTCTATATGGATGCGCAACATATATCGAGGCTTGAGGCTGTTGGGTTATGGTGTCATGACTCTGAGCAGCCACTTGGTATTTATTACACAGAATCTGACTTTTCATCATTGTCATCAAAACATGATTAACTTTCGAACAAGTCTCTTTTTTAAGCTCAGATGTCTTGTGGTTACTTTTATTGTCATCAGCCTTTAAATCAAAACAAAGAGAATGAAATAATACCCTAAAAATTACCCAAATTGACCTTTTAAATTTGTAACGAAGAACAGAGTATATAATAAATGTTGCACATTAATATATACCAGTACTTTTGAAAAGTCCAACATTTACATATACACTTGTCCATCATTTACACGAAACATGACAAAGCATTGGCCTATACATTCCCACGGCATACAAATATTACTAAGCTGAGCCCAGCGGACACACTAGAAGCGTGGCCCGGTTATCTTCCATAAAAAAAAAGATAAAAAATTTGCACACTTCTATTAAGCCCCGCCCCTTGACGTATTGGCCAATAAAATGGCAACAACATGCACGTGCTCAATGGGTGGGGCCTAATTGAATTGTCTGTTGCGTCACTGGAAGGATTTTTCGTCGTGGAAACTCAAGTTCAGTGGCGTATCCAGCGGGGGGGGGGGGGTGTGCAACTTGCCCCCCCCCCCCCCCCCCCCCCGTCGGCATTTGGGGTGTCATTAAAAAAAGGAAATAGTGTTTTTGCGACGGTTTTAAGACAGTTCAGACATTGTTTGCCCTCCCTGGCACAAAAAGCTGGATACGCTACTGCTCAAGTTGAAGCTCTTATGCTAATTGCCCACCAACTGCATTAGCTTGCGTTATCTTGCGAATTTTTGCGCCAATTTTTTTCCGCCAAAATTAACGATATATTGCGCTATTTGCAAATGTTGCAATTTGTTGCGATTTTTTGCAAAATGCTGTTGCCCACCGGCGCAACGAGCGCAAGAATTCGCAGATTGTGCTGCTGTGCGCTGCATTGCGCTCGTTGCGCATGCTTGCGTTAGGCCTGTACACTGCTTGCGATGCATTGCGATGCATTGCGAAAGACGTCTAGCGCAGCTTGCCTTGCGCTATTTTGCGCTATTTTTGGGCAGGTTCAAAACTAGCGCAACAGCTTGCGAAGCCATTTTGCAAGCTAAATTTGCGCAAGCTTTCGCAAGAACGCTTGCCCACTGCTGCGCTACTTGCGCTATTTTTAGCTTCGCAAGCTGGCGCAAGCAGTGTCGCAAGCTAACGCAGTTGGTGGGCAAGTACATTAGTCTTGACGTTTTCCTCATGAATTGGGGCGAGCCTTAAGTTGGACGAGCTTATCACACAATTAGCTTTTTAGAGGTATGGCGGACACAATAGGAGGGCGCTATTTAATTTGGGTAAACCTTTTGTATGGCACAAAAGTATACCCAAATCAAATAGCGCCCTCCTATTATGTCCGCCATACCTCTAAAAGGCTAATGAGAGAGACTGGGATTGCGGGTAACACCATGTGAAATAAATCTCTTCTAGGAAGAAGTGTGGTTCCGGGGTGAGTGTGTAACTCGACGTTTCGGACAGTGTGCTCTGACCGTCCTCAGGAGTGTGAGGACGGACAGAGCACACATCCGAAACGTCGAGTTACACACTCACCCCAGTTCTTTTCAGAACCACACTTCTTCCTAGAAGAGATTTATTTCACATGGTGTTACCCGCAATCCCAGTCTCTCTCATATCGCACCCACCATGCAAAGCTTCAAATCGTATCTATCTTATCACACAACTGGCAATCAGCGCCATATCAGAAACTGACATAATTATACATGTACAATTTTAATTGAACTTGCGTGATTTTCATTGAAGGCATATTCTGCGCATTATTAGGAATCATAGCGTCTATTTTATTAGCTTTTAACTGGAGAGACTTTTTCGGTCATGTCATGTGAAGTAACGAACTAAAAAAAGAAGTTTGGTTCTTGTAAGCACCAGATGTATGAGCGATGTTTCGGTCAGAATTCTCTGACCGTCATCAGGAGAACGTACTATTAGCTTCCTGAGAAATGGAAGACACATTGGAGGGCGCTACTTGGTTTGGGTAGCTCTCCGTTCGACACGTTTGTATTAACCCAAACGAAATGGCGTCCTGTTGTCATCCATTTCTGAACAATGCTGAAGTGGGAGGGGTGCTTGAACTGATGCCATATTGCTGCTGTTATTCTATCACCATAATGCATAGGGCGATTCCTGCATACTTGAATGTTCTTTTATACATCCCCAGGCATTATACGTGTTATATTTATGTAATTTTTATGTGACTCCGCCATTCTTGAACTCGCCGTGTTTTTCCCCGGCCTAGAGCGAATTATTAGCCGTGACTCATGGAGTGGACAATTTCCAACATCAGTCATATCCCAATACACCTCTCTAAATCTTTATCTCACGACTCAATTACCGAATCTTCCCGTTTCCCAAAATATATTTTGCCTCCCATGCTTTTTTCATTGCCCATATTATGTTAGTTTCTGGGAGTGCCGAACATCATCAGTGGCGTATCTTGAAATTGATAAACAGGGGGGAGAATATACCTGGGCTATAAACGGGGGCGAAATGTAGGCAGTCCCGTGTGCCGTAGGCACGCCAGCGCTATGAGGGGTCTGGGGGCATGCTCCCCCCGAAAATTAGGCCTACTAATGAATAGAGTCTACATGACGTTACCCCTGAAGATCCACTGCTACTAAAAAGTATTTATTTTCTGGGCCTGCAAACGGGGGGGGGGGGGGGGGGGGGGGGGGGGCGTACGCCGGCTCCGCCCTATGCTGGATACACCGCTGCATCATGACCGCATGAGTGGAATCAATTAGGTTTGCCCTAGCTAGCTGTTGGCCGTTGCTGGGCTGGCGTAGGCCAGGCGCATTTTGAGAGCACTTCATACCCTTCCCGGAGATAGGTTGAACCATTACATTTGTCCGGTGAGCCGACATGTTTGTTTTGGTAAGCACTTATCCAGAACCACCAAAATGACATCGTCGCGCGCATCGCGCCTTGTGCCTATTCAATAAGGCCTTGCGCCTATTCAATAAGGCCTAGTGCATTTTCAGTAATACATGACGATGTTATTTTGGTAGTTCTGATAAGTGCTTACCGTTTGTTTTCCACGGCCTCAACTGTGTCACACAGCGTAACAAGATCTTGTTCCACTGCGTACTATCTTAAAACTTCATTAAAAAAAATTCTAAAAGACCAGAGTGTCACATTTTCGTCCCGTATACGACATCCGAAGATACACCAAAGAAGGATCATGTAATATGATTTTTATGACAAGAATGCATTTAGGATACACTGTAGCCATTCTAGTAAATTGTCTGCTCCTGTCCAGTCATCAAAGGTCGTAGGTCACAAACTCTGATGTGATGCGGGTAACCATCCAGATCCAGATGCAGAGAGTCATTGCAAAAATTGAAGTCTTAGAATGCAAATGTTCATATTCAAGAGCCAACGCATAATGATGTCACCAGAAGCACAACAGTGTTGTCTGGGATTTTAAATAGGCCTAGCTCCTTTGGAATCCAGTTCTAACCAACATCTCCTTTAGACAAATTTTCTGATGGGTTACGTTGGCGGAATGGTTTTTGCATTGTTAATATCTTGCATGTTTTCAATTGAAGTAAAAAGAAGACCATGGTTTTCAATTATAAAATCTTTGTCTAGTATCAGACCAGACGAACCTGACTATTCTCGACGATACGTAGGCCCGGCGGTAGGTCCGGTTTGGATATGCCATTTCTTTTCGTTATCGAACGACAGGTGGGCTCAATAGAGCCGTTATGTAACGTAGCTTACTGCATTGCATTCAATGCCTTTCATCTCGATCGGTCTGAGCATTCGAACCTCGCTTATCCACTTCCCTTCATAACGTTTGAGCATACACTATCGCCACAATATTACCCTGCAACGATGATCTCGGATACAAGCCTCCAGCTTCCAGCGCTGCATCAACGGCCACGTCGGTGCCAACTGCCCAGCACTCCTGGCCCTCCGAAGTGTGCAGCAACAGCCCGGAAACCCGGCCCCCGAGTTTCCTCCGCATGAGACCGCAACCAGAACCTGGCAGACCACGGACCACGACGTACGGGCCCCAACAGGGGTAAAAGACGCAATTTGTAAGACGTCGGGCTGATTTGAAGCCTTGTTTTCGCTAGGCAATTAAGCCCTAGCGGGTCAAGATTTACTTGGTTTTTTTCCCATTAATTTCGGACTTTTGTCTTGTTTCAAGCACGACCATTAATGTCGTACAGCCGATTTGAGGGCTGAGGTTTTTTGTACTAGTACCATGCACACCCATTTCCATTTTTGGCGTATCTCAGGTGCGAGTTTTCGTCGCTCGACCATTCCAAATTGTTCACCAAACTGTTTTTGCCGTTTCCCTGTCTTTAATTGGTATTTATTAACTTGAGGTAGATATAGAAAAGAAATTAATTTTCTGACTGAGGAACGGAGAAAGAAAAAGCTTAAAACCAAACTCGTGCAAAAACTGGAATTGCTGTGAAGCTCCTTGCAATTCATGGTATAAATAAGCGTGTAATCATTTTGCATGGTACCAGGAACAAGTATGTTGGTCTTTATGTATTTAGACTGAGAAAGGATACATATGATGCACGATATGGGGAAGAGGGACCCCCTCCCCACCCCCCCCCCCCCCCCCTTTTGTGTTGGTCATTGTGTTCCCGGAATCTCAGAAATTCTTTTCAGATCTTTGAGGGGGATGTGTTGGGTGTTAGGAACACAAAGTTAATGTTGTCGGTGTTATAAAAATTCCCCTCACGGAATGTATATACGCCCCTCATTCAGTGTTATGTACAACCGGCACAAAGACATTTTTGTCACAGGCCACGCGCCACTTATTTGCATACGCGTGCCACTTCGGCTGACCCTGGAATGAATGGGTCAAAGTTGTTTACGCCAAGCCTTATACAATGTATATGTGCCAGAAGGTTCTCGCATACGCCAGGTCTATCTCGTATACGCTATAGTCTTTTCTAGAAACTGAGTAATTGTATTCAGGGCTGTGTAGAGGATTATTTTTTTTTTAGAGGCGACGTAATTTGTACGATTCTCTAGAATTTCTAATAATCTCTAGAATGTAGGAAATTCTTTATAACGGGCTAATTTCGGAATAAAATCAGGACTTGAGAATTTTCGACCAGGACTTGAGATTTTCGACGGACGGAGATTTTCGTTGAGTTCAGTTGAGCCGTTTTATTCGGACCTGTGACCTGTATATGACTAGTTTGCGTAGGAGCGTCTGGAAGAGCCGAGTTTTATTTCCGGAAAAGAGACATCTGTGAACTGTCGTCGGTTCATTATTTAGGGTCTCATATCCCCATATTTTCGCGACGGGAGCCAGTTTGTGTCGTCCCCCGCTGTTTTCGTCTCTCTTCGGCTGTTTGGCGGTGAATTCGCCTCGTGTTCCAGCTTGTCAAAGAACTGTATTTTCTCGCATTATTGGAGTCGTCCAAGTCCTCGCCCAAGTCCTTGCCCATTGCAGAGCTGCCCAAGTCGTATGAGCCCTCGCCTATAAGTCCTCGCCCGTAAGATCTTGTAAGTTATCTATTGTATAAGATCTTTTCTAATTTCTACACTTGTTAAACCCTGTTGATTCTCGAATATTCTCATTATTAAATCATTGTTTCTTTGTTCTTGTATATCAGTGTGATCTTGTTTGATTTCTTTGTTGCATCTGAGAAAATTCAGGCTTTTTCTAGTAATTTATATTTACGGATAGTCTGGAGATTTTCAGACCGTAACATAGGTAACAATAGTCTGGAGAGTGTTTCGGGTATAGGGACAAAAGGGGGGGGGGGGGGGGGGGGGGGTACCACTCTTCCCCATATCGTGCCGGGTATAAAAAGGACAAAGACTTAAGTCCAATAAAGGATTAAATAAAGTGGTCTTGATGTCTACGCGCCACATGCCACAGTGATGCCGTGGACAGAATACGAAACAAATTGGCATGTGCGAATTTCGCTAACAATTATTTTGCATACATGATAAATTTTGCCCATGGAAAACGCTGTAGGCCCCCTTTGTGTAGTTTCTTTGAGTATAGGGTCCTCTATGGTCCGTGGTTTGTTTGGGGCTCTATAGTCTGGTTCCTCCCGTTTCCGAAAATATCCAAGGTTTTCCGAACTTGTTTTCGATAACATTCGGCTGTTAAAACCCCTTGCGTACGGATGACGCCATATAGGGCGCAAAAAACAGTGTCGCCAGGCCGGATGACGCCACTGGCCGCTGTTTGTGCAGTTTCAATCCATTGTTGGATTATTGTTTATGTCATGCTTGACTGCACAACCACATTGTAGCGGTTCGATTTGGCTGCCAGAACCGCTGCGACACCCCGACGTCTCCCGTAAAATACCGTGCCCAAGGGGTAACGTTGATGTTCGCTATAACAAAATGTCTGTCAGGCCCATTACAGATCCTGGAGTTTGAATTTTCAGTTATACATAAAAACTGAAAAATAAATACCATACTCTTGCCATATTTTATTATTTTACCGACCTGATTTTGCAAGACTTAAATTTGAATGAGGGCACTGACGTCACTCGGACTAACACTGCACGTCATGATTTACCTCAGATTTAGTCGTCAGGGAACAGGTCAGGGAACCAGACTATAGGGGCTCTTCTCACCCAACTAGTGTGATTTAATAATCTATGTGCCTATGGGAATATAAACCACTGATCTCTATGTAAACTGTATAGCGCATCGGCTGTTCAAGTTGAAGCTACCGACCGCCATGTTAACACTCCCAATACAATGGGTTTGTCAACCTTGTCCATAGTGTCTCTTTTCACCCTCGTTCTCCTTACATAGAGATAGTGCTAAAATGGTACTATTAATGACAGCTGCTGGCTTCAGTTACCGCTACTGCGCGCAATGGTCAATGAGATTTATTAATAATATTAATAATATTATCTGAGGATGTCGTCATCTTGCCTGTAATATGTCGTCGTCCTGAGATAAAGTGTCAGGATCTCAACAAGTCGAATGGAACTTCTAGAGCTCCCTACATTTAGGTTTTTTTCAATCTGGATCTAATTAGGCAAAATTAAATTTGTATAGGGGCCTAATACTATAATGGTGCATATAACATATACCGTATAATTATAAAGAAAACGGAAATAGGTCTACGGCGTATAATACTCCTCGGTGGGTTCGAACCGTCGACCCCGCTGACTGATCCGAAAGTGTATAAACAGACTGGGACTTAACCATTAGCTAACATTCAGTTATCTTAAATCCAAGAAAAAATTAAAAGCTTGGAAAAAATACATAAATAAATACCACATTCCGTCTCTGGGTGGGCTTGAACCACCAACCCTTTCGGTTAAACAGCCGAACGCGCTAACCCATTGCGCCACAGAGACTCGGTTAAGTATGTAAAGGAAATATAAATCCATATACCTGAACGCCCCATGTATCATGAATAGCTACACAGAAAGGCTACACTGACAAGCTTTGATTACTTGAATGCATTAGCTTAGCATCTTACTCAATAGCTTAGAAACCTACATAGCAACGACACGGGTAGCCTCGCTCTTGTTCCAAAATGATGATTCCTATAGCACACAACGAGTTGTATACATTTTGTATAAGATTTGGGGAGTCCTGTTCGCATTGAATTATTTTTATATATCTTTGTACATTTAATAAATAAAAAAAAAATTCAGGTCAAGACAAAAGTTTGGAAAACTGTTTTCTTGAATATCTCTCACCCAATAGTTACATCAGATTCAGTAAACGTTGGTGACTCCATAGAGCATTCATTGCTCTATGGTGGCTCCAATTACCCTCCTTGTTCTAACCCGTACACTCAAAACAAGACCCATACCTTTGCTTTTGTTTTTCTGGCTTGTCCAGCGCACAAGAAAAAAAGGCAACGAGCAGGGGGTGGGTTCAACACCACCCCCCCCCCCCCCCCCAAACAAACTGTATCCGCCCCTGTTTTTTTCACAATCAGTTCTAAATTGTTTGTAACAACATTTTGGTCGGGTTTACTTGAATCTTATAGGCCCTATTGCGTATGAGATTCTTAAGGTGTGCTTTTTATCTATATAGGTTAACATAAAAACTCGTTAAGCAACATAGTTTCTCAAAAAAGTGTTTACCGGAAAACCAAGTGAAACATCAAGGTATTTAGTACCATTCTCCCTGTAATTAGTAAAATCACAATACTTAATATTGCTCAATTTCTGTGGCTGACAAAAATGCATTTATAATACGTCACTATAAAGTTACGTAAACTAGTATAAAGTTGACTATTGCAGTAGATATACACTGCAAAAACTGGTGTTAGATTAACACTCAACACTATATTGAACTACAATGCAGATACCACATTATAACACAACAGTGTTTGCATTGTACCTAAAAGAAATAAATGTACGTTGATTCAACATATTTTTGTGAGTGAGGTACGTGTATTCCTGGTGTACATTTAACCAGCGTGGACAAATTTGCTTGGACATTATTATCAGTGTGAAAGTATTGTTTTAATCTGCTGTCAATTATTAGTGGTGGTAGCCACCGAAATATCCTACATTCGCCAGACAAACTCACATAGGCTAAGCACAGTAGTAGAGAGATAGGGCATCTACATGAGTCAGGGGCGTCGCCACACCATTGAGGGTGTCATTTTTTTGCCGGCGGACGTTAGTGTAAAAAATGGCTACCCGAAAAATTATTTGAAAAGCGGGGAGCGGGGGTGGAGTGTTCATGACGTTGAGGGCGCCATTACATTTTGTGACATATCTCAAATACTCGCGTACAATCATACACAGTGCACTTTGTTGACTACGACACGATTATGCTGACAGCGGCACGAATGTGCCAACAAAATCAACGAATGGGGGTTGTCATTCACCCGACACACCCCTCTAGCGACGTCCGTGGCACCAGCAAACGGAAAGGTGTGTGTTTGAAACCCACTCGAGTGGCACTTATCATCAAACACCCAAAAGGATTCTGCTAATATAATATCATAAGCATTAAGGCCGGTTCATTCTTCACGCAAATACGAATGCGAAGCGAATTTATGACGTCAACGCCAAATGTTAGCGCTACGAATTTGCAAAAGTTGAACACATTTCAACTTGTGGGAATCTTCGCCGCGAATGTTTCATGACGCCAAATTTGCTTCGCATTAAAGTATGAACCGGCCTTTAGACTAGCATTTTATAGGACTATTCAGGGGCGGATCCAGAGGGGGGTTGGGGTCGAACCCCCCTCCCGCTCGTTTTTTTTTTGGGGGGGGGGGGGGGGGGGGTGGGGGGGCTTGTAAGTGCCTACACCTATAGTACCGTAGCAAACCAGAAAAAGAGTTGCAAATCCCTGTAAAGGTCCTATTTTGCGTGTACGGGTAAGAACAAAACAAAGAGGGTAAATGGCGCCACCAACGTTGAGAAAGTGTCTCCCCTCCCCCCTTGTAACATTTTGTTCGCAAGCGAAACATTTTGGGAGTCAACTTTTGGGGGAAATGTAAGAACCGCCCCCCCCCCCCCCCCCCCTGCAAACAATCGTGGATCCGCCCCTGCTACTCATTACATAAAGATTATATGAGCAATATTCCCGAATCAACTTGAACGTTTAAATACACTACAAAGTGTTTAATTGGAGTGGTATAATCATTAAAAAAATTAATATTTTAATCGCTTATAGCCGAACGAGATATTAATATTATAAACATGAGGAATAAACGTTACATGTATAGATGCAAGTAGATTGATATAGGCCTACATATTATCAGTGACTGATGCAAAAAGTTAAAGGCACACATTCGCCCTAAAATCCTTAATATTTATTCTGTTTTCGTTAGTTACCTAATCTATTTCCAAGGTCTGAGTGTAAGATGTGTATCATAATTATGTAATATTTAGCGAGAAATGTGGAAAAACACGGAACATTAATATCCAAACATTCAGACTGGCGCCGCGCATAGTGCCTGTATGTACGCAACCAATGTACAGACAAAGGGCACCACTCTGAATTTTTCAATGGTCCGACTTTTTCGAACCAAGCTGACGTCCCCGAAATAATTGTCGTCGATCATTTTCAAACAAATGGTGCATTTTCAAGGGATGGTCGTGTCTATTATTAGATTCTACTTTTGAATGATCTTTTCAACCATAGAAATGCGGACGAATATATAATATAATAGCCGAATTGGGCGCCCTGAAGGCAATGTTTCATTTTCAATAAAGTGTTCTTAAACTATACTTAAACAACCGCATTTACATTCAGGACAAATACAAAAGTCTAAAAAGGAGTAATGCAGATTTAATTAAATATTTCAGTGCTCAAGTTGGATCGAGTGTCGCTTTTTTATTGATCTAGGAAATGTAGTTGGGTATTAATGTCTGTTTCTAAAAGATACTACTGTATTTGTATTCAAAACCTCAAAATGAAGTTTATACAATTTGATTGTGAGACACTGCCCAACAAATTAAATATATTTGAATTTATGATTGAAGCAGTTTTACCAATACAAATTGTGTATGTGCTGTATTCATGTTCACTGATAGTCACCGTTTTGTTTTAACAATACTGTAGTGTTTGTCTGATTTGTAGTCGTAATATTTCGTGATCAGTTTTATGGTTTTGCTGTGTGTGGTTTTACGTGTATTTATTTAAAGCCCCAGTCCCACTAGGAGATACGACAACTTACGACAGGCTGCGAATAGAAATCGCAGGCAATCATATAAAAGTCGTGCCACAAGTCTTGGGTGGTCGTGGGTAGTCTTGGATATTCGCACGACCGAAATAAGTCACAGGGAGGTTTTTGATCTTGTTCAAAAACCTGGCTGCGACTGAAGTAGTCGCATCTGGTCACAGCCTAGTCATTTGTCGTGCTACGGTCGTGCGATGGTCGTGGGACAAGTCTTGGGTGGTCCTTCATTGTCGTGGCTGATCGTAGGATTCTCCTGTCGTACGACAGTCGCACGACTTTTCACGACAACTGGCACGACTTGTCGTGCGAGTAGACCTGATTGCACGACTAGTTGCACGTCTAAGCAAGACTAGTCGTGCAACTCCACGACAAGTCGTACGCATAGTCGTACGATTGGTCGTAGCCAGTCGTGCGACAGGACCTTACCACTCGTACGTAGTCTTGGGTAGTTGTGCGACAGTCGTGCGATTAGTGGTGCTATCAGTCGGCAACAAGTCTTCTACAGGTCGCACGACAGGTCTTACAATGTGACTGCTAGGCTCAAATCGCAGGAAATATCTACGACTACCCACGGCCGGCCTTATAATTGTCGCGGAAAATCGCAGGTCCTATTGGGACTGGGGCTTCAACAGTGAATTTAGATAAGCGATCAAAAATGATTGTGGATATCAGTCATCACGTACAATAATTCTGGACCGGGATTATTGTAACGGAACCGTTTAGTCCAGAAAGCTGCAGACATTCGCCGACTTCTGTTCTGTTCTGCTGTTCTGTTCTGTTCTGTTCTGTTCTGTTCTGTTCTGTTCTGTTCTGTTCTGTTCTGTTCTGTTCTGTTCTGTTCTCGATTCAATCCTTGATAAATTGCTAAGATAATCAGCCAGTTCCGTATTTCCACTGCGCATGTGCACAATATATGGGTCACGGGTCATTCGGGATAAATAACGCGCGCGCGTATGAAAGCGCAGGGTGATCGCACAACGTGAACGTGTTAAATTCAATCAGAATGGGCTCGCGTTCGCGTAACATCGCGTGATATTACGTCAGCAATCCCGAAATACCTTTGACCTTGACTGCTTCATCGATATACCGAACTGGGGCCGTATTCACAAAACTAATCTTAGTTGGGGACTAAACCGAAGTGAATTCATGGTGGTTGAAGTACAGGTTTACATGTATAGCTTTACAAAAAAAATACATTTCTATAATCTGCAAATTCGTAGACGACGTAAGTTATTCAATAAACATAAAATCAAATCACTTCTGTTCCTTTCCTGGGCGTCTTTATTAACGCCCTCATTAGGTCGCCTATTCGTTACCCGTTGAATTATTTCCAATGGATCGTCTTAAAAAACAACAAAATTTCGATAATAAGCCAGTTCGGTATTTCAACTGCGCATGTGCACAATGACATTTTATACCGAATGACCCGCGTGACCTAACGCGCGCGTGTAAACGCGAAAGGTGGTCGCACAAAGGCGCACCGTGTTAAATTTAATCAGAATGGGCGTTCGCGTAACATGGCGTGACATTACGTCAACAATTTTATCCCGAATAACATTTGACCTTTGAGATACCGAACTGGCTTATACAAAGGAAGGCCGTGTTTGTGGGTGTTTGTGTATCCAATAAGCCGTAGATAGAGAGAATTGCGACTTGCGATAACTTCTGACTTTGGACAAAAGATGGCCTCTCATTACGTGTGGAGCGTACGGCTATTGTTTACCAAATGTCCATGTTCACTGATACATATTCCGCCATGTTTGGTCCAACATTCAGGACCTCTCATATCAGGACTCTCTCTATCAATGGCTCTAAAACGATTACAGCGCCCCCATTGGCTCACAAAATGGCCTATTGAATCGCGCTCATGTATAATAGGGGTTTAAAAGACAAGGGCAACTGTATGAGAGACGTTTGAGACGCTGGTGGCAGCAGACATAACGGTCCTTTTTTGCTAGTCCTGAGCATGCGTGCGTAGTTTTTAGCATGCGCACGACTGGTAAGAACAATGGAAAGGACCGTTATATCTGCTGCCACCAGCCTCCAAAGTCTCCCATTGCGCTATATTTTCACTGCAGTGTGTCTTCTTTCAAGTCGACCACCGATACCCTGTTTTGTCGGGGTAACTTGGTTGTCAGGCAGCACTTGCCCGCGCCGCGGTGGGTCCAAAACTCGCAGAAGAACCGCTTGAAGCCGCTCCTGAAGTTCCTGTTCAGCATTCCGTAGATAAGTGGGTTGATGGCACTGCTCGCGAAGATCATGTACACGGAGAAGATGTTGAGGGCGGGAGACACATCCCCGTCCCAGGCGCTCTCTAAGAAATTGATGAAGGTGACGGGCATCCAGCACAAGACGAAAGACGTTAGGACCGTGCACACCATGAGCGTGACTCGTAGGTCATCCTTCGGGGGTAGGAAGACACTCCCGGTCGACTTGGTCTTGTTGCTACCTTTCTGCGCAGACTCACTTTTAGTGCTGCTCCTTTGCCGTCTCAGTGTACTTTCCCCTTGCTCTGGCGCGGACGAGGTCCGGGTGATCCTAGAGTGGGCGCTCTTCGATCGCGCCGGGGCGGCTTCCCGTGTTGTAGACTTGACGGAATGGTCAGTTTGGTATGAAATAGGCACAGCGATGGTAAGGCTCCTGTTTTTGTCCTGAGGCACGCTCGCAGAGGCGGCGTGTGAAACTTCCAGGTACTTGCTGTCATCTTTGATCTCTGCCTCCACAAGCGACCACGACCTCCCTCTGTTGGGGTTGTGGACACCCGGATACAAGTGTTGACTAGAAGTAGCGGGCTCCAGTGTGGGTGAAACCGCCATGACATCGTCGCAAACGGCACTCACTACGTTGGCCTGGAATGAAATTCTCCGGGCGGGGGGGCCAGGGGGGACAACGCCCGCCGCCCCACCAGTCCCCGAGATCACACTCACGCTGTCGGCCCCAATCTGCTTCCCGCTCTGCTGGCTTCCCCGTCTGGAGGCGGCCGACTGGCGTTCGAGCGCCGCGTTCAAGTACCTTCCGAAGCTGCTGTTGCTCAGGTTACGAGAGCCCGACCCTTGAGGGTTACTCCGTACGTTGTGGTCCCGCATCCTCTTGAACTTCTTCCTAACTAATCGAAAAATGGCGAAATATGCCACGAACATAACCACGAACGGCAGGAAAATGCCCAGCGTGAAGACAAAGACAGTGTACGTGATCTCAGTAGACCACTTCAAGGTGCATATAGCTCGCTCTGGAATGTACTCGTATTGGGACCAGCCAACGACTGGAGGAAAGGCTAGTAGCGCAGACAGTAACCACACGCCTGTAGAACGAAAAAAGTAAAAGAAAACAGCGATTTGATTAATGATAGGTTCGTGCTTGCCTCGGGAAATTCTGATTTATCAAATTCCGGACCTTTTTTATGTCAAAGTATTGAAGAGCTCTGCACTGTCGTGAGCCATGCATTATGTGAATGTCAAATATTCAGACTTATAATAGCCCCAGTTTTCTGAACATCAATTCTCAAGCTGACGACTCGACATTAACGTGTAGTTCTACCAGTGTTTATGAGATAGAGAACAACTAGAATACAGCCCTAGCTAGAATTTACGATTGGTGTGTCAGAAACAAACTTACAATAAACGCCAGCAAAACCAAATCCATGCTCATTGGAACTAAACGAAAAGTATCCAGTACTGACCTTAATGTCAGTATCGTTGGTAGTCCAGTGGTAAAGGTGAACTCTTGTAAATGTTTGGGTGTTATTATTTATGAAACTTTAAGTTGGGGCCCATACGTTGAATACGTGAAGAAAACCATTTCCTCAAAATTTGGTAGGCTAAATAGAATCTGCGACCATGTTCCCCAAAGCAGCCTCCATTCTTTTATTGTTAGCTTAGTTATGCCATCTTTAGATTATTGTAGTACTGTATGGGGAGGACGGTTCACATCTCACGACAATATTCTCAATAAATGTCTGAAAAGAGCCGCGCGGATAATCCTTAAGTGTGCATTCTCAACTCCTTCAGCCGATATGTTTGCTAGACTTAATTTGATGTCATTTTCTGAAAGAGTTGGGTATAAAAAGGCTATTCTTGTCTACAAAATGTATAAACAAAATTACTCCTTTGTACACCACTTATTCAGAATCGTGAAACGAGACAATCCACTGACATGGCGCTGAAGATTCCTTTTGCGAAAAAAGAATGTTATGCCTCAAGCTTTGCTGTAACAGGTACAATCATATGGAATAATTTGCATGTACAGTTGAGAACCATGACTTCTCTGACCTCGTTCAAATCTTAACTACGTCAAACGTTCAGTCAGTAATATTTCCGCAAATATGTATTCACTGATTATACAAATCTAAATCTGTGCTGATCTACGGAGTTTACAAACTTGGTTGCCATAACAATAAGGAGCCGGATGGGAATTTTCCCGTGTTTTCTCCTAAAAGGGTTTTTCGCGGTTTGTTCGCCCCTCCCGTAATCAGCGAATATTATAGCCATATATTTTCTTGATGTCACAAAATATTTCCATTTTTTGTGTGTTCACCTAACACACCTCATAATTAGCGATGTTGTTTCACACTGTACGTGTAATTATGCATTAAACATTGCATTGCATTGCATTGCATTGCATTGCATTGCATTGCATTGCATTGCAATGCAATGCAATTGCATTGCATTGCATTGCATTGCATTGCATTGCATTGCATTGCATTGCATTGCATTGCATTGCATTGCATTGCATTGCATTTGTACATGTGTGTATTCATTTGTAATTGTATTGTATGCAGGGCCCAAATGGAAACCAGTTTTAAACTGTTTAGGCATACCCTGGGTAAAGAAATGTAATAAATAAATAAATAAATAAATAAATAAATAAATAAGCTGTCGTTTGTGTTAAGTTAATGCTGGGGTAATATACTGCCATGATAGCACCAGTTGTGTTTGACTCCGTTAAGGATTAAAGGAACAATGCAAATTAGGGATATCCAGTTCAACGTTCAACGTTCTTGAAACAATAAATGTTCATTTTGAACTAATAAAGGGGAGGTAATTATTATATATATGAGATATATCAGGAACTCAACAAGTCAAATGGCGCTTCCAGAGCTCCGTATATACAAACAAGCTATTTGATATGAATATCAATTAAAACATGGATCTTTCTCCACGAAATTGAATAAAATAGTACAAATACTATGGAGACACCCCTGTTGTGCCTCTAGAATTGCTACAAAGGATCTGTAAATGTATATCAACATGGAAAGGACACTGTTAGGCCTATATGCATAATTTTATCATGTCACAAATATTATATTGCATGGCCGCTTTAAAGCTGAATGTTAAGATTTTCACAAAATCCAGCACGTACAAACCTGTACAGTACAGACACTCAATGGCTTTAGCTTTTTTCTCATATAGCTTTATCATTGGCTAGTTTTAAAGACCAAGACTATTAGCTGCAATATGGCCTATAGGGTGTATCAAAAAGTATACAGTCCGAAAAATGCTAGTAGATTTCAAAATATGAGGTATTCAGCCAATAATAGGCGAATCAACATCTTTTGAAGGTTGCTCAGTGTACAGAGGAATTTCACATTAGCCCCGTATGCGCACTTCCGGGTTGAAAGCGAGGATGACAATGCTAAACAAAAAGCAGTGTTATTCAACAAATTCATTCATGCATGAATGACTCACGCCATAAATGGCGGCAGCGCAGTGTACGTTTAGCATAGTCAGCTCTTTACTCACACTGAGCGCCTCTTTTAAAATCCCGGAAGTGCGCAGGTCGGTGCTAATTTCGTCAATGAAACCCGAAAGTAAAAGGTCACGCGGAGGGCCTCCGGAGACCTCGCGCGGCCCGCCCATGGGCAATTTACACTGGGTCTTGTTATATTTTTTGCAGAATGATTTCTAACCGTACCCCGAGAAATGTTCACGCTGGAATTTTGTCATGGGATTCTTTAAATACATTTGGGAAAAAATACTTGACGATGGTTAAAAAACTTATTTTATTGACGACCTTTCACATCCGGTATTTTTGTTCCCATGTCTCCTTGTTCGTTTACGCTCGTTTTCACATCGCGTACGTGAGTGGGAACGAAACTTGCAAAGATGTACCAACCTACAGCCGATGGGTTCTAAATTAAGCCGGGCTGAGTGAGTGTCGCGCTTACAGCCTCATTCACCGTCCTTATCAGCGGTCACATTAGATATTTTTTCAAAAATGCTAAATGCGTCTTGTACGTTTATTCAAAATATTTTGGCCATAAAAGAAATGTTATTCTTCTATTTAACTTTTAGTTTTTACCTGATGATTGCCACAAAATTATTTCAGAAATTTTCATCTTTGTGCGAGTACACCGAGTTTCACTAGTCCGTATGTGTTTTAGATTTTCGGAATTGAGAGGCCAATTTTTGGCATGATATTTCTCTTTCACATCAAGCGATTTATCAGTTTCCATAAATTGATGTGCTAGTAATAATTTTACAAAGGCCTTTTTCGGGGTGATTTTTTAAAGAAATCCATGTACCAAAAACAATTGCAATACTTTCAATTTCCACACGTACATTTTCCTATTCAGGGTCATGGGCGTCAATCGGGGGGGGGGGGGGGGACAGGGGGACACGTCCCCCATTTTTGAAGGGTGGGGGACACAATATCAAATGTCCCCCCCCCCCCATGTTTTTGAACTCGTGTATGTCATATAGGGCCCTATATGTACTGCGTGCAGATTGGGCTGCTGTTCTCTTATTAGCAATAATGGCGTATGACCGAGTCACATTATTGTGCATTATTATGCATTAAGCTGCATGGCGGCTAAAAGATTGTATCTTCGCGGGGCTCATGAAATTTCTTAAGCGGGAGTGGGACACGTTCGTTTTTTGCCTTTTCAAAGAGCGCAATGTGGCAATTGTTTTAGCAATTTGTTTTTACCGAGAATCGGTTTATACTTTATAGCTCCCAATTTGGCTCCAAATATACACGCATGAAACAGCCTGACTTCCCAACAAAATGTTACTGGTGAAAAAATAGTTTAAAATGAATGTTTTGGTGGTTTTATTTGAATGGATGGTTCGTAACGCCGGGGAGATACATTTGGTAGAAATTTACCATAAACTTCCCAAAGTATTTAGGCTTATAAGCTTTTTCTGTACATGTTATTTGAGTATGACTTTTGCGTTTACAAGTGAGTGTGTGAAAGTCACAAGAATAAAGTTGTTATACTTATTGACACAACAGTGAGAACATTTTAACTTCTCCCTGGATAATTATGTTTTGCCGTTCAGAAAGAAACCAAACTTATAACCCAATAACTTGTATAATGAAGGGCGTTTATTTTAATATCATCTGCTCAAATGAGCTGCAGGGCTAGGTTTACAACATTTGCAAACATCAAAATACAAAACTACTGAATTGTGCAATGCCTTACTTGACTGTGAGTAAATAATAGTCTCGAGCATCCTGTAAAATCATGGCACCTGGTGTGCTACTATTTCAAGAAAAGTGGAATTTTTGTATCAATTTCCAGCGACGGTCAGCCGATTATCGTTGGAAATAGTCTAGTTCTATAAATTGCTCCGTTTTGACTGAAGTGGGGTCGGGGAACCAGACTGCAAGAACTGCATTATTTACCGTATCTTTGTTCCCAGCATCTATGCACACAAATGTTTAAACAGGTCAATTTTACAGTATTTGCTATAAAATACTAACCCCAAATTTATTCATTTAAAAAAAAAATAACAGCAGAAACAAATGTTGTATACAAAATTCAGGTAATTCTTTCTCGCATAGGCCTACACTGCAAGGGCCACACATTCATGATATTTATAAGATAATCTGAAGAAAAAAATGTTGACAAGTATTTTGTATGCAAAAGTGGGCTTTCATCATTATAGTGGGCTTCCACCTTGTACAGATTATTTTATATGATGTAGCCGTGGATACCGATACAATTAAGGCTGATGTTGATTGATGTTCAGAAATCGCCTGCCCGCACCTGACGTACATAACGCGTACGTCCGCCGTCTGTGACGTCACACGTTCAAAGTAATTAAGTTATGTCATCGTTGATTAACCAAGTAACTGAGCTTCGTCCACAGAAGTAGTAAATTTGAAACACGAGTCGAAACGCGACGGCGAAACTGTAATTACGACCTCAGCATAGAGCTTTCCGACAGCGGGAATCGAGAAATGTACAAGAAGGGACGACACTTTTAACGGGAGATGAACAGATCCGACGAGTTGCTAGTTGCTACCAGATTCTCAACATGTAGTTGATGCCATCTGGAGAAGCTTTTGGCAGGTTGGTCAGGTCCATGCATATATTACCGTTAGGCCTATGGGCGTGAAACACAGGGCGGGGATGGGGAATTGTATTATATCTATCACTTCTTGACCATTTCGTGAGTTGTGCAGAATGTATTAAGTGGTAGGTCTAGGCCTACATGATATTGAGCAACACCCTTAGTTCATGACAGAGGTGTAATCAATTCATCACAAGTCAATGTCAAATCACATCACATAAAAAAGCAAAGAGGGTCGAAGTCAATGTCGTACTCAATTGAATGTATATTTGACACTCGAAACATGCTGAAAGAGGCCTGAAATGCGGCTATATACAATTGGCATAGGTATCGCGGTCTTGATTTAAACAAAGCGTCGAGTGATTTCCAGCCCCCCCCCCCCCCCCCCCCCCACCCCTCTCAGCTGGGTTTGAAGGCACAATTCCGTTTGAAGGCTGGAGCCATTCCAACTCTAAAGGCACCGAGCATTCCAATCCTGTCCCGGACTCATGCGCCCCAGACCACACGACGTTCCCTGCGGTTGCCGGCTTGAGCAGCCAGAGCCCCGGCCGTCTCCCTGTCCACGCTCGCTTGACTCAACATGCATTGTACACGCACGGTACCGCATGCGCTGCATGCGATTGAGTCTGGTACCTTATAACAGAAATTGTGTGTATGAGAAGAGTCGGGTCCTTAGGGCTGCATTAGCAAAGTCGCTAGACTAGAGTATAGCATCAGCTCACACACAACTCACCGCCCAGGTCCCAATAAAAGCCGACTGCAAACAAAGAAAAGTATGACTCATAACTAGCTTTTCAGCAAGAATAAGCCTACAACCCCAATTCTAAATGTGTCTCACAAAGATGTCAACACTTTAAAATATGTTTACCGTAGTGTTACACCTGAATCATGAGCAAAAAGCACAAGTAATACTAGCCTTAGACACAAAAATACGTACAGACTCTACGTAAAACATTGTCGTGTAATACAGTGACGTCATAATTATGTTTCTACACGTATACGTCACCACTCGCGCGATACGGCACGCAGTTGACCTCGGCCTTTTCTGAATCGAGTCAAAGTGGCTCAGAAGGAAAAGGCTCAAAAACATTTGTTTTGTTTTTTTAGAATCATGAACTTGTTACATTAGTTTTGGGGAGGCATCAGATAAGTCCCAAAAAAAAAAATTGGCGTTTTAGGTCTTTAAATATGGCAATTCACAATAAAATACGCCACCAATAGTTTGCTCACGCGATGTCATTTTTTTCGCAGTGTATCGTGGGAAAGGTCGCCATCACTTCACTAAACGGTATATGCCATTCTATCAAACACTCTATCCACTCTAAGTTTATAAGTCGTTGGACATTTTTATCTGCGTGTTTAAAGGGACACGATGCCTTGAAGGTCGCCCAATTGGGCTACAAAAAACGTTCGTCCTGAAATTGCTAAAGTTGAAAATGCAAAAGTAGTGTATAACTTAACAATGCACACTGCCACCCCTTGAAAATGCGCCATTTGTTTCAAAATCATTTACGAAAATAACTTCGGGGACGCGAGTTTGGTTCGGAAAAGTCAGACCGATTGGAAATAGGTTAGGTAACTATATTTTTGGGGGGGGGGGGGGGGGGGGGGTCGGGGCAATATGGTGCTTTTAACATTCCTTATATTTTCTATAGGCTTTCGACAATTTTTTTCTTCAAACATTCTATAAACTGAAATATCCAGAGAAATATTCTTAGATGAACGATGTGTGTTATGGGCGATTTGTCGAAGGTGAAGTTGGAAAATAGCCTTTCCGTTATAACAACTGGGTGGCGCACTGTATTTTTTTAAATTGCCAAATAGATGTTTTCGGGGTCTTAAATGTGTACCGCACAAATGGCTTTAATTCTGTATAGCTTCACTATTGTCAATTCTTTTCGGAAATTGCGTCAAACTGCGCATGTGTAGCTTAATAGCAGATGCCAATGCATTCTTTCTTTTTTAATGAAACCACGAAGTCGATGTTTATTGTGTAAAAAGTGCTTAGAATGTGATCTTCCTGTGTTCAGATTGGTTCCGAGATATGATGTCTATTTTTGATGCAGCCTTGGCCTCCGGGAACCCATGTATAATACGGAAATCATGAAGTTAACATCCATGCTCAGAGCTGCTACTGGCTTTTGGCAACTTAATTAGCCTGGTGTTCATCTCTATCTAGTTCGCTTGTCATTCTTAGGGCAGACGCCATCGGGTTATTTAAAGCTGAAATCAAAACACTATTTTAGTTTCATCGTTATTATCATCCACCTTTTGGCAGAAAACTTTCCACGAAGGAATGGTAGCAAATAGCCATTCTAAAAGAAAACATTCGTCAATAATAACTATTTTGTATCGCAAATTGATCCTTTGCGGATACTTTTCCTTAAATAATCAAATTTAAATCAGAGAGACAGAATCAGTGCTGTGCCACAGACGTTCGCATTGCCGGCCGCGAAGAAATGTACACCTTCACCACTTTGTTTTGGAAGTGCGTAGCCTCACTTAGACTTGACTGGAGTTGGACTTTGTTCAATCTATTCCTTTAAATAATCTCTTGATGTAAGTACCCTATAAGGCGCCCTCATCTGGTTGCCGTTCTGGCGTTTCTCACACTTCGCTCTACCTACCGCCCAAAACAGGGCGCTTTCCTGTTTCCTCCATGTTCTAATGCGCTTTAAAGTTGCACACCAGTAAATCAACTTCCACCCAATGATAAATACGCCAACTTCCAAAATTCAGGAAAAGTACTTAGGACTCTCCAATGTGTTTGGGTCACACATCAAATTAAAGCTTTTTTCATCATTTTGTGGGGATTAACCGATGACTTTTGGGAGAAATTTCCATGCAAAGATGTTCCCCCAAAAAGTAGTCATGAAGCCCACTGCCAGCGTGAAAGATGATGCCTGCGCACCATTGCAAAATAGAGCACCTTTAGGGCTCAGTTTTCATCCGAATTCCACAGTAATACAAGCTGGCAGTCCTGTGCACGGCTTCTATAGCCTTCTCTTTTACAAGCCCTCAAGTTCATGCCCCTAAAAATGCTCTTAACAGCAGAGAATTTCTCGCAAATCGTGATTTGGCCGGCTCTGATTTCGTGTGACATGTGACCTGTGGCCTGCTGGAGGTCATCAGTCCCTGTTTTGGGCGGTGGGCACGAGCGAAATCACTGCATGCAATTCGCAAAGGTTATACGCTCCCCAGAATGCCGTGCGTTTCCTTCAAAAAAAATTGTGAAGCACACCAGGGGTGCTTTTTGGCGGTCATAACCGAAAACTGGTTCTGTTGTTTCTCTTTGTTTAATCACTTTGGAGATTTGGGGATTTCATTATGATGCGTAATTTTCGCCTATTTCAAATTCCCCAAGAAATTCACCGACAAGAAGCAACCGAACCAATTCTTGGTTCATGGCTGTTTGTGACAGCCAAAACGCACCCCAGACGTTCCCAGTGCCCTGTTTTGTGTGGTGGTTAGCTACGAGCACAAGAGGGCGCGCTGTCGCACGGGATGCGCTTTCGATATATTTTGTTCCTAAAAATCAGTCCTATACACAGGCCTATAATTATACACACATACACACACACACAATCAGGTAGCATTAGACGTAAACTATAGGCGTTTGACACGGCCTATGTTTCAATTTAAGATCTGAATGGTCTCCACGTATTATTGTAACTGGGGTTTGCCAGCTCATTTTTTCTGAACATGAGAATGACGAACAAATGCGATCGATGAGCATTCCCTGTAGTTCTTTTAGTATCGCAGCTACACTAGGCAGTGCTGGAGGACTCGAGTCCGGACTCGGACTCGAGTCCGGACTCGAGTCCCGATTTTCAAGGACTCGGACTCGGACTCGGACTCGGACTTGGACTCGGACTCGGACTCGGACAGTCAGGACTCTGACTCGGACAATAAGGACTCGACTAGCTCGAGGACTCGATTTTTACCTTAAATTTTACCGCAAATTTGTAACGAAGTCGGAGTGTTTAGTTCGCAAATCCCGTCAGTAGCCTGCACACACATGTACTTAATTCGGTAGTACAGTACGCGTCAACCTCGTCCCCATAGTGTTCGAGCAATACGCTTCCAGAACGAGAATGGAAGTAGACCCTGGGGACGAGGTTGAGTACACGTTAGGTATGGAAGGTTTGCCCGACGAGACGTCGGTCCAACAGCGACGCGCGGAGACTGTACCGGATTAAACATGGCATGAATTCGCCGTGAATTCGCTCTACGTACGTGGGTGTGCTGCATGCATGCGCGAAGGCGCGGTGTCCGTGTAGTTGCCAGTCGAGCCGCAACGTCATGTGGCTGGTGCTCGACGTCCATTACTTGCGAATACGGAAGACGGAATACCGGTTGTAATGTAGTGCGCGGTACACGTTTTGATTGGCCGAAAGTGATTCATTCACAAAAATCTATTTCGCGCTAGTAGGCTTGTACTAGCAATACTTCCCAACTGATATTCATGACATCATTAATCTTCTACATTTCAAAATTGTGAAGTACTTATTTAAATTTCTGCACCATAGAAACATTCTCATATTTTGTTTTGTCTGCTAAAATAGTTCGTGATTACAATTTAAATAAAAGATCATTGCAACATTATGTTAAAGCTAAAGTTTGACCTACTACTTGTCATCAGACTCACATCGGGACTCGACTACAGCCCTGCTAAAGAGGAATGTTCCCCTAGACCAGTTTTTGAGTAATCAAACTAATCATTGGTTGAAGTAAAACAAATCTGGTTTAATACATTTTTGTATTTTTCAGTATAATTAAATCTCCAGGGGCAATTTTGGTTTGGAAAAAAGACAGATAAAGTTGAAAAAATCTACGTTTTTATGGTGACGTTAGAGGCACATGCAATACGTGATTTTTGTGTAAAGTTATTTTTTTTTTAACATGTTCTCTGCACGGTTGCAGTAGGTGTTATTTCTTTGACGTCATATTTTCAAATTGGAATAAGGTACAGGGATAGTTCAGTATCATCACAAAGCCCATTAGTTTTTCTTTATAATCTCAAATAATAATGGCTGAAAGTAATTTCACAAGGTTGTGTCACGGCAAGGTTCCTTTGAAGTTTCTCAAACTACTGTGCAAATCCAATTTGTTTCAGGGATTTTTCGCTTGAGTAAAGTACTAGACAATATTTGCAGGTGTTTATGTGCCCCAAATCACATACATATATGTCATGTATGGACTATATTTATAGGTTATATTTAAATGTCATTCAATAATGCGCCTATCAATTGCTTCCCCCACCCCTCCCCCGGGCTGCCCCAGGTCTTATGTGGGGGTTTGGTCACGTTTTTCAAGCCCCAGGGTTGGGATTTTGGTCACTCATTTTGCCATTGTTTCCCCATCATCAGAAGTTAAAACCATGATGTGGGGGTGCCCCACCCATATGTCGGGGATTGTCACTAAAATGTTGCCCCAGGGGGCTTCAAAAGTGACAATTCCCACATCTTGGGTGGGGCAGCTGGGGGAGGGAGGGGTGGGGGAAGCAATTAAGGAAGCTTAAAGGAACCGGTTCATTGCGCTGGTTATAGTTACCAGAAAAGTTGTGCTGTAGCGAGAAAATATTTAGCTAAACGGTATTTTACGGCCAAGTCGTGCCTGTATATTCAGGCGCGGATCGGGGGGGTCGAAATTTGCCCCCCCCCTTCCCCCTGCTCGTTGCCATTTTATTTTTTTTGCTTGTAGGGGCCTACGCCTAAAGTTGCAAACCAGAAACCCTACATGTCTTATTTTGCCTATGGGTAAGAAGTTAAAACCATGATGTGGGGGTGCCCCACCCATATATGTCGGGGATTGTCACTAAAATGTTGCCCCAGGGGGCTTCAAAAGTGACAATTCCCACATCTTGGGTGGGGCAGCCGGGGGGGGGGGGGGGGGGAGGGGTGGGGGAAGCAATTGATAGGCGCATAAGTGTTAAAAGCCTCTCTAAGCCTCTTATTACCGTAAATACCCTTTTTGACCATGCTGTGTAGTATTTGTGTACTGTCTCGGTGTCAACGAGAACACTGTACATGTACTTGAGATTCACAAAAGGACTCGGACTCGGACTCGGACTCGGACTCGGACTCGGACTCGGACTCGGACTCGGACTCGGACACAAGGACTCGGACTCGGAATCGAACCCCAGGGACTCGGACTCGGACTCGGACTCGGACTCGGACTCGAACCCTCGGACTCGGACTCGGACTCGGACTCGGACTCGGACTCGGACTCGGACTCGGACTCGGACTCGGACTCAGATTAGGTGGACTCGACTACAGCACTGGCACTAGGGTGCGAGCTTAAAGGAACCGGTTCATTGCGCTGGTTATAGTTACCAGAAAAGTTGTGCTGTAGCGAGAAAATATTTTGCTAAACGGTATTTTACGGCCAAGTCGTGCCTGTATATTCAGGCGCGGATCGGGGGGGTCGAAATTTCCACCCCCCTTCCCCCTGCTCGTTTTTGTTTTTGCTTGTAGGGGCCTACGCCTAAAGTTGCAAACCAGAAACCCTACATGTCTTATTTTGCCTATGGGTAAGAACAAAACAAAGAGGTTAAATGGCGCCACCAATGGTGAGAAGGTGTGTACATTTCAGAAACCCCCCCCCCCCCCCTTGCAAAAAATCCTGGATCCGCCCCTGATATTTATGGAGATTTCTATTCTTATGTCAGCAAATGTTGCCTCTGAAGATAACGCGCTCTTCGCTGCGCTTATACTGCTGAGGCCGATGTCTCAGCGAAATAGTCCGAGACTGCATTAGCAGAAAATTGTGGGCATAGAGCGCCGTGCCATGAGGTCAAACTCCAATCGATGGAAGACAATTATTGCAAATAAGAAAAGGCTAAACCATGGGCCCTCCTACTTTAATGAATCCCCGAGAATGTCTGACCGGATGATTTCAATCTTGACATTTTATGACAGATGAAACAATCGGAATGCTGTATCTTCGCAATGCTATACCGATGTATACAAACATTAAAGTCGCTAGTATTTTCATAATCTTTTCCCACGACTTTAGTGCCATGCGACTGTTGCATGAACAAATCCCGTAGTCTTCATAATTCTATTCCAATCATAATTTACATTTACTTCATTCGTTATATCTAGTTTAAATTACTTTCCCCCAAATGAATGCATTAATATCACTTATGCTTACCTGTAGCCTACACTAATGTTGGTACAAATTCTTAGTGATATCACTCAACTGATGAGCAACATTAACATGAAAGAGTTACATTAGTCTAAACTGAATTCTGTCATTTCTTTGGTTTATTTGTTTTGTCATACCACGTGGCTCCTGCACCGGGTGCGATTGTCCAGACAAAAAGGGTGAACTTGGCGTTAAAGTTAAGGAATCTGGAATTCCTTTTCGCTTCTTAAAATAACGAATGCAAACTACACAAAAACTGATGTAAAGAAAGCAAACCAAAGACTCAAAGTGAAGGTAAATTGACTGTACATGTGCAGTGTGTGGATTTAAGTATTCCATTCCATTTCACGTGACTTGGAAGCAAATAGAAGGTGTATGGTGGTTTACACTCTTTCTAAAATCTTTCCGATTTAGTCATGCAAGAGGGCGCTATTTTTGTTTGGTAATAAAAATAAATATTTGTCAAAGAAGTTTGATAACAGTACTTAAATCCTCCAAAATGACCCATAGCAAAGTTTTGAAGATGTTTTCTTTAGACATAATTATCATTGAATTCAAACGAGCTATTTTATATGGAAATCGACTAAAGCATGGAACATACGCCAAGACAATGTAAATGTTAGATATGTTTGTACGCAATGCCGAGTATTAGCCTTTTGGGGATATGGCAGACACCAGGGCCCATGTGCATAAAAGGCTACTAGGCCTAGTTGGCAACTAAAATGGACTTAAGTTGCTTACTAAGCCTAGTTGATTACTAATTGTGATGCATAAAACCCAACTAGATATAGTAACATTCTAAAATTCTGGCAAAAGTTAGAGTTGATCTGGGGTACCTCTAAGTCACTAGATGACAACTAGCCCAAAATAGGTTTTCGTCTTGGGTAAAATTAATTTTTCTTTCACGCTTGAGACTCATGGTTGTAGTTGTAACTTTATGTACTAGCTGTAGCAACCTTGTATAGAGAATTTATGTAGTTCTACAAAATGTAAGTACTGGACAGTAATGCAATGTTACAAAGACCTTTAGAAAGGAGTTATGCTAATTTGGAATGTGATTCGAAGCTCAAACACAATAAACTTGTCTACAAGCCTATTGTATCTGACATAATCACCTCCTCTCCAAGGCCATAGCACCCAAATCAGTTACAAACCAAATTGTCCTAGTATGCAACTAGTAAGCAATGTGCCTAGTGAGGTTTTATGCAACACAAATTAGTTGCCAACTCCGTAGGTATAAACTAGGGAATTTATAATCTTACTAAGCACTAGTTGGCAGCTAAACTAGTAGCCTTTTATGCACATGGGCCCAGGAGAGCGTTGAATCGGGTAAACGTTTTGTATGGCACAAAAGGTTTACCCAATTCGAATAGCGCCCTCCTATATTGCGTCCGCCTTATCCTAAAAAAGGCTAATGGAGACACCATTGTTGTTCTGCTGATCATGCCCTGGGTCATGAATATGAAAATTTGCGATAAAATAAAAACAAAAATTGTGCAATTACTCCCTATAGAGTTGCTACAAAGGACCTAGAACTTTAAAGTCCTACCTGTATTCCTGTCATAAAAATCCTATTTCACGGTTGCCGGTACTTTAAATATTGTGGTAAAATGAAGGAGGCGTACATTTACGGTTAGTACGGGAATCGGGTACACAATTGAAAAAGAACAACACGGGTACCCGGGTAACCGTTAAATAAAGCCAATCCCAAAAAATAAATCTCGGAAATTGCTGTTCTTATTGTTCGTAAAGGTCCGTACAGTGAGCTCTATAAACGTTAATCTGTTTTGTTTTTCTGTGTATCCTGGTTTCTATTTTGAAATTTCCCCACAAATGACATTCAAGAACTTTCTTTTTCATTGTCTGAGAAATTATACTATAGGTTATAATATATGTTAAATCGGCTACGGATACTTGATTCCATAATATGGAACCGGTTCCCGACATTAGTAAAATGCAAGGAAAATGTTTGCGGCCATCATTGTTAACCCCTTGCGTACGGATGACGCAAAAATGCGCCAAAAAACAGTGCCACCAGGCCGGATGACGCAATTGGCCGCTGTTTGTGCAGTTTCAATCCATTGTTGGATTATTGTGTATAGGTTACGCTTGACTGCACAAACAAATTGTAGCGGTTCGCTTGGCTGCCAGAGCCGCTGTGACACCCCGACGTCTTCCGTAAAATACCGTACTCAAGGGGTTTTAATATACCCGTCCAATAAGCAAGTTCGGTATTTAAACTGCGCATGCGCACAATGACATTTTATACCAAATGACCCGCGTGACCTAACGCGCGCGTGTGAACGCAAAAGTTGGTCGCACAAATTCAATCAGAATGGGCCTTTGCGTAATATCGCGTGACATTATGTCATCAATTTTATACCGAATAACCTTTGACGTTTGAGATACCGAAATGGCTTATTTATAGACAGTTTTATTTTGGGGAAAATTCACGGCAAGTTATAATAATGTTTCGATGTCATTTCATCATCTTGTCAAATTCATGAAATAAAGCCTGGTGGCGCGCGTCCAGAGACCTTGAATAGGAAAATTAACGTCGAAAACTTGTAAAATTTGCAATTACACACATTTATTTTTGGTACATTGAATTCCTAAGAAAACTTTGGTATAATCTTGAACAGATGAAAATTTATGAAATAATTTTGTGGCAATCATTGGGTAAAAACTGAAAGTTAAGCAGAAGAATGAAATTGAATTTCTTTTCTGGCAATTTTTTTTAAATAAACGTACAGGACTCATTACCAATTTCGAAAGAAATTTAATGTAACCTCTGATAAGGAAGGTGAGTGAGGCTGTACGTCAGACACTCAAGCCAGCCCGGCTTAATTTAGAACCCATCGGCTGTAAGTAGGTAAAAAACCGCGCGCTTCGCAACATCTACATTCTTGTTCTCAGGCGAGTAGGCGAAATGAAAAGGAAAGCACAAATCGGAGTTTCACCTGCGTATGCTAACAACGGATGTTAAAGTAAAAAATAATATTTCCTTTTTTCCACAATTGTATTTGAAAAATAATGACATTTGTGTCATTATTTTTCAAATAAAATTGTGGAAAAAACAATCTTAGACAGGAGGAAAAGGAAAAATTCCACGCTATGTATTTCTTGGGGGTGGTTAAAGTTAGAAATCATTCTACCAAAAATGTTGGCATGTAAAAGAGCAATGCAATGTAAAATGTCCAAAGGCGGGCTGCGCGAGGTCTCCTGAAGCCCGCCGCGTGACCTTTTACTTTCACGCAATATATAAATGTACGCGCACATCACGGTCCAGAAAATGAATTTCGGATTGTGTGCACCACTTTGGATAACAAAGGATTCTAAGCTTACAGTGCTAATTAGCGCAGCATTTTAGAAACGAATTCACGTCAGCGATAATGCCTTACATTAATGACAGCGAGTTCAGTCTTTTATACCATAGCTGACGTCAAGTCAATTTATTAATTAAGACTGCTTGTGTTTGCTAACCAACCGTGCCACGCCACTTTGTCATTTATGCTGGATGTCATTTGTCCATTAGAATCACTTTGCAATACCGGTACGATAAATTAAATTATCTGTAAGACCGCTTTTGAACTATTTATTCTGGAGAAAGAAATTCAAACTCGCACAAGGGATTTTTACCGTTAAATGTTTGTAAACACTTGGCCTAAATACATCCGTGCCATGCTATCTTCGTCATTTATGCGAATCGAATCGAATGTGCTCACTGCGGCAGGGACTGCCATTCCCACAGTCACAGTCACAACAGACGCTGTTCCCAACCTGACATTCAGGGCACAACTCCATGATCCCTCGGGATTGACGGATGCCTACTACTACTACTACTACTATTCTACTATCACATTAGCAAAATAGTGTCATCCGATTTAATATGAGTAGACCATATTTTTAAAATAAAAAATGAATTTAAAAAAAAACCCTGATTTACAGGTAGCGATTGATTTGAGGTTGTTCTATATAGTACATGACGTTATGTCTTACGCAATATTCTGAAAGGAATACGGTAATTTATTTCGACAATATACTTGACGATATAGAAACCGACGCACTTCATCTCCACGAGAAAACATGAAGCATTGCAGATAGATATTGGCTTACTTTTCTCCCGCGTTTTTCTCTTGGGAATCGTTCCTAACACATCTGCCCTCTATACCCCGTCTTGCGGGACCCACGACGCAGCATCATGCACAAACCCAAGATTGTTTTCGAATAATTATCACTCGATGCAGTCTGCGCTGCTGCGCGCATCTCTCATGATTGAGTTGAGATCAATATTTATAGATTCCGAGAACTGAATTATTATGTATCCGATGCATGTGATTTCTGCACAAGTAACCCCCAACGGAAAGAAAGGGAAAGTTGGGGGAGTCACTATCGACACCATATTGCCTTTACAAAAAAACATCTAAACCTCAGGTTCTGTGCGGCATGCGCAGTTAGAAAACGGTAGTACGGTATAAGTACAACTAAAGTCCTTTCTTGGTTTATAATGAGCGCTCTCTTGCAGGCTTGATTACGATGTAGGTTCGAATCCGGGCAGTTTCTCTCCGAAGGAAAAGAAAAAGAAACACGGATGCGTGGAGGTGGAGAGAGGAGAAAGGAGGGTTGGATGATATGATGTGCTTGGGGGAAAAGAACAACAGGGGGGTTGTTCTAATTGCTTTTTAATTTTGTTATGTATTTGTTTGGGACGTTGTAGAAACGTTATAGTCTAAAACGTTTGAGGAACGTTGTTGGAATGTTTGTTTACAACGTTAGAAGACGACGTCATCACGACGTCAAGAAAACTCCACACAATTACGTCGTCGCAACATTACATCTCAACGTTGCCACAACGAAAACATAGCGTTGCCGCAACGTTTTTGGTTAGCTGGGTAGTTTTCTTGAAATAATTTGTTTTTTGACGCTGTTCTTTTTACTGAAAGGTAGATAAAAGCTTTAAGAAACAAATTATTTTTGATTTGAATTGACAAAAGGTGAATGATATACCAAATTAGGGAAAAGGAGAGCGAAAAGGTCTAGATACGTCATACGTACGTCATCCGCCATCCACGCGCCAATCTTTCTAAAGATTTACCGTATGCAGTACAAGGCGGCCGTAGGATCAATGCTATGCAATTTATTCCCCACCCCTCCCCCGTGCTACCCCACCTCTGAGGTGGGGATTTGGTCACGTTTTTAAAGCCCCAGGGTGGGGATTTTGGTCATCATACTAGGGATAGAGGTACATGTGTGTTTTATTATAATACAAACCCGATGGCATTTTTTATAAGTCTTACAGTGCGTTTATGTATGTTTGTTCGATCCTTTTGCAAGGCGTTTTTTGTTTTAATCGAAACATAAAGCATAGCATCAAAACCATCTTGCATGCCTTTAAGCATGTCAAGCAAGCGTTTACACTATGGACATCTAACAAAAGAAAAACGGTGCACTAACAATAAACATCCATTGTTACTTGTTCACAGTGTAAGTGAGCGGCACCGATCTCTATACACTGGATTGGCAGCGCAGCAGTGATTGCCTATGCGTGAATTGAAGCCACCGCGCGGCCATCTTGCTATTCAAAACAATGGCCGTTTTCCAAGCTCCAGGCTTCAGCTCCGTCTCCAACTTCAGCCCATTCATAAACTACATGCATGAATGCAGTTTGGCAATGGGCTGAATTCGGAGACGGAGCTGAAGCCAGGGGCTTGGAAAATGGTCATTGTGTTGAATATAGCAAGATGGCCGCGCAGTGGCTTCAATCGCGGAGCTTCGCAGCCAATCCAGTGTATAGAGATCAGTGGTGAGCGGTGTCATGCATGCGATTTGCGCGTCAACGCTAAAATCCATGGTACAGGGATTTTGGGGGTTGGCCTTCACATCCTGACAATGAGCCAATCACGATGCAACCTGACGCTCAGGTCAAACATTTTTTCCCACTTTTCTTAAATAATTTAGACAGTCATGCATGTTTTCATATATTGTAAAATTAATTTTGAATTCATCATCAATTCGGTCGATTCACAACTTAGTGCGCGGCGCACCGAGTTGTGAATCGACCGAATTGCGTTACTTTATTTATCCTTTCCCGACTTTATCAGCCTCCCCATCCTCATCTACTTTGTCGATACAAAAAATTAATTTCACAAATGCAAGCCATTTCCATATCATTCGGAACTCCAAAAGATCTTGTATATAGGCCCCATACATGTATTTATTGTAGTGAACTCGCACTGGATCCTGAATAAAACCACACCCATGTTTCCATTTAGAAGCAGTTATGAGGAGCAAGATATGGGACTAAAGGGTACCCCCTCTTGTCCCTATACCCTATAGGCCCTACACACTCCGGACTATTGTTACCTAACACATTGCTTGGATATCTGAAAGGAATTCCTGAGATTCCGGGAACACAATGGCCAGCAGAAAAGAAGGGGTGGGGTTCCCTCTGTCCCTTGCTTCAAATAGTCTAAATACATTGCTAATGCCCCTGTCACACTTTGCCGGATAAGGCAAACGCATGAGAAACGAATGTCGATTTTTGGCATCCGTTGATATCCGTTGAAATGCGTTTCATGTCCTTTTTATCCTTTGGATGGACGTTCATCGTCAGGTGATGTCCGTCAAAGCGGCCTGAAAACTTTGTGCATGCACAAAATCTTTTCTCGCCAGAAACGGATAGCGAGATCCGGCCCTTGTCCGATGGTTGTGCGTTTTGTCCTGTATGTGTACTGTACTTGGTCGTATTCCACACGTTCCTAATTCGCTAGGCTTCCTGCAGGGTCCGTTGCTGCAGGAGATGGGACGGATGGAACGGGCATGTACAGCACATCAAACGCATACACACCGCATAGCCACAGGACGCCTGCAGGATGCCTGCAGGACGACTACCGGTCAAAACGCATGTAGTTACGGATGACAAACGGACAGGACGGCCATAACTGATGATTACAGCATATCTACAGTATATGCACAGGACATGGAACTGATGTTTAACGAATATGTGCCGGCCTGCAACTGACACCTCGTGCGTTTTGTCCTGTGGGCATGCGGTGCATGTTCGTTTCTCATGCGTTTGCGCACGTTCCACTGTCCTGTATACAATCGCCCCAGGTGCGTTGTTTGTGCGTTTTATTCGGCCCCTGGACCGTGCATGTACGCTCCTGCAAAATGGAAATTTACACTTTGTCCACCGGATTGACGATTTGACCAACGGATAAACAAAATACCATCCGTTTCTTGTACGTAGGGCCGATCCGGCGATGTGTGACAGGGGCATTAGTTTCTATTTTAGTGACCTGGCACCACAAAACGGGTAGAACGTGGCAGCAATTGAAAATTCAGATTATTTCGATAAAAATACAGGTAGGCCAAATGACTTTTATTGGATGACTTGTGTGTTAATCGTTGTAGCTCGTTCCTAGCCCGGCTATAATATTTTAAAGTTGTCCACGTTGTTGAAAACACTCCGGAGAAATAGTTTGAGACTGAATTCAGTAACAAAACTTTGGGATATGGACTTCCAAGTGAACACAAGTGTTGTTTCTGCTTCTAACTCAAAATTACATAATGCGACTTTTCTGCTCATTTCTTTGTATCTTTTCTCTTCAGCTCTTTTAAGGGGAAATTATTTTGAATTAATGGTGCTTGGAATTTAAACATATTTTTGCACCCACTTTCTTTCCAAATGAGGAACCTGCAACATTTTTAAATGTTGCCTTTCTGTAGCATATTTAAGCTTAGCGTGTTAGTCTCAACAACGTGTACAACAGAACAAGAAATGTTCTTCATCTAAACACGTTTATAAACTAAACATGTGTCCGATAGGCAGATGTCAAAAAGCTAAGAACGTTCTAGGCCGTGACGTTGACGAGGATGGGCGTTTAGAACATAAGCAGATTCACTAATTTAAAACAAGTATATTTCGCATGTATATTTCACACGTATATTTGGCGATGCTAAACACCATTTTTTACAGTGTCGTTAGAATGTTTCCTTTTTGTTTCTTTTGAGGGACGCTTGCCGCTTGTGTCCTGTTCAGCTCTATTTTGTCTTAGTTGTTGCTCTCTCTATCGCTTTTTTTAAACGGAAACCGAGAAGACGGCTGGTCACATTTATTAAACTCCGCTGCTCACAAAGTCAATTCCCGCCCCTTTGGTTAAAGTATCCGGACTCCCCAAACAGGCAAATATATCATATTTAATTGTAAAAGACATAACATCGTCGCTGCAATTAAATATTACCCTCCGAGGAAACACTCCGCTAATAGCCGCCCGGTTTATACTCCACGGGCGGGGTTAATGCTTAAATAACTGTAAATAATGCTAGGCCTCGTGAAAGATCAAATTAATAAAAAGAACCAGTAAGAGAATCATTTACGAAAACGGAACCATTCCAGTTTGGAAGAAGAATTTGTAGTAGACATCTTCGAAGTTGCTGTCTATGGCATAGCTCCTATGAGTGCAGTTTTTGAACATAGGGCCTACAAGTCGGAATGGTGAAATTTGAGTTCATATACCTGTATAATTAAAGCCCCAGGTGAAATGATTATCATAGTAAACCATACCACCCCCCCCCCCCCCTTCCCCCTTCTCTCTCTCTCTCTCTCTCTTTGAGGTTTTCAAGGCTGCCATGACGTCATATTTGATAAAGTCTAAAGTCTAAAGTCCAAAATATGGGGGTTACATTACCCAATTGGAGGTGAAAACTGCACTTGTCCAAAATTTGGGTAAACAAACTCTCATCTGATTGTGCTAAAATAGACTTACCCAAATTTGGGGTAGTTGCAGTTTTCACCCACATTTGGGTAAATTTGGTCCATTTGATTTTTCACTGCACGTGAAATGTAAGCCACGTGTGGACCGCAATTGGAATGATCATCGTACATGTATTAAGATTAAACCACGTGAGCACATGAGCACTTTATTACCATCACTATACACTAGGCGGTCCATGACACGCGGCCAATATCCGTGCGGGCAGCGGCGGCGATTTCTCGTCAAGGTTGGGCGGGGGGGGGGGGGGTGTGGGGGAAAAAAGCGCACAACCAATAACAACTTCGATGCGCTAGTTGTGCAATGGCGTCACCCTTATTGTATTTGTTTAATTTGTTTTATTGTTATCAACCACGTACTAAGTACTATGGGGATGCTATAAATAGGTAAACTTAATACCTCTGGGGTTTAGTTAAAACCTGCCGAATGCATTACGTCTTGTTTCCGTTCTGTCGACGAATTCCATAAAACTTTATAGTGTACAATATGCCCTGTTCACAGGATAGCTTACCAGACCAGTCGTTCACCAATCAATAAAGAAATATGAACAACAAATATTGGAGATTACATACCCATCCCTGACCAATACTTTGTTTGGAAGAACGTACAATCAGTTCAACTGTGATTGAAGAGATCATGTAATCGGAAATTTTGTATTTGTTGTCTCTTGTGTCTCCTGGGAATTCTTTTTAATGTGTGTTGGTGTTTGTGTTTTGGTGCATTCCGGAGCATGTAAAAGTCAATGACCCATGGCAAAATATTGGGGGGGGGGGGGGGGGGACACTGCCATAGACGTCCCCTCCACAAAAATTATTGGGGGCGGGGAAGTGTCCCCCGTCCCCCCGGGATCGCCGCCCATGCGTGCAGGTCATACCTGTGTTACCATTGGGGAGGCATGGGTAGACGTTTGTGCTTAAATTGTTACACAATTTGAATGACCAAAAGAACCTCGAAGACGGCCACCACGCATAACGTCAATTGCGTTTGGTTGGGGATCTCCCACTTTTGCCAATATCTTTGTTCCAAGTGCGCTCGTCAGAAGTCACAAATATTGGTATTACATGTTGCCATCAGGACTTACCTATATATTCAGTGTTGGAGTCGAGTCCTACAATCCGAGTAGCAAGTTCTCGGAGTACATTTAGAGCCTATCGGTCCGAGTCCGAGTCATTGATGATCGAAATCCTAAGTCAAAAAATCGAGTCCGAGTTTTTCAAGGTCTGAGTACGGGCCGAATACGAGTACGTAATTAGAGTACGGGCCGAGTACGAGTACACCATAAGAAACAAAAAATGGCAAGTTAATGTTCTGAACATTAGTATAACGTAGGCCCCATACCTGCATCTCATTGCATCATCAAGAGTCTAAACACCAACATTTCAGGAGACTGATTATTTCACTTTATTTCCATGTTTTGTTAGTTACTTTCTACACAACATGATGAACCTACTCAAAAAGTCGTACATCACATGTAATTGAGCCAGATATTTCTCCTTTTGGGAATTTACCCAACAGCCCAAGGACTGTTTATGTATGTGTACTTTCGAGTACGAAGGTGCAGTATCAAAAGAAAAAATATTTATTGTACTTCGGAGTACGGGTATCGAGTACAAAGTACAAAATGCCGAGTCCGGGTACGAGCACAAAAAGCCGTTTAGGCCCTACGTGCCGAGTCCAATTTTTTTCGAGTGCTGAAAATCGAGTTTGGGCAGATTACTGGTACTCAATTGAGTTGTACTCGAGTACGAGTACAAGTACGAGTGCTTCAACACTGCCTATCTTATCAATACATTTAATTATCTTGATCCAATATTAAATTGCTAATGGTCATAAATTGTGGCAATGCGTCACGGATGATGTCCGATTCTGTTTCTTACAGGTACTTTCTTTAATTTCTTTCTGTACATATATTTCCCCTCGAGATATGTATATCTATAGTTGGTTGACGCACGTAAACAACAATACCTACGTGTACACAATTTAGCCATAGCCAGCGTGTTGAGGAAGTCAGCCAACCATGTGAATGAATATGTATGTTTGAATTTGAATAAAGTGTGGAGATTTTTGTCATGTATTGTGTTTATTGTCCGAGTCTAGTTTGTTTAATAATTGTACCGCAGTCATGTGATGCAGAGAGGTGGATCACCCGAAACAAGAAATGAGATATTGTCGATCGCTGGCGATACTCACAAATTTAGCTGCGAAAAGCGAGAAATTGAGACCAGGATCGGTCGTGAAACATTGGAGTCCGGGGTATCAAGACCCCATCTGATTGTAAGTATGGCCATTTGTGTAAATCTGTCGATTAATGAGGAAGTAAAGATTGTTTGAATTTTCATTAATTTTCTGCATTTGGTTGAAGTACAGCCTGGTGACTTATCCTGTTAATGTAAATCTGAACGAGTAGATGAATCATTATAATGATTTATGATAATGAGTTGTCGTTATAATATAATAAGCAGAGAAATGTTGATGCATTCGGTTAAGTACCGGGTCGAATTAGAATGCATCGAATTTATCATTGATATGCTAATGATTGTACGGTTCGGTGGTCAGGGCGGGAATTTTGAATAGGGTGCAGTTCGTGCTGTAAGTGGAGAAACGCGTCACTTCACGCTTGCTAGCAGCAACGACAACACACGAAAATTAATTAACTATGGAATTGTAATAGAGTGAATATCACTCTTAAATCCTGAAATCATTGCTCAGCTAGCCTGAGAGCGGTGGTCAGCATAGGTCAGGCATACGTTTCCACTTTTCCCCAATATATATATTAAAAGACAGGTTTTTGTGGTTTTTCGTATCTGGCGATCACCAGAAGCAATGGGATGATTTCACAACTTAATGTTGACAAATATCTCGATATGCAAAGGTATCACTAATGATGGTGTGTATTAGTCGAAGTAGTAAATATAATTAAAGTGGGCGGGTTCAAGCCGGTTGCTGCAGCTCGCACATTACCAAAATTAATGAGTATGGTATGTTTTGTTTAATGTTTTTTTTAAAGACATTTTCAGTGTTGAGTCTTTTTGGAAAACTTAATTAATTAAAGAATTAATTCGTTCATAAACAGCCCGTGTTGTATTATTTGGTATTTGTTCATTAGCAGCCCATGTTGATTGAAATCATGAAAAAGGAAGAGATTTCCAAGGGATTATTTATATGATTGTAATTGTCGTTGTAGACGGTACGTTTGCTGGATTCAGTCCAAATCTGCGACACCGGCACAGGCGAGAGAGGTCCGTGAGCCGGGTTCCAGGAACTCAGGGTCAAGAGAACGAGGTGCATGAAGGTGGGATGGCAGTCGACTAGTGGTTGCAGAAACCAAACGCGACCGTCCACCATCGACCCACCAAGAGCGAACCAGCCGTCAAGAACGGGAATCTCAAGTGCCGAGTAGGCAAGGGACATTGTCCGACAATCCGCGGTGGGCCAACTTTATTTAAAATATTCCGGAATATTATTGTTTGTATAATTAGCAACCTTATTTTGTTTCTTCCATTATCATTCATACTTGCCAGCATCATTATTAATTGATTGTCCGTTTAAGAATCACATAACTCACATCTAGATTATACCCAGGTTGAATTAGAGATTATAGTTTTGAATTAACATTGGAGTTACTGGAAAAGTCTATTGAAATATTTTGGTAATACAAGTCATCAAAGCCTGGTAATTTAATTCATATTTAAACTCATCGCCAGATTATTTCAATTGTACGAAGGGTGGTAAATATACATTAATGATATGTCGAATCTTCGGACTATCGAACCTTCGGACAATCGGGCTGTCACCGTATTATTTGTCTTTTCCATATTGGAGCATTTGCTGATCATGTCATTTGATGCTCATGCACACGTTGTCAGTTGAACGAGGATGGGTCTGTCGAGAGAGTTAAAGGAATCCTGCAATGACATTTGTATGACTTAAATAAGCCTACAAAAGAGACAGCTTCATTGCCATGTTACTCCTAATTTCTACGGAAGCCCGTTCGTGCCAGGTTTTACTAGTGAAAAAAATGTATTGCAAAATAGTGCAATATTTTTGCGAAATAATGCAATACTATTGCGATATAACGCAATACTATTGCGAAATAACGCAATAGTTACTGCGAAATAACGCAATAGTTATTGCAAAATTACCAATCTTATGAAGTAAAACTTGGCACAAACGGGCTTCCGTAAATTTCTACCTCCTTTGTAGCAATTTTTGGGAGTATTTTCAACATTTTGGTTTTCCTGCTAATTTCAATGAGCCAAATTTCCATGAACCAAAGCATGGTGTCATCCAGGGCACAAAAGCGGTGTCTTCATAGCTGTGTTCATAGCCTACTGATATATAACACTTCCGGGTTAACCGGAATTACAACGCTGAATGAACATATCATAAAAGTGCTAGCTCAACATGAAAAATTGACGGAGGGTCGTGTTCAGTCAGGTCTGCAGGCCTATACACAAAAAGAGTGAAAATTAATGCACTGAGTTTGCATATAATCAACCTCTATATGCCCCTCGTTAATATAGGTTTTCCCGGACGATTTCGGAAAATGTGCACATTAATTCGTAAAAGATGCATTCGTTTTCGTGCGAAATAGAATGAACGTTCACAATCCCGTTTTCTATTTAACAATTGATAATTCTATTTCCATAAAGGTACGTTCAGTCGTAAAAAATCAGCGTACGATTTCCAGAATGTGCACTGAATTTAGTATATTGATAATTCGTTTTAGCGCGAATTCGAACGCACATCCGGAATCCTGTTTTCCTTTAATTTATCGTCAATCTATTTCGCAAAAAAATGTGCAGCCGATTTCCCGCGCAGTGTTTTTTTATATTTTTTTATGCATGCCTGGTCAAGCATTGGAATTTTTGTATTTGTTAAGAAAAGTAACATATGGGGAACTAAACCAGGTGGTCTTATAGTCTTTTGAAACATACCAAAAATAAGCTGAACAAAATCGTTCTTTCTTTGCTCAGCATTTGCCACGGTCGCATTATATAGCAAAATTTCACAGTTGACATACTGGTGGGCCTCCTAAAATATCCAATAATGGTAGACAATCGAACTTATAAAATTAGAGAACTTTAAGAAATACAGAAAGACATTAAAATGCAAGTAAGACAAAGAACCACCAACAATAAAAAAACAAAAACATGAATGATCAATTAGGCCTACAATACATTGATTGATTAATTAATTAATCAATTAAAGTTGTATCATGAATTGTATAGGCCTATATACTTTATTTAAATTGAATGCAGAATTTGCGAATTTAAATTATTAGAAATGAAAAAGAATTTTCAATTCAGGCCGTGTCACAATGACAAATCGAATTGCTGCGAAATAGATTGCACATTCTTAATAATCGGCCACGCATACGTCAAACCGAAAGCCTAATCACGTATATGCATATTCTACACACAATCCCAGCAAATACGGAGAACAACCCGAGAAGTCCCCATGGTTCTCCCCTGAACCATATTTCACACTTATTGACAGTAGAGAAAACGAGTTGCCAGAAATTGGTTCTCCCTTGAACCCATCTCACTTAACGAAGGTTGAGATACGAGTTGTGCGATAAGGTTCTTTTCAGAACCCATACCTCTCGTTAATTGAGATAAACACATGGTGTTACCGCAAACCGAAACGATATCGATATTCCACCATGCAAAGCCTCAAAACTTATGTTATGTACATTTATTTATTTGAAAGATACAAAATGAAATCGAATGCTAGTTTTTGCCAAAATGAAACAGGGATATACGTCGTTCTAAAAATCAGCGCGAAATTGAATTCAAGTTTTACAAATTAAAATACACATCTTGCGAAATCGTCCGGGAAAAACTATACAATCAAGTCTACTCTTCTGTTGATGAACCCCTTTTCTTGCATCCCTTCTAGCGTTTTTGTACGTTCCCATCCTTTCTATAGTGTTCTTATAATGGTTGGAATGATTGATAGTAGGCCTATCCAAGCTTTACGAGCTCCGAGACTCATAGCTAGCGATGTTGAAAGCACAAGGGAATATTCGAAGCCGGTAACAGCCGTGCGTCAATTAGCTCTAAGCGTGGCGTACAATTTTGGGTTCAAGAAGAATCGGGTCCTGGATATGAAGGGACGGGTTAACATGAAAATCACACTGCAAGCCCTACAACAACTGCACCGCAAAGCTTGTTGGATTTGCGAAGGCGTATGCGGATGCCTGCACGTTAATCGATGTACATGTACTATTGTGGTTGTAATAGAGCACCGAAGTGATGACGTCAATGCAATGTTTGGAACCAGAATATTTTTTGTATGTGTTTGCACGACTGGCTGTTAAAGGGACACATTGCTTTGGATTTTGCGATTTGGGCTATAAAACTGAAATGGATATGGTTGGGAACCTTTTTTAAAAGTAGAATATATAGATTCACATATCCTTTCAAATTGCGTGGTTTTTGTTAAATTTTGTGACAAATAACGGTCCGCCATTTTGTAGAACCAAATTTTTGACTCCACAAAATGGCGGACCGTCTTCACCAGTCGTATTTCCAGTCGCATCTGGTTGAAGTACGTTCTGTTGATCCATTTTGATGTACTGTGGCACGGCGCGCAGCACTGGCGATATGTGTCGCGAGTTAGAGAATTGTATCTGGCGATCATCTGGTTTACAAGGCCACTGGCTGCGGCGCCAGCCTAAAGACTCTTACAGCGTATTTTGCGCATTATTTAGACGGTGGTATTTACTACTGGAAATAAGTCTATGTTTCGCGGGTCAGATGTCAGGGGGCAGCGGCAAATTTTTTGTTTTGTAATCACTACTCACTAATTACAACACATTATACGTGTTTTTTTGCATGAACAACTCTTATAAAAAATAAGGAACATTTCCAAACAGCAAAATTTCATGACATTTGAAGGCAATGTGTCCCTTTAACAAAGGAACAGTCGAAATTGACATTTGTTTGGAACCAGTTGTCATGCCAACTGACGTCAGACTTCGGTACTCGGTAAGCCAGTTCAGTATCTCAAAGGTCATGGGTTATTCGGGATAACATTTATGACGTAATGTTACGCCATGTTACGCGAACTCCCATTCTGATTGAACTTAACAGGTGTGCGTTGTGCGACCATCTTGCGCGTTCACACGCGCGCTAGGTCACGCGGGTCATTGGGGATAAAATGTAATTGTGCACATAGTTGAAATACCGAACCTACTTATTCAAAGATACGAAGTCCTCGGTAAAAGGCACGCGTAAATATCGAAATCTATCAAAGTTGCAACATTGTGGAAAACCCACGTTGGCAGAATTTCATTACATCTCTCAGAAGTTTTTTAATTATCGTATGCGTATTATTTAATTATAGAACTTTATGCGTATGGGTGGTAAAAAATTATTGCCTGCACATCTTGTCTCTAAGCAATGGAATGTGCTAAAGCGATTTAACCACGGGAATCTCTTCAACCAGCATTAGCTGAACCTTTTTGCGAAGGCGTAGCCCTACTCACTAATCGATGTCCTGTTGTGGTTATTGTGCTTGTTGAAATGACTTGTCTTCGAACAAGTCGTTTCTTTGTGTTTTTCAATGCAACTATAGGTTTTCCCGGCCAATTTAAACACAAATTAATTCAATTTAATACACGGCTCATTCAATTTCGTTTGAAAATGAATGCTTCGTTGCATCAGCATTCAACATTCAAAAGGAGTAATTCCATTTCAGCAGTTAGCATTCACTGGCCAAATAAGATCATTCAAATTCATGAGGTCGCAAAGATCATTCAATTTCGTAAAAGCCAGCAGCAAGAGGCTGGTCAACCATTCAATTTTATCAATTGGCAAACATTTTTCAAATGTTTACATTCAAATTCGTTTCTATGGTATGTGCTTTCTGATTCGTATTTACCTATATAAAGGCAGATATTCTGAGTAGAATTCATTTCCACACTAATTCTGCGTTATATACCTTTAAGTAGAGCGATTTTGAACGAAAAAATGGCTGCCCGTGGTCAATACAGAAGAGTGAATAGTTTAGATATAGGGGGAGGCTGATTGAAGCATTTGAGAACGACCACGCTGACTACCTAGAATTGGCAGACACTCTTGGAATCGAGAGATCTACTGTAATGTCAATAGTGGCAACATATTTGTGTACCGGTCGTCACAAAAAGTTTCCGAAATGAGCACACAACACCAAGGTTGATCAGGAAATGCGAGATGAGCTTGAGCGATTGCTGGACGACAACCCTCTTCTAACTCTGAAACAGATGAAAGATGAGCTCCAACGTAATCTGCCAGACAAACCAACTGTGTCTCCCAGCACCATTGTTAGAACCCTGGACGGCATGCTTATGACCCTTAAACTTTCAGAGGACGTGCCTGATGCCCGCAACTCGCCAAGGGTACTTGATATGCGGGTAGAGTACGCGCAGTGGTTCATGCATTATGGAGTTGTCGGCCACTGCGTATTCCTTGACGAAACTGGCTACAACAATATGGACAAGGCGCTCTTTTGGGAGAGCCCCTCGCGGTATCCCAACGAGACGCGCTGTACACGCTCAACGTGGACGCAACTGTATCGTGACATTTGCAGTTTCCGGGGAGATTGGCCTTGTACAGCACCGGATAGCATTTGAGACTGTTACAAGAGAAACATTTGAAGAGTTTCTGGCCGACACAGACCGTGAGTGTGAAAACATGTTCTCTGCAGATGAACCGGTCTTTAATGTGTACGGCCATGCCAGACCACATGTGCGTGCCCAGCTGCCAGCAGGAACCAACCAGCAGATCCAGTTGAAACGGCTACCACTATATTCACCATTCCTGAACGTGACAGAAATGGCCCATTCGTCATTCAAAGCTGGATTGAAGAGAAATCTGGCCCTCCCAGAATGGCAGCTACGAGTAGGGGACCGGGAAGCAGCGCATGAAGCAGGAATGAATCTGCAACAGTGGAGGTGTGATCTACTGCAAGAAGTGGCTCAGCTGAATGTCGGCCAAATAACTCTCGAAAAGTGTGTGAGATGGTACAACCACAGCCAAACGTACCGGTACATGGCGAGATGCCTAGTACGTCAGAACATTGAAGGCTAAATAAACCAATTTAAGATCTAAAAAACATTTTGTTTGGGTTAATTTTGTAACGACTCCCCCTGATAATTTTAAGCTTTTGTTTCTTAAAAACACTTTTAATTTGACATGGTCCGAACATTAGCAGAAATAAAGAAAACATAAAGACCAGTGCAAACGATCACACATTAAGGCAATAGCGAAAGATTTTGTTTTCATTTCAAACTTATCACCATAACTTTTCAAACTTTACTTAAGTCTTCTAGATACAGGGTACAGGCTTTAACTTTAATCATGGGGTAACAAAGCAAAAGGAACAATTATTGCAATTAAGACAAAACACGTGACGTAAATGAAATGCAAACAACACGGAAACGCATCTAACAAAGAAAAACTCAAGTGCCAGTAAAAGAGCTATTGCCAGCTTCCTCGAATAAACAAGCCATAACTCATGTTTAATTTGAACGCACAGAATTTGAAATTCATTGCCCATCAACAAAAAAGAAAACAAAAACTAGCAACAAATTCCTGTGCGCTTCGACGAGTCTTAATTTGATTTTATCAATTGTAGATAGGTAGTAGAAATTTAACGGAAGAATAGTGAAAATGTAGTCTCGAATGCCTATAAATAAAATAGAATGACTAAAACGAACCTGAATGAAAAGAACGAAATCATGTGTGCACAAACACGAAATTGAATGCAATAGTAGCTAAAAAGAAACCCTAGTTTGATTGAATTCGGGGGAAATGTGTGAATTTGAATGCGTGTTAATGAAATTGAATTAATTTGTGATGAAATTGGCCGGGAAAACCTGCATTATGCCAGATGGCATAAATAAGGAAGAACGTCATGACACGTAAATACCTATAGTGCATGGGATTATCAAGCTACATACAAGATGGTTTTAGGCCTAATCATCGCCTTTCAATCAAATACCGGTTATGATGTTGATGATTTTTGCGTTTTTGGAAATGTATAACTTGTAGGTTAACTGCCAAAGGTTAGCTACCCGTGGATGAAGTCTAATTTCCTCACTTAAATTCTAATAAGCATCACAGCTATATCCTTGCGACTTTTAAACGAATTTTTTTTTGTTTTTTCCACCGCTCAGGCTAAAAGGTACACTATATATACAGAAAAGGATTAAATACTTTCTAAAATAGGTAAACTCTCTGCGAAATGTCGTTGACCAAAAAGGCATACATACAACATTTGCTTTTGCTGCAATTTTCAGAAATAAATGGATTTGGGGGTTAGTATTTTATAGCGGACGTGCTAGCAAATAATGTAACACTATAACATATTTTAAGTTTTGTGTGCATAGATGCTGGGAAAACAGAGAGAAAATAATATGTTTTAGTAGTCTGATTCCCTGACCATACTTGAGACAAATGGAGCAATTTATATAGAGTCAGGGAATCATCAGGTCGGGGAACTAGACTATTTCCAACGATTGTCGGCCGACAATCGTTTGAAAACGATATAAATATCCACTTTTCTTGAAAACGACAGCACACCAGGTGCCATGATTTCACCGGATGCTTGAGACTGCTATTTACATACAGTCTAGCACGGTATTTTCCTAATATTGTTTTTTAATATATATATATATTTGCATATGTTGTATACTCCCTTAAGGGGTGGGAAAGGACAGCTTTTAGGGGGACTGTAGTCCCTAAGAACCCCAATAATCTATAGCCTACTTTCCCAAGCTCCTTTCCCGAGCTAAGCAAGCAGCTGCTTTCCGAGAACCTGTGGGGAAAAGTCCCAGGCTTACTCGGGTGGGACTCAAACCCACGACCTCCTACTTACTTGTACTAACGTCTTAACCACTCAACCGCCCAGCTTTCCGGGGTCGGCTGACCAATTCAAATCCAATATAGCAGCCGCCTTATCTACATATAGCCCAGCACAAATACATGAAGTATACATGCATGCGTCACGCATCTGCATGCTTAAAATCAAGACAATAGGGTGTCTATTAAACCAAGTACGCTGTCAAAAAAGTTCGGTAATATTTACAGTAAAAAGACTGGCAGCAGACTGACGGTAAAATTTACAGTCCGTGAATTGTTTACGGTACACAACCGTCATTGCAACAGTTTGTTTGTCTTTACTCTCTTGATGTAAAAGAGTGAAAAACTCTCTCTGCAAAAGAGTGAATCCCTTATCAAACCACTCTAAAAAGAAAACACTCCAAAAAAGTGAAAACCACTCCAAAAGAGTGAAATTTCCACTTTTTCGAAGAGCCATACGGGACCACTCTTTTTAGACTTGTCCCTTATAAGTTATATGGCTCTTCGAAAGAGTGGACATTTTCATTCTTTTTGAGTGGTTTTTATAAGAGATTCACTCTTTTGGAGTGGTTTGATAAAGGATTCACTCTTTTGGAGAGTGGGTTTTTCACTCTTTTATATTTATTTCGTCATACAATCCACAAGGGAAACTGACTATAGGTAAATTTGAATACACGTTCACAGTGAACAAAAAAACTGGCAGGAGCGGGATTCGAACCTGCGACCTTCAGGTTACCGTACCGGCGCTCTACCAACTGAGCTATCTTGCCATATGTTGGCGGTCTCCCAAATCGTCAGTATCTTTGTTCGGGTGGGCGCTAGTCAGAAGTCATGAACCCAGAATGCTGTAGGCCTATAGCCAGGGATCACACCCAATTTTACGATACAACCTGGGAAGCAACACTGTGGGGATCACTCAATGAGGATACGACTTTTTAACTTATAATTCGTCATACAATCCACAAGGGAAACTGACTAGGTAAATACATTTTCACAGTGAACAAAGAAACTGGTAGGAGTGGGATTCGAACCTGCGGACTATAAATTTTATGGTACAAATTTCGGTGTAAAAAACCCTTATGAATGAATGTCGCCTATACGGTTGTAAAACTAGTTACTGTTGTTATTTTAATACCAATTAAAAAATATACCTCAATATAAAAAGACTGAAAAAAGAAAATTGATTTTAAAAATTTAACATCACGGTCTGTGCGTGTATTATAGGCAAGGAACGGTAAAGAACTATAGAACAGTATAAATATGCTTGGAAGACGTTTTAAATTAGCAGCGTTTCTACAGCAACAGCAAATCATGTCCAGCGAATGAACATCGACCTAAAAACATCCAACCCTCTTCCTACCCAATGTTCACACCCACAAAATTTGTGATACCTTCTCCAAAATAATTAGTTTATATTGCAACGTTCCATGACCTCGAGCAGACGATAAATTCTGCGCAGGAAATGTCCTTCACATACTTTTGCCGACTATTTCCTTTTTGTCAGTCTGGTATCACTTAGCAATAAGATCCAAAGAGAGTAAGCTATATCAAACATGTTCTTACCGAATAAATTAGCCTTGGCATGATTACAATAAGAAAACAAAATACGGCTCTGAAAAGAATTGGACCACCAACATATCACCTTATGTCACGCTGTATATGTAGGCATCTGTGGTTGACTAGAGCATATATATCCAGGCATAAACATTACGTGACTGTCCAATTCCTAAACATTAATGTTTAATGGTTCAATACGATTCGTCAATATGTTTAGCATGTTAACGTGTTTACAAATTGATAAAACATTAGGAAAGCGTTTAGAAAAGTGTTTAATTGCTAAACACTGTTTTTGCAGTATTATGTGCAGTATTAAGTGAAAACGGTGAGCTATAAAATCACTGCTTTACATAATTTTTAAAATGATGTTTGAATGATTTAATGATGTTTGGATGCTCTGCCGATATGGTCAGTTTGAAAATAAAGTAATCATCAAAGGAGGTTACTAAAACCACTCGCTGGAACGTAAGTGGACAGTAAACACGATGTGGCTAGGGAAAGTTTAATGAATTCGCCAAGGTACAATTGGCGTCGTTGCACCGGTGATGGACTTGACCTTCCGAAGCACTGCCTGTGCATTGCATGATCAATATCATCAATCTTAATCATCTTAAACACCGAGTACATTTCCAGAGATTTATTTAATCGGCCGTCGGTTGTTTGCTTTTTAAGCACTTCACGATATTATTCATCTGTCTGGGCGTTATTACACAAGCACATGCACATGAACTCAATATGTGCACAGTGAACGTCATCAAACAGCCCCTGACTTTACGATCAAATACCTAAATTTTGAAACCAATATGGCCATGTTCTGGCTGTAAATTTAAACTTAATGGTTTCACCCTACAAAGGAAATTATGGAAGAAACACACACAACAAATCGACCAACGATGGTAACATAATAATATATTTATACTTCAAATTTTTAATGACAAAATAAACGGCGCAGTGTAATAAGTGTTTTTCTTTTCGTTCAAAAATTCAGGTTTTCTTATAATTCGTCAGTAGGGGAATCCATTGGTTGATATTAGCTTAAATTTTGAGGTATCACTATTAAAACACTATAGCTATAATCATTTGCTGCGCACCGGTTTGGGTACATGATTGTACATCGCAACATATAGTATTGCATTACATTGTGTCATTGGCCGTAATAACTGCTTGAGACTGTTCATGAAATGCTAACTGAACGAATGCAGGAACCAGTAAAGTAAAGAGCATTCAACCAGTCTACCTAAGTCTACGTTATTTTTCTGTAAGACTTAATTAACAAAAAACATTAACGGTATGACTTGGCGGGATTTCAATTTTGTCAGATCCGCAATGAACCTGCCTTGGAGAGTGTTTGATAAGCTTGCAGCTTTATGAGATATTCCACACTTAGCTCATTTTTCCCGTAATCAATCAAGCATATAGCTAGACAATTTGGCGTCAAAAAAACCGTGCCACCAGGCCGGATGACGCCATTGGCCGCCGTTTGTGCAGTTTCAATCCATTGTTGGATTATTGTTTATGTCATGCTTGGCTGCACAAACACATTGTAGCGGTTAGATTTGGCTGCCAGAACCGCTGCAACACCCCGACGTCTCTCGTAAAATACCGTGCCCAAGAGGATATTATTGAAGAAAAAAATAGCAGGAAGGTGATGTGGACAAGCAATTGTCTGGGTGGTAGGCCTACAGCATTGTGCGTGCAGTCCACATAATTAGACAAATTGAATTAAATTGTCCAAAGGCATTGTGCACAGACGCTGTACAGGTTGAATAAAAAAACCAACCCATATATTTTCAAAAATATTATGGAAGCCTGCGTATTATTATTTTAAAGTCTATGTTAAAGCTCAATTAAGAAGTTTTCTTTTAGTACCAAAAAAATTGCTGGCGAGTTATTGACTTTTCAACTAATACACTGTCCTGAAGTATGTTTAGAAATTCACAAAAATTACCGCCATAATATAGTTTCACATCTTGTCTCTGTTTTTCACTTCTCCAATTGTCCATGATAAGCACCGTTCAAAGCAATTCCTCGTCTTCTATATGTGCATGGCTGCCCTGGAGAAGGTCAGTAGATACGGGTCTGTGTACACCTTTGCGAATAAAGCCCTAATAATTCTTCCGACATGGCAGACCATGTCCAACAAACACTGTTCCTCAGCTTCAAAAGCCAATGATTCGCTAAAACTTTGGTGAATTAAAATGACACAGGTAAATTTTCTTAACAATATATGGGGGAACATTTGGGTTTGGGTTTTTTTACTCAGTGACACCTTGTATACAATTTTCACAAAACAGTTTTTGTTCTGTTCTATAATGATTGCAAGAGACCATCACACCATTTTTGTAAATTGTCTTAATTGAAACTAAAATTCTAAAACCTATGCAGTAATTTATTATTTAACGCATTTACGGCAACACTATAAAGAAACCTCTTGGGAATCGGCGCTAAATCAAAATTTGGGACGCTAGATTTATTCATACATTTAGCGCTCTATATTACGAATAAAGACCACTATTTGGGCATTCTATATCCCTCCTCTCCCTCACCTGAACTGTGGCATCATCATCGTAAGGGCTTTGCAATAACTTTGTTCAAGTCACGTAAGCGTTATGGGACATATGAGCCTTATTTAGCATAATGTTGTAATTTTAGGGAGTGAATTACACAATTTAATTGTTATGGTAATGCCAAAACAGTATGTCATCCGAGGCACAACAATGGTGTTTTCATAGCATTGTATACAAAAAATATAAATTATTCTTTACATTTTCTTGGAGAATGTCTTATGTTTAGCTGATTATATTTAAATATTAAATAGCTCGTGTAGAATCCATTTTAACCAACATTTCTTCAAAACATTGTTGATGGGTTATTTTGGAGGAATGATTTTATATGTACCGTTATTATTCCCCTTTGACAAGGAGCACATTTTATTACCAAACGAAAATAGGGCCCTCTTCCATGACTAAAATGGAAAGACTTTCAAAGAATTGAACATTACCACATTTGTTTTACTTCACACGAAAACAAGCGTTTAGATCATGCTCGTATTGTTGTGGTCATAATGTGTGAAGACAATTTGAATTCGATATTTATTACCAAAGTGCAGTCGTTGAGTTTGCATTTATAGGTGTGTCGCTGCATTTTGTCCATTTAAATCATCCAAAGTTTACATCCAATCAAATTATGAAGACTTCAGCTTGAGCTATCAAATGACACACGATGAACGAGCCTTAATGACAGAATAAAATGAATATGTGACAGGCCCATCTCTTATTATGGGCACATTGGCCCCACGGTGGATTTTCATCTCACCTCGCCCGACCAACAAAAAAGTGCAGACTTGCCCTATTCCGGCAATTTGAAGGTTGACTTTTCAAGTCGCCAGGATGAAAGGTCTCGAGCAAATAGCACCTCGTGTGTTGGAGGGCCGCTTGTCAGCGGAGTGACTTACTTTGCGGATATTGAAGTCGTCCTGTGTGGACAAGACGACTTGCAATGTCCCAGATCGAATTACAGGCATACATAGTAATTGCGCGCGGGGAATGAAAGGGGATATCTCTTGAAAATTATAGGACGATCGTCTTGACTTCATAGAAGTCCGTAATTTCATTAAGTGAACGATTTATGTTCACTACTCCTTAAAAGTCTGAAGTTTTTTTATTCAAGGAAAGTTGTTTGAAAACGGTGTCCTTTTCACAATGGCGTATCCAGGTTTTTGACCCAATATGAAGCAAAATCGTGAGAAAAATAATCTGAAAAGGTGACCCCCAAAGTTTTTTCCTGCAGAAAAAGTACATAAAACACATGGAACAAGCTCATTCTCCAAGCTTGTGTAAATCATTCAGACTTCTTGATTTCATACAAATGCAGTTAGTCCGAATCCAGTTGTGCGTTTATTAACAATTCCATGATTGATTACTCATGACAAGTAAAACGTCTTCTGCAAATCAGTCTGTATTGTTCTTTTTACTTAAAACCTATTTTTGAAAACTAAACGTTTATCACTTATCGTGTACGAAACTGATTTATATGGTTAACCGATTATAAACACCAAGAACTGGTCAAACGGTGTGAGAATCAGATTTATTACAGAAATCAATCTTATTTGAAAGAGGAAAAAACGACAGAAGCCCGTTGCCAGTCACACAATTTCAGAGGAGGTACCACGTCACGCCTTGAAGACTGCATCTGGGGCTCGTGACGCAACGGAGGAGAACTTCCGGATGAGAAGATGAGATTGTAAGATCTGGACGCATAATGCCAATCTACGTGTTTGAAAACAAAACAATGGCGAAGTTGTAATCTGAGCACGAGGTACTGAGCGTCGCGTCCAGGGTAAAAGACCCGGGGCTTGATCCGGCACGCGCCGTGGAATTAAACGACTCCCATGTCAAAGGAGAGAAGAGATTGCATCTCTGCCTGCAGGTGTGGTCTCGGGGGAGATTGTGTAAGAGGGCTTCGTGGAGATTACTACGGTAGTAATTGTAATAACTCGGTGATACGTTGGGTCCATTATGCGGGCACTGATTGCTGGAGTTGCCTGTTGGTCAGGCCAGAATATTGCATGTGGTGGTAAAAATGCATTAGTACATCAGAGAACGTCCCCTGTGCAGCATGCACAAAAGAAACATCAGATTTGTAATACCTTGCTTTGGGCACAACAGACGACAATTTTTGGCTTTAGTTCTGTTTCGTTGATCGTTGTTTCGCACTTTAAAATTTGATGACAAATTCAAACGGAAAAATGTCTCCACCCATACTCCCTCAAAAAATAGCAGTTGGATCTAGTCTACTTTCTTTCTTATCCATTTTTATATATTTCTCCCTTTTCCTGATATAATTCTACGCATTTCCAGAATTAAAGGTCCAGTGAAATTTAAGTAGGCCTAACTATATTTTACAAAGGTGTTCTCGGTTGCATCACGGGCCATAGGCTTACACATACTAAGACATCCGTTTTGATTGCATTATAATTATATATGTAAGGTAAAATGACACGCTCCTATTACACACGCGTCGGAGCAGACATACGAACTATATAGGTATAAACCGTAATGAATGTGGTCATGGAAGCAATGTTGTGAGACACACGCGTACAATAATGCATGTTCCACAACATGGCGGCCTATTGTTGTTGCTATGGCGACGTTGATAATTTATACGATCTATACATAATGGAACATACTAAACAAAAATCACTGCAACTATGCAGAAACGCCACCTCTGGAAACTGATAATAGCTAACAAATATATTTAGGCATGGAGGTTCTGGAGACCGAGGTACTAATTGGGAAAAGAAGAAAATGCAAATGTCCCTTCATAGAATATTTGGTGCCCATGGTAGTTTAATGAACAGCAGAACCAATTAGATAAACGATTGGTATTGGCAGATGTCGCGCGGCAAGATGACTGCATGAATGGCGCTGAACAGAATATTCTTTACGGACCTATTTTAATCCTGTAGTCCTCGGGCCTGCTATGAAAAAACGAGAAATCGCCATCTGAAAGTTATTTATAAATACACAGATGTGTTTGAAAATGGACCGAACTTAAAGGTGGTATTTAAACAACATTTTCTTTTGCAGCTGCTGTAATTTTCAGAAATGAATGGATTTGGGGGTTAGTATTTTATAGCAAATACTGTAACATTGACCTGTTTAAAGTTGTGTGTGCATAGATGCTGGGGAAACAAAGGAAAAAAACGCTATTCTAGTACATTCTGGTTCCTTACCCTATTTCAGACAAAGCGGAGCAATTTATACACTTCAGGGAATTATCAGGTCGGGGAACTAGACTATTTCAAACGATGGTCGGCCGACCATTGCTGCATGGAAATTGATAACGCAATACTATTGCGAAATAACGCAATACTATTGCGAAATAACGCAATAGTTATTGCAAAATTACGGAGCTCTAGAAGTGCCATTTATCTCATGACGACATAAACAGGCAAGATGACGACATCCTCGGATAATTGATCGCGGGATGACGACATCCTTAGAGTAGGAAGTCCACATCCTGACAAAATTAATCACGGGATGTCGCCATCATAAAACTACGATGACGACATCCCGAGATTATTTATCACGAGATGACGACATCCTGAGATTTAATGAGGATGTCGTAATCCCGTGAAGATGTCGTCATCCTAATTGTAGGATGTTGTCATCCCGTGATAAATTATTGCAGGATGTTGCCATCTTGCCTGCAATATGTCGTCACCCTGAGATAAATATGTCAGGATCTCAACAAGTCGGATGGCACTTCAAGAGCTCCGTACGAAAAAACGCAATAGTTATTGCGAAATAACGCAATAGTTACTGCGAAATAACGCAATAGTAACTGCGAAATAACGCAATAGTTATTGCGAAAGAACGCAATAGTATTGCGAAATAACGCAATAGCTATTGCGTTATTATAAGTCTTATAAGTCTTATTAGTCTTATAAGTCTCGCGACCAAACAATCACTTGTTACAGTTTATGTCAACGTCTGGGTACTAAATATTGACTAGTCTGGCGATCATGATCGATTGGTCGGCAGCTGAGGTCAATTTTTTCATAATTATTTTAGTCATCAATTTTAATATTTAAAAAATGTTGTCAATTTACATGCGTTGTTTTTTTTCTCCTCGAGATTACGTTAGTGTACTTTCCCAGCTCAGGCTAGTCATAAAACAAAATAGTTTCAGTGCTATTTCAAAATAATAAAATAATACAGTATACAGCTCGCCAAATCGCCTTAAATTTTGTGATCAGCTTACACGCTTTATTCCAGAGTGCACCGTGCAGATCTTGCCTATAAAATTACCTTTTTCAAAATCGTTTCTGAGAAGCACCTTACCCTTCCGGAAACTTGAACAGCCCTGATTAGTCCGGTGGCCAAATACCGATTTTCACCTTAACTCCCGGTTTTACCGTTCACACAATGTTTTTTGATGGTTTCTAGGCCTTTGAGACCTGCTGATTCCGAATCTGGATGATGCCACCTCGGCACCCTTAGGGAAATTGAGATATTCAATATGGCCGCCACTATATATAAAATATATAATAGTGATCCAAAGCAAGCCCATAAAACAACTTTGATTAGTAATCTTGTGCGTATATATGCGTTTTCGTAATTAGTGGATACATTTTCAGCATTTCCATACTTTTCTATAAAAATAATTAATCTAACGTGAATTCCAAAATGGCCGCCAAGATGACATATGAACATAAAATTCACCATAGGCCCTTGTGTAAAGTTTCATAGCGACTGTCATGTCTGTAAATACACATTACGGGATGTTGTAATAAAATTATATTCTTTTGGCAAACGTTTCAAGGCCTTTCGGTTTCTTTACATCAGATTTGTTTGCCAAAATGGCCTTCACAAAGGCCGCTAATGCATATAATTGGCATCTACATGTATTTTCGACAATTGTATAACAAAACAAAGACCTTTTTTAATGAGATATTAATGAGATGTTCGGTTCAACCGGATTTTGTACCAAGAAATCAAGACAACCGAAAGGGGTGGTCACCAGGCAGATTTGACCAAATAACCTCCATTTGTTTTCTTTTTCCATCTTTTTTTCACCGATTATTATATTTATAGCGACGACAATAGATACTGACTTACTTTGCTGTCCACGTTTTTAAAGGTCGTTTTGGCGACCGATTCATGATGTTAAGAAAGAGAAATGTCTTGAAAGGTCTGCCCATATGAATTGGATCACAAATCCCCTAATTGGTAAATTGCTATCACACTGTACCTAAAGGCCTATGGTAAATTGTATGTGGCATATGCCATCTTGGCGGCCATTTTATAATCCATGTTAGATACCAAAAATGTTTTAATGCAAATACTGAAAAGGAAAGTTGTGAATGTATCCACTGATCACTAAAACGCATATTTACGCACAAGATTACTAATCAAAGTTGTTTTATGGGCTTGCTTTGGATCACTATTATATATTTTATATATGATGGCGGCCATCTTAAATATCTCAATTTTCCCAAGGATGCCAAAGTGGCATCATCCAGATTTGGAATCAGCAGGTCTAAAAAAGCAATCAAGAAACGTTTTGTGAACGGTAAAACCGGGTTATCGGGTTAGCCACTGGACTAGATTGTGTGATGAATTCCTTTTATTCAAACGGAATGAGTGGAAATCCTAGATGACGAGAGGGCCCGAAGCCATTAGTGGTAATCTGAGGGTTGGTGGACACAACATCCAATACTTCTTTTGGCGTTACCAATGGTTCGCCTCAACCACCCCCACCCCATTGGTTGAATCATGAAAGAACTTTTTCGTCCTGGCACAGAGGAACTCTCAAGTGAAGGATGCATCATGAATACCAGATTGCAAGAAGGGCCCAACTTCATACTTCGTGCCAAATTGAGTTAGACCCAGCAGGTTTGTGATATAACACAATGGTCTATTATATTACGCGTGAAATACAGGCCCAACTCCTTACTTCAAAATATGTTGTGTGCAGTTGCATGAGCATGGTGTGTATGAAAGAAATGCCCAATAGTCTCTTTTTTGTGTGTGCAGTTGAGCATGGTGTGTATGAAAGAACGGCTTAACTCCAGGATTTGGGCTTTTTTTTTTACTTTAATTGCATTATTTTACTCTCAACTATAATAGACGAATTTCACATTAACCCCGTCTGCGCACTTCCGGGTTGAAAGCAAGGCTCTCAGTGCTAAACAAACACAGTGCTATTCAACAAATCCATTCATGCATGGATGAATCACGCCATAAATGGCAGCGCAGCGCACGTTGAGCTTGTTTCACACGACCGTTAGAAGCACTGTGATCCTCGCTTTCAAACCCAGAACTGTGCAGATCGGTGCCATTTTCAATTCGGCTATCAGACAAATTTTCTTTTTCCTTTACAAATCTGGTGATGGTATTCATTTCTCTTAGATATTTTAGGTGGACAGACAGCAGATTTGTTTTTAAATCTACAGCAAGGGCACAACTCGAATTTAGAAAATGACCTACCGCGTTGCTATAGAAGCGTCAATATTAATAGTTTCTATTTATAAAAAGCGAGAGCACTTAATTGAAATAAAACAAGCTATTATTTACTTTTTATTTTCTCAAAAGCATTCATGATGGATATTCACATGATTTGTTACGAAGGATGAATTCACGCCAACAGCAGTCTTGAGAATGAATGTGTGGCAAACTTCCCCTGACTTATACAAAGGGACATGTGACCATTAACCAGGTAAATTTCGGGTCTACTATGTTTCACTAGTAACATATGCGATTCTTCCCTAGTTCCCAGCACTAGGGAAGTGCAGTTTAACACAAGGCACACCAAAACTAGACATCCAAATTAATGTAGCCGGATCTTAACTTTTAGTGCAAAAACAAGCATTGGTATTCTTCTGTTTTCTGCGCAAGATTCGGTGAAGATGATACAAATGAGGAAATTTGCTCATGGTAATAATCTTAAGTGTTTTAAGTACCATGCTTTGCTTGTATACCTGTTACGCATGAAGTCAGACAATGGCATCAGACTGTACATTGTGAAACATGTGAAACCTACAATTGAATGTAACAGTTTACAAAACATTTTCTATAACTTACCACCGATGAGTAGTTTGATGGTAGACCGGTTGAACCAGGAAGCAAACCGCCCCGTGGACCGCCTGATCGTCTGATATCGATTCACCGAAATCAAAGCCAAGGTCAGGACGGACGCTAGCCCGTACACCGAGGTCGTGAACCCGTTGAACTGGCAAACGGCGCTACCGTACTGCCACTCGCCTTCCGCGTCCCCGGACAGAATCAGCAGCACCAGCGGGCCGTTGGCTATCACCGTGAACAGCCCACACACAGCCAGGTTAAGCACCAGCTTGTTGGGCACTGAGCGGAGTTTTTGATCTGTCAAGATGATCCAACAGATGCTGGTGTTTCCTAGGAGGGCCAGGCCAAGAATGATCGCCATCAGTACCACGTGGACGGGCCACCAGTTGGTATTCATGTCTGAATCGTCGTCAACTTCGGATGCCACAGTCGACACATTAGCCCCCGTAGTATTGGAGAATAACTGCATGGTGGGTTTGGGCTACTCACTATGCTTTTGAAGTCCGCTGCCTGTTCAGCATGCAGTGTTCAAGCATCATTGCTTAATGAGATCAGATAATGTCTTCTGAACTGAACCAGAAATAAAAGCGTGCCACAGGCCGATCCAGATCTTTGTCATAACTTTCAATTTCATCACCAGCGCACGTCCCAGGGAATTGCCCGTTGCAGTCCAGTCTTTTAAAGAGATTTCCTTAGTGTAAGGTCAGATCTGAAACAAAATCAAAGAATGACTGTTTCGTGCTACATCCCCTGCACTTTAAACAATCCCAAGGAGCTCAATGGAACGGATAATATTTCACTATCACCGTCGATAAAATACGAGGAAAGCGCGCCGAACATAAATTAAGACATGCACCTTGCGGGGATTTTTCATGGACATGGAGATCGCCAACGAAGACACTGGACCGACACGCTTTTCATATTTACGTTCTCCCTCTGAGTAATCGCGGTGTGTTGGCTCAAGACGGAATCAGCGGACCCGGTTCTGCCGAGGCTTCTTTCCTTGCCCGTCACCGTCAAAATATACACCCTGATTGCAGAAGGCTTAGCTGCATCATTTGTGTAAATTGCATTACGGAGATACGAGAGAGTCAGTTCTTGCCCTTCCTCCTTGCCGAACGTAACTCTCGTGAGATAATGAAGAGAGAAGGAGATGTGGGTCAAGTGCGTACATATACTGCAGAGCCATAGCGTGGTTTGGGGCCAATCTGCTGGCGCATCTGCTATATGTTGCTGATGAGGAAAGTGAAGGGCCTGCATGTCACTCGACGACCGTTGAGGTCGCCTCGTCGTAATTAGCCGGGTTATTCTTGGAGCCGGGTCATGTGAGTTTGCGGTACTATGAGTGACAGGAATCAGTGTTAAGAATGGCAATGCTTGGAGGTTGGCAATTCTTGGAGGTTTCAATTACATCAATCACGGAGGTGGAGCGTCGGGTATGGACTTCAAGGTGTCGTGATATTTCAGAGGAGCGGAGCATGCAGTGGTCTTTTAAAGATATTTTCTTAATCAACAAAATTAGCTGGCCTGACGTTTCGAACTTAAGCAAGTTCTTTCTCAAAGGCAAAAACAAATGACAGTGGTAAAAGAAACAAATATGTGGGTTACACACATGCAAGTGTCCACCACATGTTTATTTCTTGTGCCACTGTCATTTGCCTTTGAGAAAGAACTTGCTTAAGCTCGAAACGTTATAGGCCAGATAATTTTGTTGATTTGTATATTTCAGGTCAATCCAGTCAGTTAGCAGTTTGCAGCAGTTTAATTCATTTTCAAAGATATTTTATTGCTGTTGAAAGTCGATTGTATACAGATGTTGCGTATAGTATTGTATGCATAACAGTATAAGATAAACATTTTGGTTTCAGCTGTGATTTTGTTATTCTAATGAAAAACAGCTCAGATTTTAGACGCACGGTGTTGTTCTTTTCTTGAAATGAGATTTGAAATACATTTTGTAAGTTTCATGATGTTACACATTAACCATGCCTAAGATTTTAGATATCAAAGCACAAGGGAACAGTGTGAAGATCACTCAACGAGGATACCACTTTCTGTCACACATCATTCTTCAAAATCACAGGGGAAACTGACTAGTGGACAAAGACACTTGATATAGCGGGATTTGAACTGTGGAAGTTGAGACGTGATCTCTGGTTATGATTCGGCACTATATAGGCTTGTGATTCTGACTAAAGCCCCTTGGGCACAGTATTTTACGGGAGACGTCGGGGTGTCGCTGCGGTTCTGGCAGCCAAGCGAACCGCTTCAATGTGTTTGTGCAGTCAAGCGTATCATAAACAATAATCCAACAATGGATTGAAACTGCACAAACGGCGGCCAATGGCGTCATCCGGCCTGGTGGCCCTTTTTTTGCGTCCACAGACGTCAGCCGTACGCAAAGGGTTAGCTAATAACTCCTGAACTAGGAGTGAAGATGGGAGACCACCGTTATAAAGGCATGGTGTTCCAGAGGTCGAATGCACTGCAAAAACAGCGTTTAGCAATTAAACACTTTTCTAAACACTTTCTTGCTATCAGTTTGTAAACACGTTTACATACTAAACGTGTTTGACGGATAGTGTTTAGCCATTGAACATTGATGTTTAAGAATAGGCCACGTAATGTTTAGCTTCTAAACATGCTATACAAACTGATAGCAAGATTGTGTTTAATTGCTCAACACAGTTTTTAGAGTGTGTTCAAATTCCACTCTTAGCAATTTTTTTATGTTTACCCTGAAAGTCTTTTAGATTAGTTCGGAAGTTTGATGTGCATAAATACCAATGGTGTAGTCTCTACGTTTAAAGTCGGGGCTTTTAGCTTACGGATGTGCCACTTGAACTGCTTACATGCAGACGCGATGGGGAAGGTGTAAACCGTCGGATATGACAATCACCGTGGTTCGTTTAAACACAAAATACTTGGGGGGGGGGGGGGGGAATTGTCAGCTTTGCATCTTAGAGGAGCAGGTTAATTTTCGAAAGCTTTAGTGGGTGGTAAAAAAAGAGGTTTCCCTTTATCTCCCCTCATTGGTCCGGATCAACCCTGCAGAGCTACTAGGAGTTGAGACTTGAGAATGTCGTGTCAGGCTTCCAAATTGGCAAATTGATTGTTGTCCTTCAGTGTTATACAGCCGGGAGCTGCACCCTCAGCTCATTCGCGTCGCTTACAAAAGTGAACACGTTAAAAGTAAAAAAGCTTTCTCCTCTTAAAGCACTTCCGGGGAATTAAGGTGTTCAAAGGTTATAAATGTCATGAAGCACAGAAATCTTTTAATCCGTAATTTCCCGTCTGGCTGATGGTTTTCAGATACCGGTACCGGCCTACGTTGGATTTTAATACGGTAAATTGACAGTTTTAAATATCCCCACAACGGAGGTCGGGCAGCCTGCACTGTAAAAGTTCTGGCTCAAAGCCCTAAAACGGATCATTTTTACCAAAATTTCGCATCTGGGTCTGCACGACTTCATTTAAGTTAAAATGACCCGGATAGCTTGGTCAGAAAATGCTGACTTAAAACTTGGTCAAATTCCAACCCTTCATGTGGGTCAAATTGTGACATGATAGCGCCCGAATCGAATCGTAACACCCAGGGTCGAAACTAAATCACGCAACTGGATTAAAGGTTAAACAAACTCCAGAGTCAATGTTCAATCTCAAAACTCTAGGTCAAAATCCTAACCCCAAACCTGGTTCAAGTTTTTAACCCATTTCTAGATCAAAACTCTACCCTGCACCAGAGTCAAATGCCATTATTGTCTCCCCTCCTATAGGGCGTCTGAGAAATTTGAACCACTCTTATACTTAAATCTAGGTCGAGCAAACATAAAAGGTTAAACAAACCACGAAAAAATATTTGGTTACAACTGTAATTCACGCAGGCCTCCACGCGAATATTAGTAGGCGTATAATAGCCAGCATGACTGGCGCATAATCATTAATCATTATTTTGTCAAACTGACATGTGTCGAGGAGTATACGGTAGATTTCGTCCAAGAGAAGGCTTCACTCCAGAGTCCTGGAGACGGAGCAATGTAAATTCAAGATCATGCGAGTCCTTGGAGGCGCCCGGTTGGGCTACAGAAAGCGTTCGTCCTAAAATTGATATGGTTGGAAAGGTCATTCACTGAAAATTTTGTCCCGAAAAGTCGGACAGGTGGAATAAGCCAGTTCGGTATTTTAACTAAGCAATGTGCACAATGACATTTTATCCCGAATGACCTGCGTGACCTAACGCGCGCGTTTGAGCGTAAAAGGTGCTCGCACAACGCGGACGTGTTAAATTCAATCAGAATGGGCGTTCGCGTAACATGGCGTGACATTACGTCAGCAATTTTATCCCGAATAACCTTTGACCTTTGAGATACCGAACTGGCTTATTCAGACTGGTGCCCTTGGTCTGTAGCGCTTTAGTTGCGTACATGCACACCCTAATAGGCTGCACTATGTGTGGCGCCAGTCTGAATATCCGGATGTCAATGCTTCGGTTTTCCTCATTTCTCCGTAAATATTATACATTATGGTAGAATATTTACACTCAGACCTTGGAAATAGGTTAGCTAACTAACCAAGGATATTATTATTATTTTTAATATTATCTTTATTTTTTTTTTTTTTGGGGGGGGGGGGGGATTTCAGGGCAATGTTGCCCTTTAACCTGAGCACATGGTCGGGAACAGTTGAATTTCTTGACTTTACCCATCATATCGAGTCTCCTAAATGGGACATTGAGGGCAGTGTATATACCATCAATGAGAGCTACGGAAATTTTATTTTGAATCAGTGAATTGTTACAGCGTCATGCGAGAGTTAGCAGCAGAGGAGGACAGTCGGCAATTTGTTATCACGCATGATTCAGAAAAGAAACATTTCTGCTTTTAAATTATATCTATATATTTTAGTTTTTCTTTATAGAATTGATAGAATTCCGAGAACAATAACCATTCTATATCCGTCGGTTAAAACTACAACTTTAAAGCTGTATGTCTGTGCTCTGACTGAAAATTAAATGGATTTCCCCAATTTGTGAATTATAGAAAAAAAAATTCATTTGAACAAAAACAGCACTTACTATACCCTGTGCACTGCCTTCCTTTGTAAATTTGTCATTTTTTTGTGAAATGTCTCACTTAATGCTTAGTAATTAGCAATTCAGTGTGAACATTTATTTTTCAGGCTATTTTACACCCCAAAGCACAGACATATCTTTGATGCTTTTTGTTCCAAGTCCATCATTAACTTGAAATTGATGAGATTTAAAAATAAAATAGTGATGTTTTATAGAAGAAATTGTAGTTTCTACTCTCCCATGCACGTTTGATGACACTATAGTTCACAGTGATTGATGAACGTCTAATGTGGGTTTTATTTACCTGCCCCACATATCTGCTTTTAAACTCGCGGTGCTAGAAATAACTAAATTAATCAGATAAATTACATTAGGGTGTTAATAGAAAAAGGCAAGGGCGCCGTATTAGTGGAAGTTCTAAAAGTTTTATTAGCTTTAGCTCAATATGGATATAGCAGTAATTGGCAACGTCAAGAAAAGATTTGGAGATTAGAAAGTTGTCTTATTTTAAGGACGTTGGTAAATAATTTTCAAAGTGCAGTTCAAAACTAGGTATTATGTTGAATAAATTAGCGTGGGTTAATTGTCGCGAGCCACATCAGGGAGGTAAAGTCAGGCTTTTTGTGTGTGGATTTGGCAAATGAAATATTTGAAAAGTATTGTGTCGTGTTGTAGGAGCTTTGACTGTGAACTTTGCTTCAAAATATCAAATATAGATGTCCAAATTGCTGAGATTTCTTACCTTCCACAAGGGTGACAAAGCAATATTCACAATGCCAAACATGTCAAAGCCATGGACGACAAAGAAAAGGTACTGCCTGCCAAAAAGATTGTGGACATGACAGATATGGATCCAGGATTTTGGCAATATGGTTTATAAAAAATTCTTAAAATTTTATCAGTGGGTAAAATGATTTGACAAGCGTGGCGGGGGGGGGGGGGGGGGGGGAGTGGGCGGAGGGGGATGAAACTCTTCCAGACGTTAGTGGTGCCCTTTAACCCCAAAACTGCCAGGAGGCGATTGTTTTCTCTCAGCCATATGTTAACTTACATAATGGCATCGCACGAGGGCGCTAGATATAGTGCCGTCATTCAGATAGACTGGTTCCCGGTCCCTCTATTGTCCTTCGGACTTCAATAGGGGGCTGGGATCAGTTTATCATTCAGACAACTGTATAAAGTAACCGTTTAGTTCGATTTGCTCTTGTGGCTGTATTAGTTACGGTGGCCCTGAAGGGACATCGGAAATAATAATAATAACAACTTTATTTACTGATGGTTGCCATGTCACCTCTAGGATGATTTTCAATGGGCCATCTATTAAAAATTAAAAATTATAAGATATACAATGTAAAAAGACGAATACAAATAATAATATATAATAAGAAAGTATATACTACAAAAATTAAACCAATTAGAATAGATACAGATGACCAACACTCGAGGAAGCCCAACATCATCCCCTAAATAACAAGAACATGAACAAATCATAGTTATACATGTACTTACAAAAGCAAACAGGACAAATAGACATACTACATGACATGACACTGGGCAGCAATGTACAATTGTCAAACTATGTAATTATGTAAACTAACCAACCAAGAACCAACCAATTAAAACCACAAATTTCACAACATGGCAACTACACACCGCTGTCCAGTGTGAATTGTAGGCAGTCGTACAGGTTATTTTTAAGGTGATGAAGTAACTTCTGTTTAGATGTGTTGATATTTTTTATGATTTTCAATTGATCGTTTAACTTGCCCCAAAGTATTGCACCCCTGTATTTGAATGATCTTTGTCCAGTAGCAAGTGCATACCTAGGAATATATAAATCATTTATTCTAGTACTTCTAGTGTTATAACTATGGACTGTATTTACCGGTGTAAACATATCCTTTAAATAAGGTAGAGCATTACCATGAACAACATTAAACATCTGAATGATCTCGAAGTAGTTGATCCTGATATTAATCGGTAGCCAACCAAGTTCCCTAAATACATGCACAGTATAGCTGTTACCGACATCATTTATATCCAGTATATACTCCGTGCAAAACGTTTCATGATGACATGGATTTTTGTGAGCAGTTCTTTTTTTACAATTACCCCAAACAGTACAACTATAACCAATAAGTGGTTGTACTAAGCCTGTATAAAAGTCTCTCCTAGCTTGTGGGGGCAGCAGATATTTTATTTTATTGAACATATGCAGCCTGACTCTAAGCTTAGAGCATACGTTTTCAACATGAATATCCCATGACAAATAATTGTCGAAATGAACACCAAGCAATTTATGTGTGGTTACAATGGAAATTTGAGAATTAGTTTCGCCAACGCATAGGAAGTGATCAATTACAGTCAAAACATTTTTACGGGTACCAATTAGCATGCACTCAGTTTTGTTTACATTAAGGACCATCCGATTATGTGTAATCCATTCAGAGATTGGACGCATCTGGTTTGACAAGTTTGCATTAAAGGGACACATTGCCTTCAAATGTCATGAAATTTTGCTGTTTGGAAATGTTCCTTATCTTTTATAAGAGTTGTTCATGCAAAAAAACACGTATAATGTGTTGTAATTAGTGAGTAGTGATTACAAAACAAAACAATTGGCCGCTTACCCCTGACATCTGACCCGCGAAACATAGACTTATTTCCAGTGCTAAATACCACCGTCTAAATAATGCGCAAAATACGCTGTAAGAGCCTTTAGGCTGGCGCCGCAGCCAGTGGCCTTGTGAACCTATCAGATGATCGCCAGGTACAATTTTCTACCTCTCGACCATAACTCTATGCTCTCGACACATATCGCCAGTGCTGCGCGCCGTGCCACAGTACATCAACATGGATCAACAGAACGTACTTCAACCAGATGCGACTGGAAATACGACTTGGTGAACACAGTCCGCCATTTTGTGGAGTCAAAAATTTGGTTCTACCATGGAGAAATAATTTCTCCATGGTTCTACAAAATGGCGGACTGTTATTTGTCACGAAATTAAACAAAAACCACGCAATTTGAAGGGATAGTTATGTGAATCTTTATATTCTACTTTTAAAAAAGCTTCCCAACCATATCCATTTTAGTTTTATAGCCAAAATCGCAAAATCCAAAGCAATGTGTCTCGTTAATAATGTGAATATCCTTATCACTTGTATACAAAGTTGAATCATCAGCATACATTTCCATTTCGGTACCCTCTAACTCTAGTACGATATCATTCATATATAATATAAACATCAAAGGGCCAAGAATCGAGCCTTGTGGCACTCCAAGTGTAACTGGAAGTGATATTGATTGATGGCCTTCATACGATACACACTGTGTCCGATCATGGATGAAGGAACACTGTTCCTTCCTCCATGGTCCGATTATCTAGATAAGATTTAAACCAGGCTTGAGTATTCTTCTCACACCCATAAATTGCTATTTTTTGTAAGAGAAGATCATGGTCTACAAGATCAAAAGCCTTGCGTAGATCAATGAGCACTAAACCACAAATTTTACCCTGGTCCATATTTTCAAAAATATTATTGGAAACTCCCCCCCCCCCCCCTCCCGGCGGCATTTGAGGCGTCATAAAAAAACAAAAGGAAATAGTGTTTTTGCGACGGTGTTAAGACGGTACAGACGTTGTTTGCCCTCCCTGGCACAAAAAGTTGGATACGCTACTGCGCTGGAGTGTCCCCCCCCCCCCCCCCATGCGCCCGCAGACGGGTATTACTGGTGCACACTAGAATATATAGGGGAAGGGAAGTATTGGGCGTAAAATTTTAGGGAGGGGGACTGTCAAACTGATTGGCTGTCTCTAATTGTGTATCCTTGGAAATATTTGAATGGGTGTGCTGATCTGTGTGTATTCTGGTTTATGTAAAAGCCAATAAACCATAAATGGGGGGACACTGCCATAGCCGTCCCCTTCCCCAAAAATATTAGGGGCGTGCCCCTCCCCCCGGGATCGCCGCCCAAGACAACTACACATTATTATGTGAATGACACTTCTAATACGTCTCCAACGAGAGGTTTTCAACCGAGTACATCCATGGAACAATTGCAGTCAACCATGAGGTTGAATGACCTCCTCGTTCCCTGCGTTTCATGCTGTTGAAAGCTTTTCTTCAAGTTTTTGTTTAAAAGTAATCCTTACTGAGATGAATATCATTGATCAGAATCATTTGGGTAATAATTAGTTGGCCAAAATAGCCTTTTCCAAAATAAAGTGTGCCCAGGGGTATAATCTTTCAGATTTTCAAAATAAATTGGGACAAATTCGAAAAATGTGAGGTATATTTTCCTTTTAGTGAAAGGTAGTGCCTTTTCAGAAAATGGAATATTTTCTGAAACCAATTAATAAAATAATATCTCATTTTAAACAGTTATTTTATGAAAAAATGGAAAGGTAAAATAATTTGTTCGTGTACTAAAGTGTGCTAACTGGTCTCTGTTGGAAAAACGTAAACTAAAAAACTGAGTTTTGTAGAAGATTTACAGTAAAGTGTTTCCAGAATCTGCTTTTTATGCAGCTCCCTTTGCTAAATGCGTTCTATTATTTTTAAATCGCGACTGAGTTTGCACCCGCACATCGAATCGACAACTAGCACCTAGCTTGCTGAAAAAAATTCACGTGAATATTTGCGAGCGGAGAGCGGTGCGCACCTTTTTGACGCGAATATTGACGTTAATATTGACGTGAATATTTACGATTTGGGGCAAGTCGTGAAATGTTGTTGTAAATATTGACGTCAATATTCACGATTTCCGATGTCCCTTCAGGGCCACCATAATTGGTAGCACGTAACGCGTTTGAATTGAGCGCTCGAGGCCTGGGTGCGAATCCATTATCCTCTGCACTGTTTATATTTCTTTTTCTTTTACTAATTGTGGTGTTGAGGATTTTTTGCAAGGGAAAATAAGTCCGAGAAGCTGTCGCAGCGTTTATTACCAAGTACACGGAAACACTTGGCAATTCTTGATGCCCGACAGTTTTTATTTTCATATCTGTAATTACAATACGAAGCAAAACATATTTTGGGGCAACTTTTTTTGAATATTTGTTGTAAAAAAATAAAATTGTACCCCCCCCCCCTCCCCAATGAGCTTTAGTGCTGTTTATGAAATGAGAGGCAATCAGTCAGAGTAGATTTATAATTTATTATTTAAATTTCTAATCTTGCTGAAAAGGAAATGATTATTATTACTTTCAGGGGCGGGTGCAGACGATCACCGGCACACACCCATCCCCTAGTGGCGGCGCAATGGGGGTGGGGGGGGGGGGGGGGGGGGGGGGGTGGGGGGGAGGGGGGGGTAGGGGGAAGGGTGGAGGGTGGTGGAAGGGGTTGGGGGCAGTGGCGTAGCCAAGGGGGGGACAAGGGGGGGGGGGGGCAACTTCCCCCCTGTGGGAACTCTGCCCCCCTCTCCCCCCCCCTGGAAAATTGGGATATGCGTTATAATTACTATACGAATTTGCGTTACTATATGCGTTATTATAGCGAATTTCCCCCCTTGAAAATGGCCATGCCCTCCCGATTGCCCCCCCCCCCCCCCCCTCTAGGAAGAGCCTATGGCTATATACGTCACTATGGGGGGGGGGGGGGGGGCATTCCTCCAAATTGTTCTCTCCCCCAGCCCCCAGTTTTCCCTGCAACACTTTGTCTACAAAGAGATCAATTCTGTTTATTTCCTTCGCTGTTCAGATTCATAACTGGAGTGTTGAAACTAAGTAGATAGTGAAATTTTGATTCTCGTGCACTTGGGCTTAAACATTCAGACAAAACACTCCACACATACAGCTGTACTGTTTTGATGGTAATTATTTCAATCAGTCTTGGCTGTTTTTATACAATATGTATTTGTTACAAATCGGATGTTGTTTTGACTGCCCCCCCCCCCCCCCAAAAAAAAAAGAAATTCCCCCTCCGCCCTTGCCCACGTCCACTCCTCCCCCACCCCCCCTCCCCCACTGCCGGCGCCCCTGTTTTCCTTCCCTCCATGATCCAACCATGGAGGTATGATCCAACCCTGAACATGTTTTAGTCCACATGGCGTGCAAGAAGTTAATCATTAATGACATTTCGCGACAATGACATTGTCCAAAGACCAAACATATTTCATTTCCTTTCTTTTTGTGTTTGACAATCCAGCTAACAATTACCGGAATTCCTTTCATCTGTGGTCACCAATGGAATTCCTTTCCTCTGTGGTCACCATTGGAATTCCTTTCATCTGTGGTCGATCACAGGAACCACAATCTGACAATCACTGTCCCAAGTTTTGGGCGTGACCATTACCGATGTAATGGCTAAATCGTTAGTATCAGACGTAGACGGAAAAGCAGTGTTATCGATACTTTTGTGCAGGAGTAATTTCGGAAAATGGAATCGATGTTTTGTTTGCAGTGAAAAGTGCTGCAAGTAGAAGCAAAAAATAACGTGATGACAAGTAAACTAAGTTAATTAAGGGGGGTGGGGGGTGAACCAAACTGCATAGTCCGAATAATTTACTCTTCTACTTGCACGGTGTGGTAGGCCCTACATTATCATTAAATGGTATTTCGATACTGACTATTTTTAACCAATCGATTTTAGCAAACGTATCCGTGCAAAAACATCTTTGCAGCCAACACGTTTTAGTAAAGTATTCTAGGATATCCCATCTGCCGAAATGGTGAGCTTGTCTTCCCATCTCTTGAACTGTTCACAATTTTGAATTGTTATAACTATTTCTACACTGATATAAATACATTGTTTTTCTTCTTTCTTTCAGTCTCTCTCAGAAGACCAAAAAAACGGTGAGTGTCGAGGATTTTGTGTGATTTTTTGTAATTTAGACCGGACATGCCGCGCCGTACATGCCGCGCCGTACATGCCGGAAGTTAACGTTTATACTAAGGAGGAGCTAGTCCCAGCATGGAGGAAGGACTCCATGGGCATGGTCCCAGTAACTAGGACCTTACTTATCGCTTTTTTTAACATCTGGACATGATCTGGCGATAGTAAGGTCCCAGCGAATCGTGTACAAAAAACGGCGCAACTAATATGACCCCAAAAATATGGTAGGCCTAGAGATAGTCCGAGTACTATTAATTAACTTGGACCCTTTATCGCCTTTTTTAACATTTGGACATGATCTGGCGATAGTAGGGTCCAAGGCAAGTGTGCGATAGAGAATGGCTTCTAATTCAATCCAAACAAAAAATTAAAAATTCAACCTTACAACACAACGGCCACCAAAATACTAGATACGCCACCATCTGATTCTGAACAAGTGGAGTTCCATGATCAGATGAATGTACCAAGGTTTACAAGGTTTTGAAATTTTACCGTTTAATTCCCAGAGACCCCCCGCAGAACATGTCTTTTCGCTTTCTTGGAGTTAAAATAGTGACTCCTCGACCTTGCATGACGTATGTCACCCTGATGCGCAGCGCCCGCATGCACCGCGCGACAACCTGTTTATGCCGGCGACTGTTTCGTGAAGAATTCCCTACCCCATGACGCGCGTGCAACCTCGAATCAATATACTACACATGCTACATGTATCTACACACGAACACGTACCGCGACCAGTTTTACCACTCACGAAACAGTCGGTAAAATTTCACTTTCTATTTGGATGTTAAGTAAACCTTGGTACATTCATCTGATCATGGAACTCCACTTGTTCAGATGGTGGCGTATCTAGTATTTTGGTGGCCGTTGTAAGGTTGAATTTTGAATTTTCTGTTTGGATTGAATTAGAAGCCATTCTCTATCGCACACTTGCCTTAGACCCTACTATCGCCAGATCATGTCCAAATGTTAAAAAAGGCGATAAAGGGTCCAAGTTACTCGGACTAATTTTTAAGGAAGCTGGAATTTCGCTCACATTATTCCTTGTGCCCGGAATTACAAAGGTGCTTGGATTAGAAAGAGTAAAAAATATATGTCCTTGGGTGACGTGTTTACAGAAAATAACTCGCAAATCCACAATTTTGACGTCAACAAAATCCTGTACAAACTTCTCGTGCAAAGACTTACGCGCACTCATGCGCGAAATGCATAGCAAATGTGTTGCTTCCACGCATGCGTGGTAGAGTTGTGGGCGTGTATGTGTTCGTCCCGTCACACGGTGAAGTCATGCAAATTCGCTGTTTCAGTTTCTGAATTTCCTCAATTTTGCCGTCTTTCGACTACCGTGCGATGTCTTCGTCTTCGGTAATTTGTGGTAATTGCCAAACAGCCACCTTCGAAAAGCCGAGAGAGAGGGGTTACAAGAGATTTTCGGTAAAGGTTTTTTCTAGCACCGGCACATTCAGAAAAGTCTTTGGCAAGGTCATAACACCCCTTGAATGTAAGACGCAATTCCTGTGTTCACAGTGTAAGGACACTTTGATTTCCCACACCGTCCCACATGTCCCAAAGAAAAAGGGTTTTATAAAAAAAACTTTCATCAAATATACCCACTTCTGAAACTGCAAAACGACAAGACGAATTTCAAAAATTAATTCAGAAAATCTAAAAGCTTTAACGAACATACACGCCCACAACTCTACCACGCATGCGTGGAAGCAACACAGTTGCTATGCATTTTGCGCATGCGCGTAAGTCTTTGCACGAGAAGTTCATACAGGATGTTTACGTACGTCAGAAGCGTGGATCTGCGATTTATTTTCTGTAAAAACGCTGCCCAGGGACATATTTACTTTTTTTAAACCAAGCATCTTTGTAATTCCGGACACATAGACTACATTGTATGTGAGCTAAATTTCAGCTTCCTTCATCAGGTAAAAATAAGGAAAACAATTGTTGTAAAATGTTTTCTGTGGCAGCAGAAATTTTATAACCTGGACGTGAGTCGTAATGCAATGAAGACGTCGTCCAACCTGGGCTAGGAGGAGGCCTAACTTAGGCCTACCCCTAGAACTACGGTAGTGTGGCTGGGACTGCACACAGGAGCTAATCGATGCATAGCCATTCACTGTTTTTCCTGTATTCTGCATCCTTGCTATAGTACTTCAGGGCAGGGTTTTAGTTTTTGAGGGAAATTTTGGGGTAAAGCGACAAACTGATGAAGACAACAAAACGCAACGCGAAAATAAAGATGGCGATCACCACAACAAACACGCAAAACCGCGTTGATTCACATGGCAACTGCCGTAAAGCGCATAAGAAAATTGCATTTTCTACTGCAATAAACTGTTCAAAATTACAAAAAAAGATGTCAATAGAATTAAGAGAAGTCTGTTTTTTAAGTTGAAAAAGTTATTTTGGAATGAGAAAAAATATCCTTGTCTCTAATTTGATCAAAACTAAAGAGGGGCCCTACACTACACAATCGGCATACAAGTTGGCATGCGTACGATACAAGTTGACCATATTGGCTCATGGTTGACTCGAATTCCGAAGATTTCACTACCAGGGATGAGATTCTTCCGACTTTTGGCGGAATTACGACTTTGAGATTTTGAAAATCCGACTTTGAATTTCAGTTCCGACATTTTAGAATCTCCGACCTTGACAAGTTGACTTCTGAAGTTCCGACCTTTTACTTTCCAACAATTTTGAAACGAAATAAAACAGTTTTTGCTTACTATTTTGCCTCGTGTCACGCCTTTTAAGTTTAATATGCCTCGCGAACGAGAATGTCTAGGCATTTCCCCTGAACCAGCTGCAAGTTCGATCAGCGACAACTGCTGGTCGAATTTGCCTAGTACCAGGTTATATTTTGTGCATAGGTTACCAGGCAAAATCGACCAGTGGTTGACAAATGTTCGCTGATCAAACTTTGTGCAGGCTGCCATTGAGAGACAAAATAAAACAACGAATTCCATTGGCTCTTGCCGAAACAATCACTGTGTAAAGTGCATTCGTGTTAGGTCAACTATGTAACTATCGGTCTTACAACTGCTCTGATTGGCATGTTTTTGTGGACATTTCCGCTTTCAACCAATGACCGAGCACGGATCATGCGCCGCGCACGATGCAATGCACGTGCAATGATCTGGTGCATGCCTACTTGTTCGGTACTTGTAAGTTTGTCCTGAGATTTCCCCACCAGCTTTCGAGATTGTTGGTTTGCCATGTGTCTTGTCGTAAAGACATCGTTTAGTCGGAAAGCAGAGGGACTGAAGGAGATCGATAAAGGAATTTTAAAATACCTTGCAGTGGGAATGGGTGGGATCGAAATCTGGAGCCTTTGTGGAGGATTTTTTCTGTCGGAATTTATCTGGAAATTGAAAGAGCCGGGGCCTGGATAATGCACTAGGCTAGGGTGCGATGCCGAAATAATCTATGCGTCGCGGCGGAAGGCGCGTGTGATACGCTCTTACTGGTAACATTTATAATTACATTTTGTTGCATTTTTATTTTAGATTTTTCTCCTTTTCCACAAAAAAACAAAAAAAACGTACGAATTTCACCATTTTACTACAGTAAACATCAAGCATTTTCCAATACCTTGCAGTGCTGTTTGACATGTTAATCGTATGGAATTTGCCGTCCGTGCCCGCGTGCTGTGCACGTGTTTTTCGCGCTGTGCACGTGTTTTTCGCGCTGCACGCGTGCTCACTTCCCATGATGGAAAAAATTTCGACTTTTTCAGAATCTCATCCCTGTCACTACATCAAAATTAATGTTCATGGCATAGGGCCTAGGCCTAGTCCGAGTAACTTGGACCCTTTATCGCCTTTTTAAACATTTGGACATGATCTGTCGATAGTAGGGTCCAAGTACGTGTACGTCGATTTTCTATTCATTAATTAAATACGTCTAAAATCCCAACAAAAACATCAGAATTCACCCTTACAACGGCCACCAAAATACTAGATGCGCCACCTTCGGAACAAGTGGAGTTCCATGATCAGATGCAGGTACCAAGGTTTACCATCCAAATAAAAAGTGAAATTTACCATTTAATTCCCAGAGCCATCCGTAGAACATGTCTTTTCGCTGACTTGGAGTTCAAATCGTGACTTCTCGGCCTTGCATGACGTCACCCTGATCCGCGGCGCCCGCAGGCACCGCGCGACAATCTGTTTATGCCGGCGACTGTTTCGTGAGTGGTACAACGGTTGAGATTTTGTGGAGATTCTAACTCAGTTTGAAGTTTGGAACGTATGTAATCCAGGTATAATGCATATTTTCCTTTTTAATTGGTAGTTGACTTATTTGCGTTCCCTCAGGTTGTAATTCCTTATGGTTTCATTATTTCACCCCCCCCCCCCCCCAAATTGTTTTTAATAAATAACTAAAAATTGTAAACACCCCCCCCCCCTCAAAAAAAAGGAAAGTTAGATGTGCCTTAACCCTCCTACTATTTCACCATACAAAACCTTACAAAATTTTTATATCGAATTTTTACCATAGCATTAACACACACATGGCAAAACCATACAGTGTAATGCTTTTGCAAGCTTATTGACATGGCAAAACCATACACATGGTTTTGTATGGTAAACATGCTTCACTGTGGTGAACACCATGTATGCCAAATGGTTTTGTGTGGTGAATATACTTCATTGTGGCTTATCAACAGACTACTTGGGGCTATAGAGTACCGAAGTCTGATGACATGGTTGAAGCGGCAACCGGTTCCAAACACATGCAGTTTAGAATGTATTCTGGTTCCAAACATTGCATTGATTGACGTCATCACTTCGGTACTCTATGGTGAGCATGTTTTGTGTTGTCAACCGAAGGCGTTTCTATTCTGAAACCAGTAGTTAGTGCTACAATGTAAGAGAAACCACCCTAATTCTAAAATGGTATAGGCCTATTCATCAATGTTCCACAGTACACAATGGAGTTGGTTCACCATACAAAACCTTGCACCTGCCAGCAGACACAGCCTGTACAACCATACAAAACCTTACAGTAGTACCATACAGAGGTCAAGTTGATTTACCATTCATCACCTTACATAGTTCAGTACAGGCAAGTCTTTTGACCATACAAAACCATACAGCTGTCAGGTTTTGTATGGTATACCTGCTGTACACTCAGTGACTCACTGTATGGTTTTGTATGGTGAATAAACTTTCTTATAAATTGATGTTAAATCTCAGGCAGATGGGCAGATACTTGTGATTAAATTTAGATCAAGCAGTTTGATCTTCCTTAAAAGAAATTACACCCGCCCCCAATAATAAAACACAACAGAACAAAACAGAACGAGTCCCACGCGCGTGCAGCCTCCAATTATCGGACCGACACATCCGTTGTACCACTCACAAAACAGTCGCCGGCATAAACAGATTGTCGCGCGGTGCCTGCGAGCGCTACGCATCAGGGTGACGTCATGCAAGGTCGAGGGGTCACGATTTGAACTCCAAGACAACAAAAAGACATGTTCTGCAGGTGTCTCTGGGAATTAAACGGTAATTTTTTATTTTGGATAGTACAGTAAGTAAACCTTGGTACCTGCATCTGATCATGGAACTCCACTTGTTCCGAAGGTGGAGTATCTAGTATTTTGGTGGCCGTTGTAAGGGTGAATTCTAATGTTTTTGTTGGGATTTTAGACGTATTTAATTACTGAATAGAAAATCAACGTACACGTACATGTACATGTACTTGGACCCTACTATCGCCAGATCATGTCCAAATGTTTAAAAAGGCGATAAAGGGTCCAAGTTACTCGGACTACCCTAGGCCTAAATTACCCCTAGAAATATGGGGCTCCTACCGGAACCCCATAGAAAGAAGCCTATTTTTCCCATAGGCTAATACAGCAAGAATAGGAAAGTAATTTCCATGTACTCGCGTTTCTACCGTGCACACGAAAACCGCTGCAGTTTTCCCCAAAAATCCGTAATATCATCATTTACATCCTCACCTTGTGCGCACCAAGCAAAAAAATGACAGAAATCTCTGATCCGACAGACACACACACGATGCGACTATTGCCGGGTCATGTGCGGGGGGGTCACCAGACAAGTCATGATTATTCATGTTAAAATTTGAAGTACGGTGCGCACGGCATGCACTCCGCGTGTCCGTTACCGCGCGCATCGATCACTACGTACACGTACATACATGTACATGTACCCAGTACATGTACATGCAGTGATTGATGCGGACGGTAACGGACACGACGGAGTGCATGCCGCGCGCCGTACTCCAATTTTTAACATGAATAATCATGAGCTTGTCTGGTGACCCCCGCACATGACCCGCCCGGCAACAGTCGCATCGTGTGTCTGCGGATCGGAGATTTGTGTCATTTTTTTTCGCAAATTGGAACCGCTTCCGGCAATCATTTGCTTGGTGCACACAAGGTGAGGATGTAAATGATATTCCGTTTTTTTTGGGAAAACTTAGAACCGCTCTGTTGCATTGAAAAAACAGTCTATTGGTCGATAAAAGACTCCATGTCCATTGACAGGAAGATTTGTTATCGTTTTCCTGTTCAGTACTTACACATATATGCTCTTTTACACCAAAATCCGCAAACATAGCACCTGTCATTCCCCAGAAATTCGATGAAAAAAGGTGGATTCCTGTATAAACGTATGCCCTTTTTGGTTGCGAGCGATGCCGGGCCTTGCTGGCAGATCTTCGTACGGTGCCCCGAATCCTTCGCGTAGAAATTGCGGTACTGTACTACGGCTGGAGAGACGTTACCACCCAGCAGGGACCAGACTTTTTGTTGCGCACGGTGACGTCGGGGTCAATTGCTTCATTCAGCGCATGTGCACACGATTCCACTGGTTGACGACTGTTTTATGTCGCAATAAGTAGTGGCTAGTATTGAGCCCATTGATCTCATTGAGCTGTAACTTATCTGGCTTTAAGCAGCATAAAACAGTCGTCAACCTGTGGAATCGTGTGCACATGCGCCGAATGAAGCGATTGACCCCGACGTCACCGTGCGCAACAAAAAGTCCCCCCAGCCGTAGTACAGTACAGCAATTTCTACGCGAAGGATTCGGGGCACCGCGCGGAGATCTTCCGGAATCGTTCGCAAACCAAAAAGGCCATACGTTTAGTACAGGAATCCACCTTTTTTCATTGAATTTCTGGGGAATGACAGGTGCTAATGCTAGTCTTGGTTCCAAGACGTCCTTAGCGCGGTGCGACGTACAGCGCGCACGGCAGCGCCCTAGCTACACACACACACACACAGGCCAAGGCCAAATCGCTAAGAACGTCTTGGGTATTTTGCAAGGGAGCGCGCGCGACCTGCTTATGCATAATTTAACAGGCGGGTCAAACGAATAATCGCGCTTGCGCACTGGAGGAAACTTATGTTTAAGTAATAACTTACTAGTCAGTTACGTTCTGAGCAGAGTGATTCTGGACTGGCAAACAGGATTGAGAAATCTTCGGATTGTTCCAAAAATGTGATCTGGAATATCAGACGTTATCTCTGCCAATTTCAGTCCCAGATGGTCAGCACGATGTAACTGATCAGCGGCCAGAGCTTTCAATGGCACGACGACAATAATCAGCGCTTTCTCCTTGAAAAATTACTCTTGCCAAATCCCGTTGGTATATTAACAAACAAATCATGGCCACGTACAAATTGATTAATGGCACTGATCTGATGACTTTTTAGCTTTCCAAAGCCCAGTTTTTTGCTGTAAAATCGATCGCTTGGTCCATGCGGTCAGACATTTTTTTCAACAAACAACGAATGGCTTGGTACTGCACTGCACGTTCATACATACGTACACGTGAACCCGACGTGAGTACAGAGACTAGTGAGTGTTGGCTATTTACATGCGATAATGCAGCTATGTCACACGCGCATGCAAATGCCACACAGTTCTGCTCGCGAAATTGCGAGCAGAACTTGCGAAATTCCCAAGACGGTCTTAGCGATTTGGCCTTGGTGTGTGTGTGTGTGTGTGTGTGTTTAGCGAGAGGGCGCTGTCGGCCGGCCGTGCGCGCTATATGTCGCACCGCTAAGGACGTCTTGGAACCAAGACTAGTGCTATGCTTGCGGATTTTGGTGTAAAAGAGCATGTTTGAGTACTGAACAGGAAAACGATAACAAATCTTCCCGTCAATGGACATGGAGTCTTTTATCGACCAATAGACTGTTTTTTCAATGCAACAGAGCATGGCGGTGTATACCACCGCCACGTTTGCGGGTCTAGGGGAAAACTGCAGCGGTTTTCGTGCGCACGGTAGAAATGTGAGTGCATGGAAATGACTTTCTTATTCCAGGGCTCGACCTTAGCGGTCGCCCGGTCGCCAAATGCGAGTGAAAACAGCGACGGGCGAGTCAAAACCCTACCCTTTGTAGTCCGCCGGGCGAGTCAAAAATAAAGTGTATTAAAAAAAAGTTTCTGTTGTGTTATATTATGTACCAAATCTCCGTCTTTACGGCCAGTTTTGCCTTGCCCCATATTTACCTTGGCGGCCGTGCCCTTTTTGCAAAAACACAGCCACTACAATCCTTCATATTTTTATTTTCGATGTCATGCCAGCCCTTCATAAAATCTCGCTGCACACAACACGTTGGCGATCGTACAGAATCACATGCACACAATACGTGCAGCATATGCATATGCACACAAACTGAATCTGGTCCAGTTTCGGAGTATGCCGATACTTCAAGCATCAACACCCCCACCGCAAGATTAAATGTGTGTATTCGTACAATACACAAAGCAGCAGGAGTATGTATGTACGTACGGCAACGTTTACGTGCAGTCAACTGACTTTCTTTTTCTCAGTACTTGCACGTGCGTGCCTCACAATACGCATCGATGTTCGTGTACGAGGAAACGCGCCCTGCATAGACAACTTCGCAAATACCGCCTGGTTGAGACGTCACAATGGTAAAAAGGCATTGTGTGAAGGAAATAGCAGTCTCATTCCTTCCCACAATCCCTTTTAACCATTATGACGTACGTCTTAACCAGGCGGTGTTTATATTTGCGAAGAAGTCTATGCAGGCGGCGCTATGAAGCACGCCTTCAACACGCTACATACAGTAACTTCATGAACTTTGGTCACAACACGCGCGTGCAATCGCGGTGTTCCGATTGTCAAAAGTTTCGATAAATAATTAGGCCCAACAAAATCGATAGAGAAAGAAGATTTCTGCACGTTAATTCACAGAACTTGATCTGTTTTGTCTGTGTATGCATTATCCGTGTTCATTTTCCGCGGTTGTACATGTACCGCTCATACACCGCAGCGTGTTTCCCCGACATTTCCTGCCGCAACACAAGGTTCATCGCCCGCCACACAAAGTGCATCGCGCACGCTTACCACCGTACGATAAACCATGGAGGAAGAATGGATAAACGGACAGTGTTGGCCAGTTTCCCATCGTGGTTAGCGTTGTGCATAGTGATGTGTACGACCTAAATTCTTCATTATTTTAAAGAATTATCGACCGTAAATATTTTTGACATTAAGGCAAGTTTTGATCATTTATTGTGGCAATTTTTTTGTTATAGCTTTCGTAGCATAAACGGAAATAGTCTAGGCTGAAATTTACATATAATTGAATACCCATGTGATCGGAAGCAGTATGTTTTTGGCCTGGTAGTCTTACTCTTACTCTTAGTTAAATACGTTTTGAATGGAAAAAATCAACAATGCCGCGACCTCTGTGCACTTTCTGCAGATATAATTTGGCCTTGGTGCCCTCCTTACTGGCCTTGGTGCCCTCCATAATTTTGCTTTATTCAAGGCCAAAGTGGCCTTGCCCTAAAAATTACCAAATTCAATGCCTGACACTGACACTGTATCAACTAAAAATGAGCAATGTAGTGTTAAAGTAGTTAATGCTTGTTTGCTGAAACGTATATATGATGCATTATAATTATTATAAGTTTGCTTGAGAAACTACTGTTAAACATGCGGCGAGTGAAAAAGCTTGCGGACTACCCAAAAGTCTGGTTGAGTAGTCCGGCTGGCGAGTGAAAAAAAAAGTTAAAGGCAAGCCCTGTATTCTTGCTGTATTAGCCTATGGAAAAAATAGGCTTCTTTCTATATCTCAACATGGTTCCCTGAGTGCAGTGGAGTGTAGCATTCACCATTTTGTCATGCATTGTGTTTATAAATAAGGGAAAGATTTTACTTTAACCTCACCAAAATAGATTTTCAAAGTAAACAAAGAAACTGGCAGGAGCGGGATTCGAACCTGCGACCTCCGGGTTACCGTACCGGCGCTCTACCAACTGAGCTATCTTGCCCTATGTTGGCGGTCTCCCAAATTGTCAGCATCTTTGTTCGGTTAGAAACAAATCTGACAAATTGGACAACCTTTCAGTTCGAGATTTCTTTTGGAAAATATTTGTTCAATATAGGGAAAGAAAGTTTCTACGCCACTCAAAGTATTTTTTACCTCATTTTTTTTTTGCCTCACAGATTTTGCCGACATTAATTTAATCTTGAAATAACTTGTGCCACATGTATAGACAGTTGTCAAGGAGGGTGGGTTATTTTGCAAGATTTTACTGTTCCTAACCAGTTTTGGTGGGGGAATTGAAGTAAAATCTTTCTGACTAGGGACACTTTGAGCATTTCAGCAAGGGTTGGTACATCGTCACTGTTTTCACGAAGAGCATGCCAGTTGACCCACTTTTCACGAAGAAAATCCCAGTTGACCTACTCTTTTGGCAATCTGCCCCATGTGTTTTCCCATAGAGAAGAGAAACCTAAAATCTCAGTTCACCTACATGTACTTTTACAAATTTTCGTGGCATATGTTTTGTGCATGTTCAAGGGCAGGTACATGTACTTGTATGCAACATGTATGTTCATATGTTTCGTGAAAATGCAAAATGCGGTTTTGGACCCTTGCACAATTAGTCTAATCAAATAATTAACCTTTCCTCATGAAAGCAAGTCCGAATAGTTGAGTACAATGTTAATTAGCCAAAAAAACGTAACAAAAAAAAGAAGCTTGAAATTAAACAAATTGTCATTTTTGACATGCCTATTCCTATCCCATCGCGACAACAGTGACGATACGTACATGTACATTGTAATACCAATAATAAAGTTTAGTTATTTTATTAATTATTGGGTTTTATTGTTTTTATTTATACTGCTTTTTTGCCTTTATTCGTGCTATGTTTTTGAAACTGTGAGCATTTCCATTACTTTGAATTCTCTGGATTTGTCATGACAGAGTACCGTGATGCCTTCTCCCTCTTTGATAAGAGGGGGGATAGCAAGATAGAGACCAGCCAGTTAGGAGCTGTGATCAGGGCCCTGGGACAGAACCCCACCCAGGCAGATATCAAGAGATTTGCACAAGGCTTCCCTAAAGGTTTGTTGTTTGTCTTTTTTTTCTGTTGCCTGCTGAATCCAACAGGATGTAACAATATGAGTTACGTGTAGCTGCTCAATCCAACAGGGTCCAACGGAAATATCAAATCGTTGGATCCTGTTGGATTCAGCAGGGTTAGGGTCAATGTACATGTACAGGGCAGTCTTTGCGCATATAAACAAGGCAGACAACATACATTGCAGAGGGTAGTCAGTGGTGTTTTTTTTTAGTTCAAAAAGTTTTCTTCCATAATTCATTTGTAAGAGGAAATCAATTGAATTGAAATTTTCAGTCGGAGCATGGGCATACATGGCATACACGGAGCTTTAAATGTAGTTTGCTAATTCCCTGCACAGCCAGTGTCTATGTGAGGGGCATTACATGTAGGTTGGTGTAGTGGTGCTTTCCTTGCCTTCCACCGCTCTGACCCCTGTTCAAATCCCGTCTGTGGTCAACAGGTGGATTGGGTTTTCAGTCCCCAGAGAACGACATAAAATATGGTAATTTGTGGCAGAAAATGTGATCTTGTAGTGCAGACATGTAGTGCAGACATGTGGACTTGTGGCAAGTCTACTTACATGTATACAAATTACACACAAGACGTGTGTTACCATTTTAAACCATTTAACCAGTACTCGTAGGGGGAATGTTACAAGTCATTACGGTTTAACTACCCTGAATCCATCCAAATCCATGGCCAGGTTATACAGTATTTCAATGGATTTAGTACTAACACACTATTACAGTGTACCACACTGACCCCCTCGTAACGTCGGATAAGCCGTGGGTACTGAGCCTGCAAAATCCCATGCACACGCTTGATGGATGTTGAAGTCGGGACCACTGCATCTTGTATGATGGATTTTGACCGGTTCAGAAGAGTAGATTGGTGCTTTTGTACTAAACCTGTCAATCAAAACCAGTCCTTAAACCATTCCCCCACCCCTGTAGCCATCCATGAACAATCTCACTGATTGGGTCTTTCTGCTCTCCATCCCAAGATTAATCCCATTCCCACTATTAAGTACACAAACAATAGCAACCACTACATTAGCACTGGCGTATTCAACCACAATAGACACTGTTCACCACCAACTAAGGTAATCTTTCAGGGCACTATTCTATGGTCCTTTGCAAGACCCACATGCCTGTTGTTGCAGCCACCATCTTGGTGAGTTCTGTACATGTGTAAGGTCTTGAGAGATGGATATTTTGTGTTCTGCTCAGAGTTTTATAGGATAGTAGAATCTAGAGGATGCACATTCTGTCCTGTGGTTCAGCCAGCCAGCTTCACATAGGGACTGAATCATACATTCAAAAGGTGTTTTCACACCATGTACGTTCGACCTGTATCAAAATCTACATGGGTCCAACCCACCCTCCACCTCTCCCACCCTCCACCTCCCCCACCCTCAACCTACCTCCACCTCCACCTCCCCCACCTGCCACCTCCCCCACCCGCCACCTCCGCCACCTCCGCCACCCGCCACCTCCGCCACCCGCCACCCGCCACCTCCGCCACCCGCCACCCTCTCCCACCCTCTCCCACCCTCCACCCTCTCCCACCCTCCACCCTCTCCCACCCTCCACCCTCCCCCACCCCTTGTATGTCATATACTTTGTGGGGCTTATTCTGTACTGGTACATGTAAATTGCAAAAGGCTTCAGTTCCTAGAGTTTTCAGTCACTTCAGTGCTTTCTAAATATCAGAGTTGGAGTCGAGTCCCTGCAAGTACTTTCACAAGTACTTTCGCAAGCCCAGTCAGAAGTCCTTTAATAAAGCCAGTCACAAGTAACTGGATGAACAATGACAAAGGAATGCCTTTGTCAAAGCTCATTTGAATAGCTTGTGATTGGGATTAGGACTGGAGGGCTTGTGATGGACTTGTGATGGACTTGTGATGGACTTGTGATGGACTTGTGATGGACTTGTGATGGACTTGTGATGGACTTGTGATGGACTTGTGATGGACTCGACTACATCTCTGCTAAATATCCTTTCTAACTTGGTGTTTGCTTGAAAAAAAAAAAAAGCTGTAATGCAAAGGCGACCCTGCTATTTCCTCCGTCAGATCACCGAATCTCCTTTGAAGAGTTTCTGCCAATCCTAGCCTCCACACAGAAGATCAAGGAGCAGGGAAACCTTGATGATTTCACAGAGGGCCTCCGGGTGTTTGACAAAGACGGTAATGGCACCATCAGTGCAGCAGAGCTTCGCCATGTTCTGACCAGTTTAGGTAAGCAAAGAATGTTAATTCCAAGCCACAGGTCAGGAGCATTGAACAACTTTTGTCTGGCAGTATTATTGGTTCACGTATTTTTCCTCAGCCAACTTACATGTAGTTTTGCTCATTGTGCAGTTTACCCTTTGTGCTGTACAAGTGACGTCAGATCAGTTTCTTTTTTTAAGCAATTAGGTGCTTATTTGATTTGAATAGGCATAATGGTGTTGCGTAATTGAATTGCATATTAACCTTTTACAAGCAGTGATATTTGTTGATTTCCTCTGTTGCTGTCATACTTTTCATGAGATTCTTTGGAAGCGGGGTTTTTACAAGGCGGCGAATCCCATGGAAGTGAAGCTAACGACCAACTTAAAACCTTCCTGGTGATTACAGTCGACTCTCGTTAATACGAGGTCCTCCGGACTTACGCAAATATCTCGTATTATCCGGGCTCTCGTCCTATCCGGGCTGCAGGTTTTCCCCTTAATTGTGTATAAATGTGATGCGTGGATAGGCCCCAAACACGATGTAAACGCCACGCACATCGTGTCGATAAAATTGTATTGCTTTATATTGGTTACATGTATGAAAATGTTGCAAGCAGATTTTTAATAAAACAAGCAGTAATATTTAATAAAACAACACCGGAGCACAAGAACAAAACCTCTGGAGTTTGCTGACTGGGCGATTTGAGCTGCCAAGATCACTGCAAACTACTGCATTATTAGCTACACGCACGTAAGTATTTCCATCATACACAAAAATCTTGATGGGACCGGGCTCTTGTTAGTTGGTAACCATCACGGAAACTAGCATAAGGCACAAAAGGGAGGAAACCAGTGCATTTTTTTGTGGACAACAGAGGGCGTTTCTCGATCGTGGGGGGTCTTCATTAATGACTATTTTTTACGGTAAAATTTGAAATGTTGGGGTGCGACTATTGGGGATTAATAAGCTCTAAAATTAATTGATAATCCTGGGGTAAATTGAATATTTTGAGTTACAAACGGGATTGATATAACTGAACAAAAGAGGGCGCCAAACATTCTGCTTTTCATGATTGCCTTGGCATGGTTGGGTTATTTTTTTCCTGCTGGCTGGAAGGGGAACGAAAGCAAGTGCAGGCTACTGTTTTCACAGTTTACGTGTTCCGGCGGCATGAAAGCCGCCATAAACAAACCCCTCTATAGCGGGACGGGAACCGCAATCGCCCATTGTCCACCTTTTAATAGCCCCCTCTAGCGGCACGTTCGAGACACAAACAGGTGATGTCTACATGGAGTGAAAACCGCAGAGCAGGATTAGCGAGTATTCACTGCGCCATTATCATTGCGGCACGAGACAAACAGGTGATGTGTACGCGGAGTGAAAACCGCACTGCAGAATTAACGAACATTACAATTACTTTTCAAATTGAATAGATTCGCTGATTGACAAGTTGTTTTCCAAAATGTTCGTGAAAAATAGATAACAATACATGCATTTGCGCTCAATCGGGCCGCAAAAAATGCTCGTCTTAGCCGAGTTCTTGCGTAAACAGAGCTCGTATTAATGAAATTTTCTCCCATAAGAATGTGCACAATTCGGTCGGGACCAACGAAAATTCTCGTCTTAACCGGGTTCTCGTCTTAACCGAGCTCTTATTACCGAGAGTCGACTGTATTAGTGTGCAATATTTTTTTTGGTCAGATTCACGAGTTCAAACCCGGTGTAGGTTGTGCTTCAAATCTGTAGCAGCAATTGATTAACTGAACCAGCGATCCCGGTTATTTTTGAATAGTGCATAATTCAATAGCTTTTAGTCATATCGATACCAATCACTATAGAAATATGCTAAGAATCGATACTATCTACTTGCGACTTTACCTGACAATGTTACAAAGAAATCAATAAATATTACTTTAAGAAAACTTTGCACGCCTGATTTTATGTGTGTCTTGGGAAACTTCTTGTGCACATATATATAAATGTAATTTATTATTATTATTATTATTATTATTATATATTTCTGGGGTACATCTGACAGAAAACCCCGGAAGAGATCATTTGAATGGTTCGTATTGTCATAGCGTTTGTACAGTAATTTGGCAACACGTCTAGTAGCAGCCCGATGTAAGACTATCTCACAGACATTATTATCAATGGCTACGGCTCTTCACTGTAGCCTGTCACTGGCCAAATTCGAAGCCGTAGCCACAACAGATCCGATCCAGGCAACAGCTTATACTGTGCGACTGCAGCATACCAGCCTGTGAATAAACTAAACTGATACACCTGCAATACACGTCAACGTACGTGGGTTAGTATCTAAGCTGCATTCTTTTGCAATGTGGGCACATACTTTAAGTTGTTTTCATAAGAGGCTTGACTTAAAGGAAACATGCTTCTCAAACTGGCCGGATCACATTTTATTTCATGAATAAATTCATTTATGTATTAAATGTGACTTAAAAGCCAAACTGGTTCAAGTGAAGTTTTAGTATGATTATTTGCCGCCCAAAAATTGACCCCCCCCCCCCCCCCCCTTTTTGGAATTTGCTGAGACTCAAATTGAGGGCGCTGTTCATGACGTAGACCGAGGCACCAAAATTCATGGATCGACTGGACCCGGTAAATCGTATACACACGTACACTAGGTCTACACATGCAATTTTTTAAGTTGCAACAACTAACATCGAACTTACCCTGATTTTCTCCCTTTTAGCGAAGGCTCCTCGGGGAATGGGCCGTTTAACTGCTTTCGCCTGTACCTTACTCACATCTAGGAACTGTGTTGGGATGGCAGTGGACTTGAGCATATTTTTAATGGTCATCCCATGATTTGAAAATACCGAAGTATCGAAACACGACGGCTCAAAGTGGTCGCTACATAACGCTCTTGTCACCTTCACTTTCGCCGTCCAAATTCTCCGATATTTCGCATCGGTTGGAAATAAATGAAGGCTTACTCCAGCCTTCGTTGTTTTGCTGCACCCAGCAGCCACACACCTTGTCGGCATGGCCGAAAAACACTATTTTGGGTAATCGTTACCTTTAGGACCCTGTTCCATATAGAGAACGAAGGAGACAGTTTATGTTTCGGAACTTACCTCAATATGTGGAAAGATGGCAGGGTTTTGATTTATGAGGGAAATTATTGGGTAAAACGGCAACGTCTCTGACTGCAAACAAAGGTAGGAAAGGTCACATTTTCTTTGAAAGTGCATTTTTTTAATTACAACAAACAAGAGTTAATCTGCAGAAAAAAGACTGCTTTAGCCTGCAAAAGTCACTTTGGTACTGTAAAGTCATCTGCAAAAGTCAGTTTTGACCGGAACTCGTAAAAAATAGGTGTCCTAAAGGTAACGATTACCATATTTTGCTTAGATTTTGGACGAAGAATGTACACTTAATGCATACGCGTGATGAATGGGGCCGGCTCGAGCAGAATCTGTAATGTGCCTCGGTCTATGTCACACACTTATGTTAATGAGGGTCCCACTCAGGGGGCGGAGTAGCTTGGACAAACGTTTTCAAGAATTTTTTTCTCATATTTAATCTAGGAAATAATTGTCTCTGGACACAAAATATAATTGTCAAGATAATACTCTATTGTTTTAAGCCGGAATAATGCAATATAAATCATGTTTCCTTTAAGTGTGCACAAATCAGTAAGTGTGCTCAGATTTATATTGTACCGGTATGTGCCATTCTGACAAGGGACCAGTCGGAAGTCGCATTCCTCCGTTTTAAGCTAGACAAGAATCCATTGAGGGTTGAAATTTTTGATTTTCGTTTTATTGCCTTAAAATGCTAGTTTATGTAAAATAAAATCATACTGTGTTTTCGTTTTAAATTTTTTTTTTTTTAGTACCATAACATGTTTTAAAAAGATTTTATTAAGTAACTCACTGATAATCACCGGAATTTGTGTTAAGTTTTCTAAATAAGATTATTTACTTTTCAATTAAAGTTTGTGATTCTAAACTCTTCATTGATTGGCCGATCTGACCGATATTTCCACAAATAAACCAATGAGAGACACTTTTAGGAGATACCTAGGCTACCCCCTAATAGTGAGCCGTTCAGCAGTGTGGAAATAGACAAACTTTATCGCTTGATTTCTACAATAGTGCTGGATCATCTAATAAAACTAAAATTATCAAAACCTTTTATTAATACTACTCCAATCTTAATAATTCTTTCATCATTTTAAAGCTGATGTGTTCTTTCCAATGGTACAAATCTAGAAATAATTTTTTCGATGAGACTGTTCTCTATTGAGAGTGCCACATATATAATAAATATGTGCCGAGTTGATTTTGCATTGTCTTTGACAATGACCTTGAAAGCATGTTATTGTCCTTGAGTGTGGGTGGTTATTTACAAAAGAGAATACTTTAAACATGCTTTATCAGTAATCATCCAAAGGAAGTTTGGAAACACCTTTCTAAACTATCTTATGAAATGAGAGGTTTTTATATTTTGAACTAAAAATGCCAGTTTTAGTGTGACTTATCACACTTTCTAAGCTGTTTTAAAGATAATGTTGATTGCTGAGAAGTCTGCGTCATTTTTAAGTTTAATGTAGATCGTGTACTGTAAAATAAAATGGCAAATTATTTCTGCCATGCAATACCAAGAAAGTGACTTTGCATGGCAGAAATAATTTGCTGTTCTATTTTACAATACGCATCTACCAAGACTACCAAATGACATAGAATTCTCCCAGCAATCAACATCATCTTTAACCCTCCTGTTCTCAAGGCTAAAATGGAGCCAGCTACCCTCTATATCAAAACCTATCAAGTGACAGGTTGAAACACACACAAACTGTGAGAGTTGGTGTTTAGAGTTTTTGATGGGCTGTGATAGTTATAAGTATAGGAGGGTTAATGTACAAATGTAGCTGCTGACTTCAAAGAAATTATGAATAATTTGGGTCTTGAGATATCATATCACAAGTGAGTCAAGTTTTGCATTTAATAGTAATACAACTTTTGTTACCAGGAGAGAAGTTGACCGATGAAGAGGTGACAATTCTTCTTCAAGGTATGGAGGACCAACAGGGACACGTCAACTATGAGGGTGAGTTTCTTGTTTCTTGACTTTGAAATTAAGAGGGATGCACACAAGTAGTACTACATGCAGAACTGTACAGATTGATAGTTAAAATTTGACTATTTCGATTTTTACCTTTCTGATTCATATTTTGAGTGCCAGTTACACAGTTAACACATGACATTGTGATTTTGATACCAAAGCAAGATCCAAAGCTTAAATTTGATTACAGTCCAGAAGGTTTAAAGGGAAAGTCCACCCTGAGTTTATAATAACATAATGTTAAAGAACGTTAATTGCAATTGTGACTTACTTTTTATTTCATTTTGATTGGTTTCGGTAATCGTATAAATCGGAGGTTTTTTATAACGCACCTGCCGTCATGCGAGCCGCCCTTTTGCTCTGGATTATCGGTACATCCGGGATACTGTGACGTAGTGGCTGCACTACCAAGCCGGCCGGCCGGGTACCCGGCCGGCCCCGCGACCTGAGCTGTGCGAGTGCAGTGAACCATTGTCCATACATGCAACACCACGAGAACGTGGCAGTGTTGTTCCTTGACGCATGTCTGTTTTCCATATTCCTGGCGAATTTTTGCCTGACTGCTAAAGCACAGCAACATCATGACGATTTGGCAAGCTTTTTGCTGCTCAAATAAACCTAATTCTCTAAAAGGTCCCAGCGTGACGCGCCCCGGATATGCAATGGCGCCATCATCTCCGGGGAGCGCCACTCGTCTGGCCGGGTAGCCACGCACGCCTTGACTACCGGCTACAGGGCAGTTTTCCAACGATTTCCAGCTGGAAATCGTTGGAAAACGATATTCATTTCCACTTTTCTTGACAACGACAGCACACCTGGTGCCATCATTTCACAGGATGATTGAGACTACTATTAACTTAGTCTAGTAATGTATATCGTAATAATTCAGTAAAAACAAAATTGGAGGATTACCAATCGTGTACACTACATGTACCTTAATGTGCACGTGTATGCTGCATGTTGAGTATCGCAGAAGACTTGCATCTTCAGTTGATCTCTCATTGACCTCCTGTGGCATGTAGCCACACCCCAACTACATGTACATGTATATGACATTTTCTGCAGTAATTTTGGTTTGTCTGGCTTTGTGCACATTCCATGTTAAATGGTGACATAATTTTACAGGCTGTGATTGCATGACTTTTCCATGCTAGGACAGTTGACGTGTTGCAGTGGAGGCATGTAAATGCAGCTTATTAAACAGTGTCCAGTTACATCAATTATATTTGACATGGAATGTGCGAAAAAAAACATTACTGCGCAAAATTATAAGGTTACAACAGTTCCTATGCTAAAGCCATATGCACAGAATGTTGACCATACGTGGAGAAATTTATGGTTAATAGCAGAACCGTGGGCTTGGGACCTGCATGGGCAGAATTTACTAATTTTGGTTGTCTATAGCTGTGGCTCATGTCAAGTCACAGTGTGGCAAGAGTATGTCAGCTGCTCTGCTTCTCGTACATGTAGTTATAGCCTTAGAAGAAATGCTTCAATGTTTGAGTAGTTGGCACTAGCATTAGCCACCATTTTACCCTCATCCCAATGGCAGGATGCCACCCCGCCTCACTGGTACCCTGAATACATGATATATCAGCTTCTTTGATTGTTTTTAGAATTTGTAAAGATGGTTCTGGCCAACTGAACTACAGAAGACGAGACTTTCATCAAACAGCAAGCGACTTTCCAGCAGAAGCCATCCTTGAAATGAATGGTCTGTTCAGATTTTGCACATCATGTTTCGTGTTTAAATCTTATATGAAACACTCAAAGAAATAAAACTGTACTTGTAACCTATATTTGGCAAAATTTAGGCCTATAAGTCAAATAATGCAACCTTTCATTTCATTGATATACATGTCACTCCAACCTTTCTCCACCAGAGTGTATAGTTCATTATGCATGATAATAAATGTAATATGCTCCAGATAGCCATTGGAAAATAGTTATTCTAAGCTTTGGAGTTAACAGCAGCTTCAGACATACTTTGTACGTACTGCGTCATTGCAAACTTAGAAGTTTGGTGTAATCCTTGAGTTATTCAAAAATCATTGAGATCAATTGAGATATAAAATCTATGCATCCTTTGCACAGTTTCAGCATGTTTGAAAAAAAATGGTACATTTATGAGTTTGGAAAAATTAACCCCGAGATAAAGATTTGGAGAAGGGGTAGGTTCTGAAATTCTATTGAAAAAGATTTTGAACGGAGTCCTGCCAAAAATAGCCTGCATTTTCTTGATGCTACATTCACATATTCATGACCAAGGACAATTGTGGGATTATTCAAACCGGAATGACTAATTCAGTGAATGAAATTTCATATTTGATCAGCAAGGAGAGACTGAAAGGCATTGAATTCTGGTGTTTAGGATAAAATATTCAAAATGGTGGATTTTTCTGACTTAACATGAAAAAGTGATGAAGTCAATGGAATTGTCAATGAAGGTACAAGACTGTGGAGCCAGATCTTTATCTTGGGAAAAATTTCATAGAAAATTAAAGATTGTTTGCATCATTAAATTATACCTGCAAAACTTATTGCAGTTACCTGCAGATCACATTTTGGCACTTAGCCAAGACTTGTTATAGATAAAGTTTGGGCTGGGCGCATGCCTTAATTTGTGACCTACATATAGAAAGGTGAAAATTACTTCACTTTTACCACATGATTTTTATTTCCACAACAAGCAGACCATTTCCAATGAAAATGTGATGGGCAATTGCCCAACATGGCACAAAAAAAACCCATTGTTGATAATACTGTTTTTATACCATGAACTGACAAATCATGGCCAGACACACTATGTAAACTTAAATCAATTGCTTGAATTAAAATGTATTGCAATGAATCACATGTATGTTATGTGCATGAACAAAACAGTAGACCAGTCCATTAAGGACCGCCCCTCAACATGTTAACCAATCACAGCCATGCATGCAACACATCAGTCACTTTTGTCAGACATTTGTCCAACCATAGGTGCAGCTGTTATTGGTCAATACATCAAGGGGTGGAGCTTAAGTGTATTGTTTGCTTATGTTACATACATGAATGAAATTGAAATGTCTGTTAATCAGTATACATAAGTCTCTGGGGAGTATTTTAAACAATGCAAAAACATGCTTGTTGCACAGTGTTAATGCATCAAAACAGTTGCAATTATTTACGGAAATCTAATTATTGCAAGTGGCATTTTTTAGAAAATACTTTCTAACAAAAACACCAACCAAAAAATCTCTATCAGAAATTTACTTCATGCCAAAGTTTGTAGGTTTTATTGTTTTGTATCTCATTAAATACCAGTTTGCAGATGTTGGTATCGCTCCCAGAAAACTGTGAACATCTTATAACTTACCAGGAAACCTACTGAATACAATGATAAAAGTTGGAACCAACCACCAGTTTTAAGTTTTTCTTGGTATCAAATCCGCCCTTAATTTTAGTTTCTTACAATAGTGGTTCTTAGACTTGCTTACTAATGCAAATTTTGACATAATTTTGATATTTAACATCTACTATACTTTTTAGCCTTGACTCAAAATAGTATGCATAGTTTTAAGTGCTTGTACAATAATTATAAACAATGCTTTCGCTATGTACATGTACCTGTAGCATATTTAGTTATGAGTAGATATTTATTTCACACGTTGTTTGGTTTAACAATCTGAATTGTTTAATGTACTTCAGTAACTTATTGAGCAATTGGAAACATGCATAGATGCCAGCACACTTGAGAGAGTGGAACCCTCCAGTTTCCCTGATTGAAGAGCAGTCCCAGCTAAGTGTCTTGCTCAGGGACATAAGCACTGTGATCTGAGTGGGTTCTACACTAATTCAGTAGACTAGAAGAGATTTTTGGTCCTTCTCGATGTAAGCTCAGTGCTTTCCTGGAGCTTGTGAGAAAAAAAATCACAGGCTTACTTGGGCAGAACTTGAACCCATGACCCTCCTGCTTACTAGTGCAGAGGTCTTTCTAGTAAGACTAGTATCTCTCTTAATGTAAACGAGTGAAAAACTCACTCTCCAAAAGAGTGAATCCCTTCTCAAACCACTCCAAAAGAGTGAATCTCTTATAAAATCCACTCGAAAAGAGTGAAAACCACTGCAAAAGTCACGCTCGAGAAGCCATATAGGGACAACTAAAAAAAAAAGATTTTTTAAAAGGTGTCCCTTATATGGCACCGCGAAAGAGTGGACATTTCACTCTGTTGGAGTGGTTTGCACTCTTTTCGAGTGGTTTTTTTTTTATAAGAGATTCACTCTTTTGGAGTGGTTTGAGAAGGGATTCACTCTTTTGGAGAGTGAGTTTTTAACTCTTTTACATTAAAAGAGTAAGCAGGGGGTCATGGGTTTAGTCCCACCCGAGTGAGCCTGTTAATTGTTTTCCTTCAGGCTCTTGTGAAAGCTTTGAGCATACAGTACTTAACATGCTACATCAGAAAGGGCAGCACACATTCCAAGTTCATATTTACAAGGCTCTAACCACTAAACATGGGTGTGGGGTTCCATTGTAGTTCCATTTATCTGTGGGCTGAAGTGGCTTTTGAGCAAAACTTAGCTGTGTACTGTGGTGATTAAAAATATTTTCTAAATGTAATAAACTTGTTTAAATTAAATCTCCTTGAAAAACCCTTATCCCTGGCCTTACTGACCTGTTTTTTCAGTGCCAGCACATTCACTAAGAAGTTGGTTAAATTACTTGCCGACAAGCATTCATCTTGAACATTCTTGACCGTTTCGGCTCGTTAACACAGTTCATCCTTAGTTTCCTTGTTAAAGTGACTTGTAAGGCTACACTGCTTTGTTAGAACAATAAGGAGCATAGAAGATGTATTCAATAAGCTGTACTTCTTTAGAGGGCCTGGCCCATCCAATGGATGTTATCTTAAGGCAAGTAGCAAATATCACAAGCTAGCAATCAATTGTACATTGGTTACAATATGATTTAGCCTATTATTCAGTGCTGTATCCCAGGTTAAGGATCCAGGGATGGGACAAAATCGCAAACAAATTCGGAAAGGTCGGCCAAATTGTTGGCCCCTAAAATTATTTTGGAAAGGACCTGTTAGTATCTGTGTAGCGTGAATTTCAGTCACCATGAAATATTGGCTCATTGGTAGGGAAGATAATTAGGAGAGTGGCCGGTCACGTGAAAGTTTTTTTTAAACCAATAATAGGGAAAAGGAGTCCGATTTTCATAGGGGTCTGATTTTCATATGTCACCGGTCATGAAGTGGTGGTGGTTTCAAAAGTGGGCAAAATGTCACCAGTGTCCCCAACCCCACCCACCCTCTCTTTGGCTGACATTTTGCATTTGTAAGCAGCGTCCCTGAAAGGGTGTTACTTATGCCAATGATAACTTAGTCGTTGTGAAAAGGTCATTATCATCTTGTCTCTTGTGCACCCGACTGTTGTATCAATACACATTCCTCAGTGGTAATTAATATTTGTCTTTTTGTGATAGAATAAAAAATAACTCTTGTAGAAAAATTGTACCCCATGTTTCATCAGGAATTTTTTCTAATATGTGACACCCAATGCCAAAACCAGGTACATGTACCGGTACCAGAATCAAAATGTTTTTCCCCGTCGTTTAAAGGAGTTAAAGAGCTTCAAAATGAACTCTCACTGGGGTTTACAGGTGAAGTATTTCTCAAGTTTAAGGAGAAAGCGCATTACCGCTTATAATTTGTTTCCTTTAATTCACATTTGTATGTGAAAACGGCCTGGTTTTGGCATGGGCCGTCACATATGGTGTTTAATTGCTTGTATGATAGTGTCTGACATTTGCGAAAATGCATTTGGAAGAAAATATTTGTTTCCGTTTATTTCTTTCTGGTGGTTCATATTTTTTGTGGTTTTTTTCGTTAGGATAATTAGTGGCACCAGCAAACGAAATCACACAAAGTTGTAATATTTTTAAATATAGATTTCTATTCCATAATAAAATACATAATGTATAAGTTTTGTATTGGTAAAAAAAAATATTGTTATACGATATTTTGTTTTTGAATTGAGCTGGAAATTCAACATACCGGGGAAAATAATACGTAGTTTAGGCCAACATGATTTTTTTCGGAAGTATACGCCAGACTAAAATGTCAAATTGTACACATTTAGTGGTCTCAACACAAAAGCAAACCAGGTATTTTGAATTAAATATGCTTGAACTACAATATTTTGACAAAAACCAGGAATCGTGATTTTTGGACGCTTTTCATGTAAATTGCCATTTAAAATAGGTCATGCGACTTATGTCCGATAACCCTTGCGGCTGACGCAACATTTGGTCTAACTGTGGTGTACAGGTAGGCTACATGTGTTCAAACTCTTGCTTGTTGTCTGTTGATCTGTTTAGGCTGTATAATTGTCTTGTGGGCTCGCATTTCTTTTGCTGTTGGCTTACGATTGATTTTGTTAGTTCATGGATAATGATCTTACTTGTTTTCACAACTGTATTTGCTGATTCATTGAGCGTTTGTACATGTTCATGTTCAAAACATTTCGAGACATTCAGCAATATAAACGCATCCAATCCCCTGCAATTTGCAAGTCGACTTGTTCTGTTAAAACCCCTTGAGCACGGTATTTTACGGGAGACGTCGGGGTGTTGCAGCAGTTCTGGCAGCCAAATTGAACCTCTACAATGTGTTTGTGCAGTCAAGCATGACATACACAGTAATCCAACAATGGATTGAAACTGCACAAACAGCGGCCAATGGCGTCATCCGGCCTGGTGGCACTGGTTTTTTTGGCGCCATATGGCGTCATCCGTACGCAAGGGGCGTGCTTAAGGCTGAAAATAATGACCTGATGTAAATATTAATCACGACTGTGAATTTTCCCAGGGATTTGTGTGTAACTCTGCGTGACGTGTTTGTGTACCGTATTGATTGAAGCCTATCTGACAATCGATTGGTTGGTTGGTTGGTTGGTTGGTTACGGTACCGCGCCACATATCCTTCCCTGACACAAAGGCTTTCCGTTACCCATTTGGTTCTATGTTGACGGTGTGACGGACAACCGGCAAGAATGTTTAGATGGTGGTGTTAAAAGGCCAGCGCATCTGTGGCGATTGATCATAGACTTATCAATCGTGCATTTAATGATAATGTATTGCTACAAATAAAGTTATCGATAACAGACTTTTAAAGGTTTGCAAGGGAGTGCCCCTACTGGCATGCATTTCATTTGTTTTAACATCTTGGATACGAAGAGAACTCGAAGAGATACGTTTAGTACGAATTCACGACAGAAACTTTCATCTGAGGGGAAGGAGTTGACAGGATTGACGTTAACGAAACTGTAAGTGGCATAACCGATTCAGCGTCAGTTACGTTTTGCTGTTTGTTTTCTGTTTTGTCATTTTATACTGTTATGTAAATGCCAATAATTCCGTTGTCATTAAGATTGTAAATGATAGTAAAACAGTAGCCGGTGATTTATTCAGGCTCTGGGAGATCCCGTGGGAGACACCATGGAGGAAGGAACACCGAAGGGGAAAATTACGTCTTGGCGCAAACCTCACACTGGCTATAGTTCGATTTGTGATTGAGCGCTAGTGTATTCTCTTTTCTCAGTAACTTGGCGGCAAGCGGATTGGGCATACTGAGGCAAAAAAAATGGGGGAAATCGGGAGGGAGGGTCGGTCGGTCGATCTTTTTGTTGTGTACCATCCATGAAAACATCAAAACAATACTGCTATAACTCGGAAGTCAGGAGGCCAAAAGTAAGCTTATTAAAAGTGAGATGGCGAAATGCACGATTGTGCCGCCGCTTTTAATTTGGTTGGGATGTTCTGATTGGTCATTGTTGCAATTTTCAGGAATGGGCGGATTTGGGGGTTAGTATGTTATAAGAAATATCGTTCCATTGACCTGTTCAAAGTTTTGCGTTGTTGGATGGCGAAAAAACCGAGAGAAAAACGGCGCTCGTTTTCAACCGTCAGGCGGATGATAGCCTTTAGTCAAGGCGCGCGTGGCTACCTGGACACGTGACGCGCCCTAAATGCCAGCATGTCCAGGGCGCGAATTATATTTTCCCAAACTACATCCGAATAGATTCATTGTTGAGCGCCCTCTATAATACTTTTAATATACGTACGCATGCGTTATAGGGCTGGGTATATAATGCAATGAATTCTCGAGGTCTGCCGAGCATTCCGATGGCCTATAGTGGATACGGTGCTAGACTATGAAGCAGAAGGTACTGGGTTCGAGACCCGTCAACCGTACCAATTTATTTATTTTTTCTAATTTCCAGCTTTGGAGGATTTTTAAAAAAAAAGGGAAATAAAGTCCGGAATTTCATTACGTTCGAATTCATTTTTTGTCCTAATTCGTGGCTCCGGAGGATTTTTTAAAAAGGGAAGTCAAGTCCGAAATCTCATAGCGTTAATAACCCCATTCGGATGTCGTTTGGGAAAAGAAATTCTCGTCCGGGGCGAGCCTTGACTAAAGGCTACAGGGCAGTTTTCCAACGATTTCTAGCTGGAAATCGTTGAAAGACGATATAAATTTCCACTTTTCTTGGCAACGACAGCACAACTGGTGCTATAGTTTCACAGGATGATTGAGACTACTATTAACTTACAGTCTAGTAAGGTATATTTTGTAATAATTCAGTAAACAAAATTGGACAATTACCAATATTATTGTGTACACTACCTTTAATAACGTTTTGTAAAATGAATTTTTCGACTTTCATACTTTTCTGCTATCTGAAAAGCAGACTGAGCGTTTTGTGAAAATGCATTTTTCTACTTTAATTTCTGCTTTTCTGCGACCCTAAAAGCAGATTTTACTTTTCCTCCATTTGCTGGCGGGCGAAAAGTGGACATGTGCTTTTCTTTGCTTCAGTAGGAATCGTGATTTTTTGACGATTTTCATGTAAATTGCCATTTAAAATAGGTCATGCGACTTATGTCCGATAACCCTTGCGGCTGACGCAACATTTGGTCTAACTGTGGTGTACAGGTAGGCTACATGTGTTCAAACTCTTGCTTGTTTTTCTGTTGATCTGTTTAGGCTGTATAATTGTCTTGTGGGCTCGCATTTCTTTTGCTGTTGGCTTACGATTGATTTTGTTAGTTCATGGATAATAATTTTACTTGTTTGGCTTTTTTCACAACTGTATTTTCTGATCATTGAGCGTTTGTACATGTTCATGTTCAAAACATTTCGAGACATTCAGCAATATACATGCATCCAATCCCCTGCAATTTGCAAGTCGACTTGTTCTGTTAAAATCCCTTGAGCACGGTATTTTACGGGAGACGTTGGGGTGTTGCAGCGGTTCTGGCAGCCAAATCGAACCTCTACAATGTGTTTGTGCAGTCAAGCATGACATACACAGTAATCCAACAATGGATTGAAACTGCACAAACAGCGGCCAATGGCGTCATCCGGCCTGGTGGCACTGTTTTTTTTTTGCGCCATATGGCGTCATCCGTACGCAAGAGGCGTGCTTAGGCTGAAAATAATTACCTGATGTAAATATTAATCACGACTGTGAATTTTCCCAGGGATTTGTGTGTAACTCTGCGTGACGTGTTTGTGTACCGTATTGATTGAAGCCTATCTGACAATCGATTGGTTGGTTGGTTGGTTGGTTGGTTGGTTACGGTACCGCGCCACATATCCTTCCCTGACACAAAGGCTTTCCGTTACCCATTTGGTTCTATGTTGACGGTGTGACGGACAACCGGCAAGAATGATGAAGATTGTTTAGATGGTGGTGTTAAAAGGCCAGCGCATCTGTGGCGATTGATCATAGACTTATCAATCGTGCATTTAATGATAGTGTATTGCTACAAATAAAGTTATCGATAACAGACTTTTAAAGGTTTGCAAGGGAGTGCCCCTACTGGCATGCATTTCATTTGTTTTAACATCTTGGATACGAAGAGAACTCGAAGAGATACGTTTAGTACGAATTCACGACAGAAACTTTCATCTGAGGGGAAGGAGTTGACAGGATTGACGTTAACGAAACTGTAAGTGGCATAACCGATTCAGCGTCAGTTACGTTTTGCTGTTTGTTTTCTGTTTTGTCATTTTATACTGTTATGTAAATGCCAATAATTCCGTTGTCATTAAGATTGTAGATGATAGTAAAACAGTAGCCGGTGATTTATTCAGGCTCTGGGAGACACCGTGGAGGAAGGAACACCGAGGGGGGAAATGATGTCTTGGCGCAAACCTCACACTGGCTATAGTTCGATTTGTGATTGAGCGCTAGTGTATTATCTTTTCTCAGTAACTTAGCGGCAAGCGGATTGGGCATACTGAGGCAAAAAAATGGGGAAAATCGGGAGGGAGGGTCGGTCGGTCGATCTTTTTGTTGTGTACCATCCATGAAAACATCAAAACAATACTGCGTATAACTCGGAAGTCAGGAGGCCAAAAGTAAGCTTATTAAAAGTGTTGGCTGGGATGTTCTGATTGGTCATTGTTGCAATTTTCAGAAATGGGCGGATTTGGGGGTTAGTATGTTATAGGAAATATCGTTCCATTGACCTGTTCAAAGTTTTGCGTTGTTGGATGGCGAAAAAACCGAGAGAAAAACGGCGCTCGTTTTCAACCGTCAGGCGGATGATATATAGCCTAGTCAAGGATAAGCACTTATCCAGAACCACCAAAATGACATCGTCGCGCGCATCGCGCCTTGTGCCTGTTGAATAAGGCCTGGTGCATTTTCAGTAATACATGACGATGTCATTTTGGTGGTTCTGGATAAGTGCTTATAGGGCCTACCTAATAGTCAAGGCGCGCGTGGCTACCTGGACACGTGACGCGCACTGAATGCCAGCATGTCCGGGGCGAGCCTTGACTAAAAGGCTACAGTGCAGTTTTCCCAACGATTTCCAGCTGGAAATCGTTGGAAGACGATATAAATTTGCACTTTTCTTGTCAACGACAGCACACCTGGTGCCATAATTTCACAGGATGATTGAGACTACTATTAACTTACAGTCTAGTAAGGTATTTCGTAATAATTCAGTAAAACAAATTGGAGAATTACCAATCGTGTATAACACTACCGGTAACGTTTTGTAAAATGAATTTTTCGACTTTCATACTTTTCTGCTATCTGAAAAGCAGATTGAGCGTTTTGTGAAAATGCATTTTTCTACTTTTCTGCTTTTCTGCGACCCTAAAAGCAGATTTTACTTTTCCTCCATTCGGCTGGCGGGCGAAAAGTGGACATGTGCTTTTCTTTTGCTTCAGTAGCAGAAAATCAGATTGAACGTTTTTGACTTTTCCTTTTTCTCTTTTTCTGCCACCTGAAAAGCAGATTTTACTCAGGCGGCCGAAAAGCGGCCATCTCCTTTTCTCCTTTCAGAAAAGCAGAAAAGTGGATCAAACGTTTTGACAACAGTGCATTCTACTTTTCTGCTTTTTGGATAGCGGAAAAGCAGAATTTACTTAGGTAGCCGAAAAGTGGCCAATTAGCTTGTTTGCTTTCAGAGGACAATGAATGTCGTTTTTTGACCGGCAGCTTTTTGAGGCTCTTATGTTGGGCGCGATTGCAAAGTGGATCTACATTATACGCTCGATCGCTCAGAAATGCACTTTGCGCGATCAGTCGATCCTGATGTAATTGACCTATCGCGGTCGAATCGCGTCAACGCAGCTTGTGAATTATTGTCCAATCACATCAATTATTATTTCACGTGGAACGCGCAAAATCTGAGACAAACAAAAATTACCACACAATATTCCCATAGGGTTGTCTAAGGGGCGTGGTTAACTCGTAAACGGCGATAGGTCAATTAGGAAATCCCTAACCGATTGAGCGGATAGCACACAGAGCCACCAATCGTGCCCAACATAGGTATACAAGAGCCTCAAAAAGCTGCCGGTCAAAAAACGGTACGTAACCGAAACATTTATTGTCCTCTGAAAGCAGAAAAACTGATTGGCCAATTTTCGGCCGCCTAAGTAAATTATTCTGCTTTTCCGGTATCCAAAAAGCATACAATTTGAATGCACAGTTGTTGTCAAAACGTTCGATCTGCTTTTCTGAAAGGAGAAAAGGAGATGGCAACTTTTCTGCCGCCTGAGTAAAATCTGCTTTTCAGGTGGCAGAAAAGGAGAAAATGAAAAAGTCGAAAAAGGTTCAATCTGATTTTCTGCTACTGAAGCAAAAGAAAAGCACATGTCCAGTAGAAAAGTGGAAAAGTCGAAAAATTCATTTTTCAAAAACTTGATATCTGTTTTTTTGATATTCTGATAGCAGAAAAGCAGATGGCCACTTTTCGTCCTCCATACTTGTGCAATAATACTATACCGTATTTCATGGTGACTAGATTTCACGGTACCCGGGATATAAACTAATCAATTTCTGATCACTACGAAAACTATTATTATCACAGTATAGTGACAAATTATGGGGGAATAAATTCCCATAAATCATTCACTTTTTCGTGTTTTGTTTTTTTAATCTGTGTTTTTGTTGTTTTGTTTTGTGTGTTTTTGTGTTTGGGGTTTTTGTGTTTAGAATTGGACAAGACTGTCACCCTGGTTACACTACTATATACGGAAGACGGATAGTGCCACTGAAAAGGGATGAATATATTTTTTGCAAACGCGCGAAAACACTTTTTGGGACCGTTTATCTGGCGGCCGCCACTTAATTATCTGGCGGCCGCCACTTAATTATCTGGCGGCCGCCACTTAATTATCTGGCGGCCGCAGACTTTCGGACTTTTTAAGTCGCGGAAACTGTTTTCAAAAATTTCAATAATTATACCCAGCAAGACATGGGACCAAGGGGTACATCACCCCCTCTTATCCTGGTACCCTATACACATTCCAGACTATTTTACCCACCCCCCCCCCCCCCCCCCCCCTGATATCTGAAAGGAATTCCTGAGATTCCAGGAACACAATGACCAACACAAAAGAAAGGGGGGGGGGGTTCCCTCTGTCACTTGCCTCAAATGTTTCTGCAAACACGATTTATGATTTTTTTTTAAGTCGCGCAAACAGTTAACAAAATTGTAAATTTTCTGCCAGCAGAAATTTGGACCACTAACAAATCTATTTTTTGTTAATAGACATAACGCCGCACCCCTGCATTAGAAATAGTTCTCGTCGTATACCGTTCGCAGTTCCTCTAATCCCCGAAAACTGCAGCGTTACGTCTCGTCAAAGAAGTAGGATTTTTTTTCCACAGTGGCGTAAACCCGTTTCGTCGAGGGTTCGGGGTGACCAAAATCCCGACCGGTCAAAGGAAAACCGGGGGGGGGGGGGGGGGGGGGGGGGGGAATTGTTACTTGAGTCAATGACACAAGGGGTGCTGTTTTTAACACAAAATGTACATGATAAAGGTACGGTACATACAGAGTGACCATTATACACGATTTTCTGCTAGATCAGGCATTATGTTTTTGAATAAACAGGGAAAATACCAGAAAATCTTTTTAGGAAACTTTCCAATTTATTTTGATAACTTATCAAGTCTACATCTGCATGCGAGTATGTGTTTAATCCGAGTAGGCCTATAAGTCTATTTTTTATCCTCATAGCTGAATTTTGAAATGCATCGAGCAGAATTTTGCGATTTTTATCTGGTCACCGTGAGAAACTGCACGCTGATGTCCCTAAACCCGACAACAACGTTGAATTTAAAGTTTGTGGACTGTTTGTTCCCGTTTGTAATGCATTTTAAAGTTACAAGATAACCTCGAAATCGGCATTTTTGACTTCTTACAACACAATCTGGGAAGGGGATGGTCTTACATTTTAAACTTTTTTTTAGCGGTTTGCGCGAAAAATGTCTGGAACAGTTTTCGCGACTTAAAAAGTCCGAAAGTCTGCTTGCAGAAAATTTGAAAATAGGGTTGTCCATTTTGGGGGATTCATATTTCCTGTCGTTCTGATTTCACGAGTTGACTGTGGCCTGAATTACAATTCCATCATTATGTAGCTGTCACCAAACAAGTAGCGGCCGTCAGATAATTAAGTGGCGGCCGCCACTTAATTAAGTGGCGGCCGCCAGATAATTAAGTGGCGGCCGCCACATAATTAAGTGGCGGCCGCCACATAATTAAGTGGCGGCCGCCAGATAAACGGTACAAAAAAATGTTTTCGCGCGTTTGCAAAAAATATATTCATCCCTTTTCACTGGCACTATCCGTCTTCCGTAACTATATGCTGCGCCACTGGGTAGTAATTATATCCCCACTAGACATTTATGTAATATATGTATTGTCGGAAGGTACTGAAATTCCGCACTAGTGCTTCAATAAAAATTCGTTTACTAAAATGGGCCAAACTTTGTTGAGGTTGGGGAGACGAACGGTAGGGTCGGGGCGGGTGGTTGGCGGGGCTAAAACCGCATGGGTGACAATGGCTGGCACGTTGGCTCCAGGGTCGGAAATGGGCCGTGAGAAGGGATTGGCTGGGCGTTCAATCTCCAAAATAAGTATGATCCTTACTTTTTTCCCAAAGAAACTTCATGCAATCATTGTTTTCATTTTCTTACGGTGTATTAGTTGACAGGGATTTTATTTTATTTTACTATGCCTATCCTGATCAACTCCTGCCAATGAGTTCTTATTGTCCGAAGGCGTATACAAAGGGGGAGGTCACCATTACCCCGTCTGGTAATGCCTATAGGTCTGATTGGGATAAAGTTGGTATCTATTAAGGATTTATCCTCTGTTTAAATCTGGACCAAGGAAAGCCGTAAGGGCGGTAGGGCTACCACCTCTGTTGTAGCCCTTTACCTATAGTGGCTTTTAGCCTTTTTTTGTATTGGGCGACTTCCAGAAAAAAAAAAAAATAATAATAAATAAAGTATAGGAAAGTTGAGGTGCGCCAATTTTTCCAGGGACTCTTTTAGAGAGGAAAATAGCGTAACGTTTTCGTGCACATCTGCTGTCTTCAGTGGGAAGATTTAAGATTACGACATAATTTTATGCCCGCAAGTTTTTAACATTTACAATAATTTACCCCAATAATTTTCTGACCGAGACCCTTGCAACTTGAAAAGGCGTGCGCCCAGCTCTGTCTTGAATAGCGCCACCAACTGCCAAGACATGAATATTGAGTCGATAAAAAGGTGGTTGGAACTTCTACATTTCCTGGATTTGTGGATTTTTCCCTACGCTGTCAAGTACATGATGGTGAAGATTCATCGTTCAAGAATGATTAGGATTGATTTCAATGTAAGTATATAAAAAGCAAAGTAAGGTTTCCCGGGACTCCATGCATGGACTCAAGCTGGCTTAAGTTAATCATGTTTTATTCCTCCATGAGTTAATCATGTTAATGGAGGCCAAAACAAACTTCAGCTGGCGGGGGCGGGGGGGGGGGGGGGGGGGGGGGGGGGGGGGGGGGGGGGGGGGGGGGGGGGGGGGGGGGGGAGGAGGGGAGGGGGGGTTAGCCTAGGGAGGGGGAGCCTAGGGAGGGGACAGTGGGTCTTGTGAATAAACTATAAACACCCTCCTGATTTTCTCCAAAAGAATACGATATTTTAGCAACTTTTTTGATGATAGATATTGTGGAGGAAACATTTCGTCACCGACGGCGACGCCACAAAGTTAAGTAACACCCAAGTCCACTTCGGTGTTACTTCGTGAAAACCGCTCAATGAATAATTTCGGTTTCACAAACTAACCCAAGTGTGCGCGCGCACTGACTTTAGGACAGTGACATGACAATTTTTGACTTCACAAAGTAAAAAGCATGTTGCGGAAATACAATGCGGAGAAAAACACTTTGAAAGAAATGAAAGGGTTGACAGGAATTTACTTGTATTCTTGTTGGGTTACAGAAAAAAGTAATAAAAACCTTCAAACTGGCGAAATAAAGATGGGTGTTAGTTCGTGGAAACGCAAATGTACCGAGTGAGTGACTGTACTTGTCTTGGGTGTTACTTTGTGAAAACGAAAATTAATCGATTATCTAAAATATGGGCGCGTGGCGCGCACTCAAGTCAACTCGGGTGTTACTTCGTGGTGTCGGTGACGATTTAAAAAGACAGCAATTATGGCTCATGTTGCCAAATAAATCATGATGCATTATGGCCTATGATGATGAGCCTCAGAGCAAAAGTACATAAGACGCATAACAATCAGTGATAGCCTATGTTAACAAAACTGTTGTGAGAAACCTTTATTTATGTGGGAGTGTGGCCTGGGGGCCAACTGCTTAAAAATTTGCTTTTAAAACTCATAAAGCACAAAACATTGCTTAGTTAATAGTAAAATCAGGTTACTAGCCAAAACTCCAATTGATGCTAAGCAAACAACAGCTAAATACCAGCCACATGCAATATACATGTACATCACATGGTGGTTTGGCTGGTCACCTGATTTTTGGTAGAGCGCCGGTACGGTAACCCGGAGGTCGCAGGTTCGAATTCCGCTCCTGCCAATGTCTTGGTTCACTTTGAAAAAGCCCCATGGAATGGCTATTTTTAGTTTTGAGGCAGGGAGTTTCAAAACACTGTGTGTTCTTATTTTTAGCACTGGTCTTGTGAAATACCTTCCGGTCTATAGCCCAGCTGTCTAGTAGATTTTTACCTGAAATTCGACCCCTGCTGCCTGCCCCCCCCCCCCCCCCCCCCCTGTTCCGCCGCCAGTGCCATTAATTACTAAGTTAGGCCTAATTATTAACAGAAATTGTTGCCTTAATTGTCTCATTTAAAATTGAAAAAAACTAAAAACATTGGTATTCCTGAACAAAAAGCAATTCATCATTAACCCCTTGCGTACGGATGACGCCATGGGGCGCAAAAAAAACAGTGTCACCAGGCCGGATGATGCCATTGGCTGCCATTTGTGCAGTTTCAATCCATTGTTGGATTATTGTTTATGTCATGCTTGACTGCACAAACACATTGTAATGTTTGATTTGGCTGCCAGAACCGCTGCAACACCCGACGTCTCCCGTAAAATACCGTGCCCAAGGGGTTAAAATAGTTTTTAGGTAATGAAATAAAAAAAAAACGTCCATGATATACAACTTGTAACTGCATGGCCAGAGAATCCTGAAATCCAACCCTTTTATATACTAAAATGAAAAGCTTCCTTAATTAACCCTCCTATACTTATAACTATCACAGCCTATCAAAAACTCTAAACACCAACTCTGACAGTTTGTGTGTGTTTCAATCTGTCATTTGATAGGTTTTGATCTGTACAAGAACTGGGTCGATTTAGGCCAGGGGCACAGGGAGGGTTTTAATGCGCAATGTGGTTTACTCTGCATGTAATTCAATTATTAGCCTATACCCCACTTGGCAAGGCACTTGTAGCATTGCCATTAAAGGTGGTCAGAGCATCTTTGATGATTTCCACAGTATAGGCCTATGCTTTTAAAGGCTTTTGGACCAGTACAAACGCGTAATTCCTGAGATACTTTGATAATTCACCTTCAAAATGTGACTTAAAATCCAGCACATCATTTGTGACCACCGTACTAGCAGGGTCCCCCTACACTACTGAGCAGTGTGAGCACACACAGGGAATAATTGAATTGCTAGGCTGTAGGATCTTGTGGCCTACATGTAGTGCCTGCACACTTCATACCCCACTGTATTATGCTAATCAGATTGATGCAGCACAAGCCATGCAAGCAGGCACTTGGAAACTGCCCAATGCTGGCCTACACATGTCACAGAGTAAAGCCCATGCATGTAGTACCACAGTCGCACACTGATCGCACAAGCACCCTTCAGTTATAGCACGCTTTGTCAAAGAGAGGGATCATTTGAAGGATTTCTTCTTTGACCTCAAATTGTGTCATATTCTTTAGGTAAGTTGTGTACTGACCATTTCATTTTTCATTTACATGTACTTGCAAGATGCCAGTTGGTTGCTTTTCATGATGTATTGGGGAGGTGTGATTGTTTGGGGTAATGCAGTAAAGCCGTCATCGCACAGGTTGTTTGGAATTGATGTAACTGTGTGTGGAAGTTGCCACTGACATGTAAATGCAAGCTTCTGTTGGTGTTGTGCTCAATTGTTATTCACTGCTTAAATGCATGGAGGAGCTGATCTGATGGAATTTTAAGAAAGTCAACCTTAAGGATGTGCAATACATATAAATAAATTCTACTTAAAAAAAAATTAAAAATCTGTCCATGTTTGTACATAAATGTGAGTTATATGAATTTACAGTGTAATGATTAAAACAAATAATAGGAACAAATATTTACATTAAAGTCTTGTTGGATAAGCCCTTAAACTTAAAGGATTTTACATTTTGTGTGGATGTACTCTTAGGCTTCTAAATGCAGTTGTTTTAGGTTTTTAATAATAACAAGGTGTCACCGTCTTAACAAAAATCACTGTTCCCTCACTCAACCAAGTTAGGTTGAAAAGCCCCCCCCCCCCAAAAAAAAGGATCAAAGTGTCAGTGCCCTAGAGCTGCAGTACAAAAACTATATGCCAGTAGTCAGTATCAAACACCTTCACAAGTCAACTGTTTTTATGAATTTCTCAACTGCTCTGTACTGTCAGGACTGCGCAATGGAAACAAAGATGTTTAGTCTCCTGCCAGCAACTGAATCTGGCATGTTTACTGCAGTAGACATTTGTATATATCATTAGTACCCCAGGGGCAACATTTATCAATCAAATGCAGTCAGTTAATGGATTTGGCAAAATGAAATTTTTCTTGTGTTTTTACTCCCCACTTGCTATTCTTTTCCTTCCCCAATTGGTCTTGGATGCTTTTATATGCACTGCATTGCAGCATGGGCTAAATCCAATTCAGTGTGATAGAATCCCATGGATGTGTGTGTGTGTACGTGCACTGTATATATCTCCGAGGACAAGAGAAGAAAGGAAACACAAAGAAACCTTTCAGTCCTCGAACGTAGAGTCTTTTGTTGAAATCGGTCCTCGAACGTAAGGATACGTGCTTAGTCTATGGGGGTTGGTTATATTAAAGGAACAATAGGAAACACAAAGCATTGTCCTCGGACGTATTGGGGAAATACGACTCAGTGTACATGTATGTGTGTGCTGGTAGTTGAATTAGTTTGACATGTACATCTTTTCATCTTTGCCCTGTGCGGTCTTTTAGCATCAGCAACCCGCCTTGGATATATAGTTGCCACACACCCTCCTCTTTCTCCAAGATGGCTGATGACGCGGTATTCCTACCGAACGATAACCAAGTATCATCGCCATTGTCCTTTGAGCCATCCCCAAACAACAATGCCCTCGAAAAGGATACGCAAAACGAGGCGGGGGACGGTGGACCGAAGTTGGTCCAAAATGGGGACACGGTTTCAAACGGACTTTCATACACATCCGACGATAACCCGATTGGGAATTCTGGTGTGAACATTAATGGGATAGTTATAGACACCCAGGGTGAGTGGCAGATAGAGTGCCGTGATTGCAATCCTCCCTGATTTGCAGTGTTGGTGTGATGTGCTACTAAAATTAACCCCCGCACCCTTCTGCATTTGATTTGCATGCTGTGACAGTGGGCTTAACCTGTGGGGGAATAAAGTTCTGCATGTATGCATGTTAAAACCTGAATGCAATGACTTGTGCTGCAATAATGTGCGTGCCTTGTATATACTGCATGAAAGTGTAATTTTCTTTTTGTGATAATAAAAAATGTATTGAATGACACACATGTATGCGCATTAAATTGCCAAATAATTTACTTTTCTGGTTTTTTTTTCTTTACTTTCTATTTATTTTCTGTTTATTAGCCTTCGTGTTGTTCATCTTCTTGATGGTGAAGGAAATATAGGCTAATGTACAAACATGTCTTATTTAACATTTTATTAATACGAGAGGGACCTATGGGTATACCTACATGTACATGTATATCTGGGTTGGGGGCTTGGCTGCTTTACAAATGTACATTTACTTCATGGGTAAAGTACAGTGGTCCAATTGTGATGATGTACAGTAGTACATGTTTGTGGGTTCGAACCCCACCAGGGATTATATGGTACTTGTGAAGTTGGGCAAGAGACTAAATTACAATTACTTCTCTCCAGCCAGAACTTCTGGATACCTGTGATGGTAGAGAACTAGATTACACTTATCTCGAACTGATCTCATGGCCAGATGATGGGTAGTAATTGTGAAGCACTTTGAGACAGTTGTACAATGTATGAAGTGCTACGTAAGCACAACTGTTGTTGTTTCTGGCATTCAAAGTTGGGCATGTTTTGCACCATTGATGTTGATACATTGTATTTCTGCCCACTGATCTAGGTTAAATGAAATCCTTGTTGGGTTCGATCACAACCCAGTTGGATTTTCTGTCTCGGGAAACTATGTGCAGTGTACATGACATGAGCCACAATGTATGTTTTGGGGATAGCATAATGCAAGTTTCTCCCAGAGTTTTTTAAAGTTCCCAGAAGTTGTAGAAAAAAACAATATAGCTGGGGCTCATTAGCATGATTGGGAAGGGGATGATTTTTGCAGTGCAAATGCAGAAGTATGGCTGCAAATCTGAGCCAACTTGACAACAAAAATGCAGGTGATGTAGACAAATATTGATCTGCCACCCTCTCATTACTGATTTTTATCCCAAAAGCTCCAAAATGCATGATTTTAGTCAGAAGGACTTTGGGCATTTTTGGACACACTGGCCCTTTGGGCAGTGTTGGACAACATGCTATATTAAATTTCCATCTATAGGGCAAACTTGCAGGTGGGAACAATTTTCATAGCCCGTATTTTGTTAGTCCCATGATGGTAACCCTGTTTTCAAATTCTCCCAAAACCGTGCCCCAAAGTAGAAATAAGGCATGCAACATCTGATGTACACGTGTACATGTATTTGATAATACCATTATTTTACTCGTGGTGTGATTTCTGATTGCAGTATGCATGGGCAGTTAAACAAAAATACCTGCACTGTTGTAGAAGGCCCAACTATTCCCTGCATTGGATACAGCTAGCTAGGAGCTTGTGTGTACATATGTACTTTAAGCATTTCATATAGCCATGCTTTGCCAGCTTGTCCTTGTCATGATAGTTAAAAAGAGGAAATCTTGTTAAAATATTGCTGACATGTCGGTGGGCGTGCACAAAATGTTATGGTGGGTTTTATGGGTAAATACTCTGTTCACTAATATTGCAGCTGAGGTCCTGTGACTGTCGGCTTGCTTTTTGGTGTCAGATTTGGTGATGGCCATTTTTCAAAACAATTATTTTATCCCCATGCTGAGGCGAGCTTTGGAGTTTTGTGAAATTGTCTTTTTTTGTTCGTTGGTTACTGCAAGAATTGATGGGAACTCTGGAATGTAGTTTTTTTCTCATTATTTGACATTTAAAAATATAAAAATGGTATAATGAACAGGGGCAGTCTAGGACAAACTAATGCATGAAACTGTCATTCAGACCCGGCTGTTCAAATAAATAAACAGAATAAATTGCACATGCACAGATATGAACAAATAAAAGAGTAAACAAAGATTAGATTACAGACAAACAAATTAAAAACCAGAGAAAAAAAGGAACAAACAACACACAAGTGAACACACAGTCGTTTTTTGCTATACTTGCGAGGACAATGCTTTGTGTTTCCTATTCTTCCTTTAATATAACCCAACCCCATAGACTAAGCACGTATCCTTACATTAAGAATGTGTGCGGAATTGAAAAATCTTGTAACAGGGACACAAGAAATGTCACACTTTTGGACCAAAAATTAATGGAATGACCTATTAGTGTGTAAATCCACTCCGACCTGCATTTAATTATAACTGGACATAGTGTTCATACGTGACATGCATACATCAACATTTGCCAGCAATATGAATGACAACTTCTATTTTATTGTGTACAGCTTAACTTTCTAATCTGTACAAAAGCATGGAAAAACAATGGCTAATTGTGTGTTCACTGTTTTACTACATTACCTAGGGTCTCTCTTTAATTGAACAATTTCAAAAAGCAGACTAGAGGCGGATGAAGCTTCTGTGAACAGGGTGGGGTGGGAGGCTGACATAACGTCAAGAAATAACCCTAGTCATGAGTTCTTTGCTGCTAGGGGTACGGGCAGCACCCATGGCTAGGGACTACACGTAGGTGCCCAAGGTACTAATGACCGTGTTCAGGTGAGGGGGGAGGGGGGGGGGGTGGGTCAGCTCAAAAGCCCCCCCCCTTCTGCCACTCATGAAAAGGAGATTTTATGGCCCAGCTCCATCATCTATACATGTACATGTACATGTACATATGTACGGTATGCACTGTACAATGTAGCTCTTCACTATACCTATCAAAATCAAACTCCTCATCCCTGGCCTTTAATTTTTGCCTGTAAAAATTGTTGCAATCTGGGATAGATACTCTGTTGTACTGTACAGGCCATTGATTGTGGTGATAATATTTTTTCTACATTCAGGCAAAAAAACAAAAACAAGCTTGGCCAATTCCCCTCAAAGCCAATAAAATCACACCCGTCTCTGTAGTCATTTCACCAGATGGTTACTCATTAAACCACGATGGGCACTTCTGGTTGGTCATTCATTAATATGCATACGCACAGCACTCTAATTTCATCTGGTCCACATAGCCGACATGAAATGAGCATTCGATCAATAAAAACCATCTACGTGCCCAGCGCTGAACGAGCACAACGCCACTCCAACTACGCTGCATATACATGTAGTCAAAGTGGATACACACATGGCGGAATTGTCAAGCAATGAATGCTGCATATGTACAGTTGCAGCACCCATTGTGACAGTTACAGGAATCGTAGGATTAAGGGCATCTTCAGAAAGCCATTACACCTGTGCATACATGTTTGAGTTGCATATTGTGCCAGCTGCATATAGCGCATGTAGCCAAGAAATTATGTAGCAGTGGCATTTTCAGGTCAATATGAGACATTCTTGACATCGTTCATCCCAAACCACCTGTTCATGTGTCTTGTGTCTTTGATTTAGGTGTGTGAACTTCAAACTGCTGCCGCCACAACTCCCCCAAAAACAAACAAAACAACAACAACAAATCCAACAAAATGTAGATTATTGTTTTGCACTTCTTTTTTTATACAAGTTATTTTTCTTTCCACTTGAGTGACTACACATTCACTACAAAAATCACAAGAAGTTTATGCTTTCACAAATGTGCACATAATGTTTTCATGATGACATCATCAGGTGTCAAACGACCAGGAGAAAATAACCACACAAGTTTATAAACATTGACTTATCTTTTTTAAGTTCATAATAAAAAAATAGGAATCTAGTAAATATAAAAAAAACATGTTTAGCGTCCCGTCCTCTGTCTTTTTGGGGCCGCCTAGAATTTTTAAATATTTTTACCAGCTCTAGTGGAAAATTGAGGTGAAACAAAACCTCAAATATGTCAAACCGATCCATTGGAAAATAGAATACAAGCTTACTAAAATTATTAAAACCACTGTAAACATGTTCAAGTTCTCTTGTCCAACATGTCTCTTTCATTTAGTGTCTTTGAAAAACCCATGGTTTAAACATTTTTAAAAAGAATGGCGGCCCCCCTCCTTTAAAAAAGAAAAAACCCGGACGCTAAACATGTTCATTTTTTACTTGGCCTCATTTGTTTTTCCAAGCTAATTTAAGGTTGCTGTGACAAAACGTAACTTTGGGAATCAACCCTGTTAGTTTTTCTTCACCAGGAAAATCTTTATAAAGACACTTACAACCATGGGCGTCGCTAGACCATTTTGAATGGGGGAGAGTGTCATCAACATTTTGCCGACGAGGGCTGTGAGCAAAAAAAAAAAAAAGTAGCCCGAAACAATTTGCTGTCCGAAAAATAATTTGTAGAGGGGTCATCAAGGGTGTCATGACGTACTGGCATACTTGTACATCATGCACTTTGCTGACCGAGATGCAATTTTTTTTACAGGGATGCAATTTTGCTGACTGCAACACAAATTTGCTAACAAATTCATAATGGGGGGGGAGGGGGTGGATATCCCAGGCTGTATTTAATGGGGTATTGACTGAAAAAATTTGTCCATGTTTTGTCATTTAAATTACGTGTACTTTACAAATGTTGAGTTATTTGTGGCTTGACAATAAATCAGTCCTTTCAGGGTGTATCTTTTTGTGCATTAGAGGTGCAAAAGTGACCAACGTTTTTTGGAGAGGGTTGCAGATGCATAAAAAAGAAACAAGTAGTTCAGTTAAAATTTGACACAGTTTTATAATTTGTTGAAAGAAAAAAATCAAATTGATTAAGCACACACAGACACTATATCTCAACTTTTATCTTTAATTTTTCAAAGACCTGTATTTTCCCTTCATTCTTCATTCGGTACTTTCCTTATCTCAACAAAATCTTGAGCTACATATAAGTTAATACTGTTGTCATGTTCTTTCATGTGTTTCATTCTTTTCAAGTCCAAAGCCTGAATTTCTCCGCGATTTGAAAACCCAAGTGCTCAAAAAAAAATGTCACCTAACATATTTCAGTTGAGCTTGATCGGGGATACATGGGAGATATCTTTGCAGTGCATGGCGTTCATAATTGATGGTTTGTCGTGCAGCGCATTAGATATTACCGAACCTCATACTGTATCCGGTACGCCTAGTTCAACGTGAGCTTTGATGTAAGACAAGCTTCACTACACCAGTCACTGTATTCCTGACGTTGCCCAAGAAACGCAGCCTTGCATTCTAATTAATGGTTACAGTGGCATTCACTCTGCTCTTTCTCATGTACACTGAATTGCAATTTGGGCAGGCATTTGAAGAAGCAATTCGGATTGAAATGTACATTTTATTTTTTACTATATTAATGTGTGTTACATGTCAACTTATTAGTTTTCAATTCAATTAGGCCAGTGCTTGCACTGTGATTTACATTTTTGTATGATGTGTTATGATATTGCTGGGGATTGAGTAGCAGTGGAATCTCCCTCGTGGGACTAAATAAAATTGCAATTTGGGCAGGCATTTGAAGAAGCAATTCGGATTGAAATGTACATTTTATTTTTTACTATATTAATGTGTGTTACATGTCAACTTATCAAAGGTCAGTAGGTGGTTTGTGCAGCACTTGCTTTTTATAACTTTAGAAAAATGGAATGAAACTAGAAAACTTGTTTACGTGTGTGTGTGTGTGAGTTTGTATATGCCGGCAATCGTGGACCTATATAGGACAAAAGAATTCGGGCGTAGACAAAGGGGTCCACGTTTGACCTAACGTCCACGATTGAAAATCGTGTACAAAACCAATGGGAGGCCTTCCGAAAAAGTTAGAGTATAAACAAAAGAGGAACAATGGGAGGTCCACGATTGCACCCGTTTACATGACTGTGTGTGTGTGTGTGTGTGTGCAAGGCCTACTGCTTGGAACAAAGGCTATGAGCCAATATTTTGGCCAATGATGTTCATGTATATGTGTGAACAATGTGCATTTAGCTTGGTAATTCTTTCTAAATAGCTGCAATGATATATTCATATATTTGATCTTGTTTTGTATTTATAATTTCCTTGGCAACAGGTTTTCCCCAGTACACACACAATTCCAGTTTGGGTGGTTAACTATAAACCATTTTCTTAAGGGGGAAGATTTTACTAAACCTATCATGGAATTATTTTTAAGAGTGTAATACTGCCTTGAGTAGTAATTAAGTCTACTCCACTGAGCATGGCAGGAAATTCACACAAAAAATTGAGAAAATTGTTTTAAACATAAATAAAAAATAAGAGGGTCAAAAGTCGTACTCAATTGAATGTATATATTTGAAACACTCGAAACCTGCTGAAAAGGGCCTAAAATGTGGCCACATGTGTGTAGGCCTACATGTAGGTATACATGTAGGTATCACGGTCTTGAACAAAACATCGAGTAATGTCCAGCACCCCCCCCCCCCCCCCCCCCTTCAATTTTTCCACTTCTGGTGATTTCTCTCTGTGCTGCTTTCTGTCTGGTGAGTGCTTTGCCCCCTCTAGAAAAAATCCTGGCGACGCCCATGGGTTTGGGTCAAGTCTTTAATATCGCTTTTCATACATACTTTTGTACATTGTGTAAGATGGGGGAATTTTTTGGTGCGATCAAACCAGTTTCTCTTTAGCTGAATGTACAAGGTGACCAAAAAAACATTGTTCCCCCCAAGTCTAATGATGCACTAGTGACCGCGTTTATACTGGATCCGGCAAAGGTGGATCGGGTTTTGCGGGGTAATAAAACCACAGGGAAGCTTAACCACAAAAAAACTGTACCGTGTTTACACTAGATCCCGATCCTCCTTCGATCCACCATTTACAGCAGAAGGAAGGTCATTGAGTGTGTGCAGTAGCCGACGTGACCTTGCATTTATTTTTCGCGGGCTATTAAATCAGTGTAAAAATGTAAACTTTGTACGTAAATGCTTTCTGTTTGGTTGCGATTTTGTTGCATCATTTGTTATTTTGTTTAGCTCTCATTACGGGATATGGAGATGGATGCTTTCATTACTGGCTTAATCATGTCGGTTCCCCTGATTATCGTACTTTTGGCATACACATCTTCAGAGAATGGCCGTCATAGAGATGGTACTTCCCCTTTTCTTTACAAAAAGAACACAAGGTCTGGCCAGAAGATCCCTTGGTCACGGCCCTAAACCTAAACACGATCCCCTGCATGTATGATTGTACCCTCCTGGGACCAGCGCAGCGTATGCAGCTCCTCAAGACAATAAACATAATCTTTTTCACGGACTTTCAGGCTTCCTAAATCCACGGCGTCACGCATACCGGATGTGGTTGTCAAATTGCAGGGTCTGATCCATCAATTGCATTTATACTGAAGAATTGTGGGGTCTGATCCGGATCGAATCTCCCTAGAAAGGGGGATCAAGAAAGGTGGATCAGATCCAGATCAGACCCCGATCCACCTTGCGTTTACACTTGCGGTCGATCCCCCTTTTAATCCCTTTGCCGGGTTCCAACCCCCCTTTAATCCCTTTTCCGGGTTCGAACCCCCTTTATAATCCCTTTGCCGGATCTAGTGCAAACGCGGTGACTAGTTCGCCCATCCAAAAGAACCTGGCTACACCACTGAGGTGAAATATGTGCCATTAAATGCAAGCATGCAACGTGTTCAAGTCTTCAGTACATTGGATGTACAATTCTGTGTATAATAATACACAACATTTAAATTGAGATTTAAATTTGAATTAACTGAGAATAATTTATCATTGGATGGTCTCAAATGACCAACAAGCTTGCAAGTGACATTCATTTCTCAAATAAATACAATCCGATGTTGAACTTCATGTTGCCTTAATTGCCTGCACTATAAATATGCTGACATATGTTGGTTATCGGCAGGGGGCGGGGTCCCTAGTCAGCCACTGAGTAAGTTGATAGGGCTGAGGCTGAGTTTTCAATTCAATTAGGCCAGTGCTTGCACTGTGATTTACATTTTTGTATGATGTGTTATGATATTGCTGGGGATTGAGTAGCAGTGGAATCTCCCTCGTGGGACTAAATAAAATGTAAACAGCCATGCACATTTTATAATGTGTTTTCTGGCATGATCGAAGTCAAATCAAAAACTGCAAAATGATGCATGCACATGTAGAGTCATTAGTCAGTGTAAATGTGCCATTCTTACAAGGGACCAGTCGGAAGTCCCATTCCTCCATTTTCGTTTTATTGCTTAAAATGCTAGTTTATGTAAAATAAAATCATAGTTTTGTTTTTTGTTTTTTTTTCCTCTTCAAATTTAGTACAATACAAATTTTTAAAAAGAGATAATCACCGAAATGTGTGTTTAGTTTTCTTCACAAGATTCATAATTTTTTGATTCGTGTACATGTACATTGCCATATTGAATGCAATCATAACAAACTTGGTATCAATTTAAAGCTTGTAATCTAAACTCTTCATTGATTGGCCGATCTGACCGATATTTCCACAAATAAACCAATAAGAGACAATTTAAGGAGATACCAAGGCTACCCGCTAATGGTGAGCCGTTCAGCGGTGAAATGAAGGACAAACTTTATCACTTATTTCTACAATAGTGCTGGGTCATCTAATAAATCTAAAATCCTAACTTTTTAAATACTGCTCCGATTTTAATGATTCTAACGTCATTTTAAAGCTCATGATGTGTTCTTTCCAATGGTATATAAATCTAGAAATTTATTAGAGACTGTTAGCTATTGAGAGCACCACAAATATTAATTTTATTTTTTTGGGTGTGGCACCCCGAAAAATACCCCACAAATTTGCAAATTGAATTTATAATTTATTAGCATTAGATACATGTAAGTTGCGTTCCGGTGAGACATTCCACAAAATTTACCAATGATAAACAAATTGAACAAGTTTCAGATTTTGAATTGGAACTTCCTTTGGCAGGATGTTGGTTTTTATTTATTTATTTTGTTTTTGCAGAAACAGAGTTTTCTTCAATAATTCATTAGTGGGGGGAAAACCAGTAAATTGATATTTTCACTCAGACCGTGGATATAGCAGTTTTAAGTTGTAAACAGTCTTTGTTATTTGAGACTTTGCATGGTGGACATGAACAAAGTATGGAAGGTCTGCGGTGACACCGTGTGAAGTTTATCTCTTTTTGAGTTGTGTGGTTTCGAGAAGAACCGGTTGTTTTAACTTGACGTTTTTAACAGTATGCTCTGTTCATCATCATCAATATATTATAATATTCTAAAAATTTGTTATTGTTCAATGTGACGTGTACATGACAATGCATATGTAGTGTACGTGTATGTATACGAGAAAACATTGGCCGTTAAATCTTGGCTATTTCTCAAAACTGGCTTCAGCTTTGCCAATCTAAAGCTTTATACATGAATAAATGAACAAGTTCCGGCTCTACATTGTATACATTTGTACAACTTTGATGTGAATGTAGCAAAAAAGTAAGAAGCCAAGGCCAGGTTTGAGAAAGATTTTGTAATATGTTATGTGTATAGTACAAAAAACCACTGATTCCATTTACTCATACTATAGTTCCAAAACCATTCATAATTTTTTTTTATCCTAAACCCTAACTTCCTTAGACTTTTGCAAGAAACCCGATGAGCCTGCCAAAATCCAACAGTGTGCAGTAATTAACCCAATGATATTGTTTTTGCTTGATCTTTCTAAGATACATCAAGGCCCCTGTATTTGGCTGGGCTCTACTCCCCTGGGAAAATGTTCAAACCTTCTGGTGGATTTTGAAATATCTGGTAACGTTGCGGTTATTAACCCTAACTCCCTAGGTGGTGTGAAAAATCATTTAAATGGGAGGATTCATGACTAGCTACTGTTAGGGTTAATATAAGTTTGCTGTATGTCACATTTAGCATAGTTTAGGTCTGTTTAAAATCTTCCAGTTGTTTCTCCATCCGTTTTAAATATTTCCAATATTTTTGCATCATGTACATGTACATGTAACCCTCCTAGTTTTTGACCTTCCAAACCCTTTGAAATTGTTTATACTTAAAATGTAGAATTTGTGTACTCATACATTTTAATATCCACATTTTTATACATAAAAGCTTTGGCTCATAACCAATCTTTTCCATACATTAGAAAACAAATGACTTTATGTTATATTTCAAGTACATGTACATATTGTACCTTATGGGAAATGACTTCAACCAGATTTAACTCTGCCCACTAGTTTTCCAGAGTTCTGTTTACTCAGATACAAATTTTTGACATTTGTCAGTTTAGGGACGCTTTATAGTGCAACCACCTTGACGTTTCACCATGGCCCCAGCCAAGCGTCACAAATTCCTTTATGCATGGTGTACTGCCCATCCCATGTACTGTACAAATTCTAATCCCCATTTGCTTTTGCAAAATGTCAGGCCCACATCAGTAACGCCTATTAATTTCTGTTAATCTGCCGGGTCTGGCTGCATACATGTACTGTGCCGGTTCAAGATCAACGTGAATGGTACATGGTGTGAAGGGGAGGCTTCATTATATTGATTTCGTGATTTGAATAATTGAGACGTGGCCCGTTGAGTGGAGAGTCGCACTATAGCATTCTGAGTTACAGGCAAAAGCAACATCTGTTTCAGTGGAAAGTCATTTTGTTTGTTTTTTATTTTTACATAAAGAAAAACCTTTTTATCATATCACAAAGGTTTATAACTGGAACTCAGTTTTGAAATGTTATTTTTGGGTAGTGCACTGAGGGTATCGTCCACACAGCTCACAGACTTAGAGCTCTATTTCTCTGTGGCTGTAAGTTAAAAACATTGCTGAAGAAAATGGGTCAGGGGATATATATATTGGGCGGGATTCCATGATTTTTACCTATTTTGATTCATATAAACCATTAAAGGTAGTATACACCATTTGCTCAAGTTTTGCTGTAATTTTCAGAAATAAATGGATTTGGGGGTTAGTATTTTATAGCGTGCTAGCGAATACTGTAACACTGACCTGTTTAAAGTTTTGTGTGCATAGTTGCTGGGAAAACAGAGAGAAAAAAATATGTAGTCTGGTTCCCTGACCATACTTTAGATAAATGGAGCAATTTATAGACGTCAGGGAATTATTACATCGGGGAACTTAACTATTTCCAACGATTGTCGGCCGACAATCCTTGGGAAAAGGATATAAATTTCCACTTTTCTTGAAAACGACAGCACACCACCAGAAGCTATGATTTCACAGGATGCTTGAGACTGCTTTTTACTTAGTCTAGTATGGTATTTTGTAATAATTCAGCAGGTTTTTCTATTCTTGCAAATGTTGTATACTACCTTTAAAGGTAGTGTACACGATTGGTAATTCCAAATTTTATTTTTACTGAATTATTACGAAATACCTTACTAGACTGTAAGTTAATAGTAGTCTCAATCATCCTGTGAAATGATGGCACCAGGTGTGCTGTTGTCAAGAAAAGTGGAAATTTATATCGTTTTCCAACGATTTCGAGGTGGAAATTGTTTGAAAACTGCCCTGTAGCCTTTAGTCAAGGCGCGGGTGGCTAGTACCCGGGCGAGTGGCGTGCCCCGGACATGCTGGCATTCGAGGCGCATCACACTTTCAGGTAGCACGCGCGCCTTGCCTAAAGGCTATCATCCGCCCGACGGTTGAAAATGAGCACCATTTTTCTCTCGTTTTTTTCGCCATCCAACAACGCAAAATTTTGAGCAGGTCAGTAGAACGATATTTCCTATAAAATACTAACCCCCAAATCCACCCATTTCTGAAAATTGCAACAACGACCAATCATGTACACTACCTTTAAGCCATAGGCGAGCTTTCCCATTATGCATGTACATGGGTCATCCTTGCCAAAATTCCCATCCATGTACAATACATGTACGTCCTTGCTGTTACATGTAGATTCCCTACTCCCTGCCTGTCCACCTTTTGATCCACTTTTTCTACATCTGCTTTTTGTGCATTTTTATCATTACCACAACTATATGTGCGTGCATAGTTCGTCGCCATGAATATTGAACCAGTCGTACATAATCTTTAGAGAGTAAGTTTGGAAAAAGGGGACATTTAAAATCCAAACAACTGGAAAATCAAATCTTGTTTATATTGGACATTTTACATAATTTACATATTTTTGACATATCATCACAAAATTAATAAATACAAAAAAATTGTGTTCCAGTTAAACTAAGCATGTGCACTCACATAGTTAAGCAATCTGGGTTTTCTAATACCAAGTGCTGATCGTAAATTTAACTGATTCTAACTTAGTTTAAGTCATTCTTAAATTTAAGAAAAACTGTTTTATTAAAGAACTTTTTAGTTTATTTTCAGAAGTACTTGATGTTTCCCCATGCTGTAAATTTGGAAAAACAAATATGTGTACTACATGTACATGACAATTATGAAAAGTATATGAATCTAGCCAGATCTCAAATTGTGCATGTAATGAAGAAGTAATGTTTATTTACATCACATCATCATTGCGTGCATGGTGCTCGGCATTTTTGTTTACAAAGCAAAGATGAGACAAACAGAATGTGCTGGTACAAGGTTTCTCCTGAGCTGTGACTGCCCATCTGCAAATTTCCCCCTCCTTCATCAGAGGCTTGTAGCCATAGCAACCTCGGCCTTGTTTACTCATGCTGAAAAAGAGAATAATAAAAAACAGCCTGAGGCCAGAAAATGTGTAGCTGCAGAGCAAATGGTATCGGAGAAATTGATTGACAGATGACGCTTGAAGAGAATGACCGATCCCTCCATAATTTTACTTGAGATAAAAACAAACTCCTAAAGTACTGAATTTACAATCCACTGGTGTGCTCTCTCGTTTTGAAATTAGAACAAAATTCATTGTCAAGTGTTCTTTTGTCTTGGTCTCTCAGGAAAAAAACATATAAATTAGAGACACTGGCTTATCTGAATATGAGTAACCCTTGTCGAAGCTTGAAAATAATCTGAAATGAAATTGGAAAAGATGTTGGCCAATGCACAGAGCTGAGCAGTCTGAATCTTGGGACTGTAAAATGAATTGTCTCTAGCTAGAGTTTCATTTGATCAAACTGGGTATTGCTCATTTTCTTCTCTTCAGGGGCCCATGGCTTGCATGTGGACTTCATTTGCTTTTCTAAGGGTCCAGTCAGTTTTCAGAGTAAATAAAATACACATCCTGTTGAACTTTGTGACAGACAACATGAGAACTTACATGTAAAGTAACAATCACAGGATGCCTTTGGTCATTTTAGGCAAACCTCATGAATTTGCAAATATCGATACATACATGTATTTCTACATGATTCATATGCATGTTTTGTATTGTACAATGTATCTGTTCGTCACTTTTATTTCTTAAATTTTCAAAGTGAACAAAGAAAACTGGCAGGAGCGGGATTTGAACCTGCGACCTCCGGAATACCGTGCCGGTGCTCTACCAACTGAGATTTCTTGCCCTACATGTACATGTACATTGTATGTTGGTGGTCTCTTCTAAGAATCTAGACATATTACCAGGTTTGATAGTTTTAATGGAATGTTGAAAATTTTAGTACATGTAGTTTACAATATATTACGCAGCTGGTGGTTGCACTGGAGGAGTGGCCATTTTCAAATTTCACAATTGACAAGTCACTCCCCCCCCATCATTGATACAAAGGTATTTCTCACAAAATCTCAGCAGCATTTGAATAGCATTCAGAATCATTGGCAAATATACATGTATGTGAGGATTTAAAATACACCCATTTCATTTTTCAGACTATTTGTTTACTATATCTTTCTGCCTAATATTATTTAAATTATGCAACAGTGCACTCATCCGGATCCCGGCCTGGCATATGGCCCGCCGCACTCAAATTCCAGTACCTGAGCAGACAACATTTACAATTTTTTCTCTTCACTTCCACGGATAAAATAAAGAACACACACATAACAGAGAATTGTCCAAGCTGTTTTCCTCATTCCCAATTTCCGACACCAATCTTCCTGGTGTCACGTAAGTAAACATTTACCACAACAGAGAAAATTTACCACAACTAAAAAGTAGGCATGTACACACAGTCGTGTTTTGCTATACTACTGCGGACAGTGCTTTGTGTTTCCTATTGTTCTTTTAATAACACAACTCCAGAGACTAAGCACAAATGTTTACATCCGAGGACCGATTTTAACAAAAGACCGACTCCAGAGGACAAGAAAAATTCCTTTGTATTTTCTTTCTCCTCTTGTCCTCGAACGTATATACAGTACATGTGCATGCATACACCAAACAGAACTGCCCACAGTTCTTGCCTCATACAAAATGGACACATTTTAACAGATGTTGACCGTTTTGGGAAAAAATGGCACCTCCAGGGGAATCTTTATGTCTTGTGGTGCACTGTATTGGAAATTTGTCAAATTTTCTATTAAAAAAACCCAACATTCCCCTCCTATAAGAAGGATAATATGCGATTGCTCCACAATGTGCAGATAATTATAATACGCATACTAATGTACATAATGTTTTGAAATAATATAGTACATGGGAGGGTGCACCCAAGCATGATGGATGGCTAGGTTTTGTAATAATTTAACTCACACTCAACTATAGTAATAGAAACACTGCAAGCCTGTATAATATAGTAGCTATATCAGCTTGGAGAATATGCCATTTATTTTTTGAGAATGCCATTAGCAATATTTGTGGTTTCTCTTTGTACAAAGTGGATATTTTCAACTAAATACCATACAAACTTGACAATAAATTCTGTAGTTTGTCTAGCTTGGTTCCTCCAGTTAACACGCTTGTGTTTGGAGACTCAGCTTACCACCTGTTCACACAATATATTCCAGCGCTACCCACATGTACACAAAAATGTAGATGTAGAACAAAAGGATATGGCAACGGCTTTTCCCCCACATTCTGTATCTCTATGGAATTCTTTGCCTGGTGCACGATTCCCTTCATTGTATGATCTTAACTGCTTTAAGAGGAATCTCAATTCCTACCTCTTCATCTTTGATTTTTTGTGTGTCTTTTTGTAGCTCCATACCTCAAGTGGCTTTTAGCCTTATTCTGGACAAAGTTTAAAAAGTTGTAAAAAGTTCAAGAATGTACCCGATGTAAATGCACATGCATGTATATTTCCTGAAGAAAAAAACCCACTTGGTAATTCACGCACACACGAGTAACTCCTGTTACAGAAATGATGTGGAGTGGGTAGGAGGGGGAATTTCATGGAGTTACGTAGCACAGAATATTGCTGAGAATATTTTTTGCTGAACAAAAATCAGCTCGGAAACAGTCACAAGCAATTCCCCACATACATGTATGTACATGTATAACCCTTTGGCTGGTAACCTGTAGAACTTGTCTGTGCTTAGCGAAATTGGCCCCTGAGCTGCGGACCCCTTACCCTTCATCCTGCACTCCATTAGCCTGTACTAAGACGTCTTGAACTTGCATTGTATCGTTAAATTTCTTTAACAAGTATGTAACCTTTTTGTCGGCTTATCTCTCAATACTACATTGTACCAAAGTTGCCCCTTTAAATGAATGCAAATTTGTGACCCATATGTACCTATCCTGCCCCGCCCCTTGCAAGGATTGCTCTGCTTAAGCTGACCTCTTATGGACTTTGCCTTTAAAGATATACTGTCCTTGTTTTTTTTATTTCCCCCGAAAAATAATTAGTTTTTTAAAATTGCCATTTTTCCAGCAACACAAAAGTTATTCGCTTTTTAATGAGACATCAGGCAAAAAAATCCACCTGCGTTTTATTGAATAATTACTTTACAAATGTTGAATTGTTAATAACACTAATTCGGGTACAGTGTATATATCTTTGTGTGCGTTAGATTCAGGAAAGCAACAAAGAATAAGAGCCTTTTTTGGAGGTTTTGCAGATGGCTAGACTAATTTGGATTTTCATTAACATAAAATATGTTAGATTTTTTTTAAAGCATGCATGGACAGTTATCTTTAACTTATAAAAGGAATACCTATAGTGTCCTTATAAGACAGGATATCCTATGCACCTTGAGTTGTATTATCACAGTGACATCATCATGTCAGTGTGTGAGTCACTCCCCCTTCCCTACAACGGGCAAAAGTTTGTGTTAGCACTATATAGGCCCCCCACAAATTGTGTTGCCCTTAGTGGGAAACATCAGGAGGGAGGGTGGGCACCCTCCCTCCCGTTGTTTCCCACTTATGGGTGGGTCGATTTCTTTCATTATTTTTTTTTTTTCCATTCATGAAAACATGAAAACAATACTACATGTCATGTAACTCGGAGCTGTATTTAAAGACAATGGTTTTAATAATACTTGTTCATTTCCTGTGCGGGAAAAGGTGAGATTTTGAAAATTCTTTTAAAAATAAAACAAAAACAAAATGCGACCTGACCCGCAGAGGGCAACACAACTAATTTGTTTTTGCCTTATTCATATTCAAAGCAGATCCTTAATTTTCTCCTGGGTTTGGGGGGGGGGGGGCGAGTAGACCTAGCAGATTTTTTATTTTTTACCAGAAAAAGAACAAGAACAAGAACAAAAACAAAAACAAAAAACAGTTTAGGCATGTGGGCCTAGTGCAAGACTGGTACTCATAAAAGCAAAAGGAACAAAAATGTATGTGTGCAATGATTCAATATTTCACTCTGTGTATGACAAAAATCACATGCATGTATCGCTCAATACATTTGACACTTGGGCTTCACAAAATCTGATTCAGAATTTGAAGGCAGATGGTTTTGGATAAGTAGCGCCTAAAGGCACCTTGGCAGTGAAATCCATTGGAATATTTGTAGGTTGTGAAAGGTCATGTCAAAAAAAAGCCAGGCAGCTTTTTCTCTCTACATTTCCGAAATTATTTCGGTTCCATTTTCTTCAGAGTGTGGATAAATGGGTTTTTATTCCAGTTACGAGAATTTCTTCTGCAGGAACATTAACCATTCCTAAATTAAAAAAAATCATCAGATTTACTCACAGCCAGCATGAGTAATATTTTTTTGTTTGATCAAATGTAAATTGATTAAACTTTGTGCCAATGTTTGCATCATATTTATTTGAGTAATGAAGGCAAAAGTAGTAATTGTTCATGTATTGCACTTTAATACATATATTTCAATCATAGGCTTTGTATGCAAACTTTGTATGCTAACAATGTGATTGGTTTGGCGTACACATGTACATGTTGCTTGTAAATTTCTGTTAATTAATTTGCAGTGTCCACTATTAATCACAGTGGTTTACTAACAAATGCCAAGCTTAATGAACATGTTTATGTACAGTACTTGCAATTGAAAGTTGTGAATGGGAATGGGAAATTTTGTGAAAAGAATTCTATTCCCATTCACATTTCACATTTTTCACGCAACTTTTCCTACCTGTGAATTCAAGTGGGAAATTATTTTCCCACTTGTGGGAAAAGGCAAGGAAATGTTTTCCCACTTGTGTTAAAAGGCGTGAAAATATTTTCCCACTTCGGGAAAACGTTTTCACATTTTGTGAAATGAAAATGAATTCCCTGGGAAAAGAAAAAGTGTGAAGAGAAATTTCCATTTTTAGGTTAACTTTCAATTGCAATGTACCGTATGTGTACATTTCTTCAGGGATTTCAGGACTCAACATGTTAACTTTTTGTAGCATTTTGCACATTATGATACATACTGTACAATATGATACCTCATCCATGAGAGAGAGCTGGTCAATTCACCATCACATGCCAGTGGATATTTTTGCTATAACTACCCACGTGTACATGTGATGTCACACACAGGGTAAAAGCAGGTACGCAGCAGACTAAAGCCCGTTTCACACGAGCGCTGCAAACGATCACTGCGATGATTGGCGTCGGGTGTACAAAAAAATATGTACATGACGCCCTAGGATGCCTGTGATTTCATCGTAGGCTTTGTCATGATACAACACAGTCCCGTAGCAAACATCCCTCGTTTTGCAGTGTTTGTATGCGTGTGTCAAAGGCTACACGTGTATCGTGGTACTGCGATATTCTCTGAAGGATGAAATTTATAGCAATTCCGTAAAATATCAGGGTTTTTCTCCCTTAACCCCTTGAGCACGATATTTTACGGGAGACGTCGGGGTGTTGCAGCGGTTCTGGCAGACAAATCAAACCGCTACAATGTGTTTGTGCAGTCAAGCATGACATACACAATAATGGATTGAAACTGCACAAAAAGCGGCCAATGGCATCATCCGGCCTGGTGGAGTGTTTTTTTTGCGCCCTATGGCGTCATCCGTACGCAAGGGGTTAAAAAGCATTTTTCTCCCTTAAAAAGCAATCACCGTATTTTAGTTTTAACAGATTTTGGATGTAAAACTATGGTACTGTGACCTAAAAAATGTCACGCGTCCATAGTTTTCATATTTTTACGTTAATTTATACAAAGAGGATGTACATTTACGAGACCACTTTGTCAAAATGTAACATATTTCCTGTAAATGTACAGCAACACCAATGAAGTGTTGTTTATTTACAGAGAATCTACTGTTCTTCTACACATAAATCTCATTACGCAGCAACTCACCAATCAGAACTAAAGAAATATGTGTTTACAAAAGCCATGTTAAATCGTAGTGTAGAGCAACAGCAAACGGCGCATGTGTAAAGGTGATTTCCCTGCACAGTATCCTTACGAAAATCGCATCGATACATTCACACAACCAATCTCGGTGATCGTCGCATGGATGTTGCCTGGATGCAAAATTTATGTGGTCTCGATCCCTGTCACGAACCACAGGCATGACAGGGGACCCATGCAATTTGGTGAAAGAGATACATGTACACTTTCACATATCACAGAATCCATGCGTTTGTGACGTCGATGCAATTTCATCACACAGGACCCCTGTTTCTAATGGTCGTGTGAAACGTGCTTAATACAGGTAACCTTGTGTTAGTCTACGGCGCACACGTATTAACACATAGGCGGAGTCGTACTTGGAGCTTTGCGCGCAGAGCATACATGCACCAACATGTCCCGGCGAGCGGCACGGTGCAGGCACTTACATCCAGCACGTTTTATGCCACGGAATGGCTAATGAGCCGATGTTGGTTTCAACGAAATTATAAAAATTTGGACAAAGAATAACAACTAAATATGTATGAGGTATAGCAAAACAAATATGGTTTATATTGGATTGTTCATCTCGGAAACTTCAATATTGACTATCCTCACACTATGAACATCTAATCCCTTAAATTCCCATTAAAAGTCCACTTTTCCGTGAAATAAATCCCTAAGGGATGTTTCACGGATATTTACCTGGGGCTTATTGCACTAATCCCGTAAGGGTTTTTTCACGGTTTTTTAATGACCCTGGCCACTGAGGATTATCATCGGTCATACATAACGGTAAACAACATCTACCACCCTGAAGATTTCACGGTGTTTCAATTAAGATAACGGTATTAGGTAACTGCCTTGACCTTTACGACCCCTAGTACAATGTAAACACTTTTGCTGGTGGAACAAGTAAACAAGCAGGGAGCTTTCTGTAAGTCTTGAATAGATTGTATTTGTGTGTTCAAATCCAATGTGTGAGACTTTCATTTTTTAGACTTACAATAAGTTCAGGTCAAATCAGAATTTGGTGATAGATTCCGAAACGTGGCGCCGGCGCAATTTGATTTGTTCGTAACTATTTGTTGCAAAACTTAAGTTTTTTTTATATCATCTTCAAACAATATATTATGGCCCGCCATCAATATTGGGAAACAGCGTAGTCTAAGCTTAGTCTGCGGATATCTGGATCAAAGCCTTTTCATGGTTCCCGCCACCAGCCAGAGCTGAGGTGGCTAATTTGCATGTGAATGAAACTGCTTAACAATAGGCCCCTTTCTTATTACAATGAAGTGCTGTCTGCGGGGTCTGCAGAGTCAGCAGAGTACGCTGATTGTATACTTTATTTAGAACGTTTTAATATATTTTTCATCTTATCCCAGATTTACTGACAGCTTGTCCATTATTCTAAACTTATACTTAAAACCAAAAAAATAGTTTTCTCCCCTATTTATTTTTCTGCGAGTTGCTGAATCACATATTTATTTTTGTAATTGAATTAGCATTTTAAAAGAATGATCCCGAACCGAAAACAAAATGTTGGCTAAAACTTCTAGAGTTTTTAACCACAAGATTTCGTCAGATAAGAAAAAAAAAATAGAAGGCCACTAGTACGTTATATAATAATCGGTATGTTCGATGTGACCAGAGAATTTCCCTTGTTCCCCTTTTAAAGATGGACAATTTTAAATATTTTTAATGAAACCTTCAGGATGACTTTTAAATACTGGTAGTCGAGCTCCACCTGGCTGGATTTGTGCAATACTTCGATCTCTCCATCACCTCGCTGGTGATAATGCCCGCTGGATAAATGTACCGGTACTTCCCAGGCCGATGCCGCGTGTGGTTGGCATGGAATATTTTTGGCTGTTTCGAAAGTTTTTCGAAACAGCCCTTGTTTTCGTTAAGATTTTTTTTTTTTTCTTTTTTTTTTTTTTTTTTTTTTTTTTTTCTTTTTCAGACTTTTTGCCCATAGCATTTGTACACGTTTTCTTTCTGCCAGGCACTTTGGCTACTTTTATGCAGCCGATTGCCTTTAAATTTAACAGACACTTAGACCAACTGCTCAGGATGCATGCCGAACTTTTACGTCATGATGACGTCATCACGTAATTTTTTATGAATTTTTGAATTTTGAAAATCGTAACATTCATTAAATTATATCTAGCGAACCAAATAAGATATTTTCAAAATTCTTTTTCTTATGGCTTTGGTATGTCTCAAAGATATGCCCTAAATTGCGAAAATTGTGTGACGTCATGATGACGTCATCAAAAATGTGTTTTTTTGTTAACGCATGTAAGGGTCAATCCGATTACAAAAATGTATATATTGAATTTTCCTGTACCCAATTCCAAAATTTCATGATCGTGGCTCACTCAAGTATGAAATAGGAGCCATTTCAAAATTTAGACCAAATTCAATATAACACAAAGGAATTCTGGGAAGGGCTGATAACCATGGGTATTATGTGCTTGCTGTTTATAAAAGGGTTGATTTCTAGTCTTTTTTCAAGTCGCCAAATTTTTGAAGTATTAAAATCGTAACATTCTTTTCAATATATCTAGCGAACAAAACAAGATATTTTCAAAATTATTTTTGTTACAGCTTTGGTATGTCTCAAAGATATGCCCTAAAAAGCGAAAATTGTGTGACGTCATGATGACGTCATCAACAAATCTTTTTTTTTTTAACGCATGTAAGGGTCAATCCGATTACAAAAATGTATACATTGTATTTTTCTGTACCCAATTCCAAAATTTCATGATCGTGGCTCACTCAAGTAAGAAATGACAGCCATTTCAAAATTTAGACCAAATTCAATATAACACAAAGGAATTCTGGGATGGGCTGATAACCATGGCTATTATGAGCTTGCTGTTTATAAACGGGGTTGATTTCTAGTCTTTTTTCAAGTCGCTGAATTTTTGAAGTTTTAAAATCGTAACATTCTTTTCAATATATCTAGCGAACAAAACAAGATATTTTCAAAATTATTTTTGTTACAGCTTTGGTATGTCTCAAAGATATGCCCTAAATGGCGAAAATTGTGTGACGTCATGATGACGTCATAAAAAAATTCTTTTTTTTAAGTCGCTAGAATATTGCCCATAGCATTTGTAAACTTTTTCTTTCTTACCGGCCACTTTGGCTACTTTTAAACTTGGCAGACACTTACCCCAACTGCTCACAATGTGTGCCGAACCTTTACGTCATGATGACGTCATCACATGTCACGTGACGTCATCTTAAAGGGGCATTTTTCGAAGCCATATCGTCACACAAAAAGTACAAGACCGATTAAGTTGGAACGTAATATCTAGGTATGCCACCGGGTGTTATAGATGAACATTGACATGACGTTATGATCAAGTCATAACATGTCACGTGGTGTCATCTTAAAGGGGCACTCGCTAGATTATTGCCCATAGCATTTGTAAACGTTTTCTTTCTTACCGGCCAGTTTGGCTACTTTTAAACTTGGCAGACACTTACCCCAACTGCTCACAATATGTGCCGAACTTTTACGTCATGATGACGTCATCACATGCCACGTGACGTCATCTGAAAGGGGCATTTTTCGAAGCCATATTTTTACCGAAGTAGAAGTCAGATTAAGTTGAAAAGTAATATCTAGGTAGCCCAGTAGATTATCTTAAACAATTTTGTGTCAGGAATGCTTGTAGGCCGGCATGTGTTATATATGAAAATTGATGCGACGTTGTGGTGACGTCATCATATGATTTTAGAGTAATTGTTTTACTTTTGAATCTTTAAGCTATAAGGCCTATCTCATCAACTGAACATGCTAATTTCGAAATTCTTATTGTAATTCTTTTTGAAATAGGTTGTTTAGGTAAACAAGTTTTACGTTCTGTGATTTGGGAGGATTTAACATAATTTTCAAAAATAGTTGTTGTATTTTGTTCCACTCAAGTAAATGTTGTCTCAATCGTATTTTGGATTACCTTACTTTTAATTTCCAGTTTATAATTCCCAATGTATTAAAAAAAATGCGTTCTGTGATTTTCTACTGCTCAAATAAAGTTTGTTTCAGCCGTCTATTCTTTAAGGTGTGTTGCGTTAATTACTGGTTTTCCGTTTTCAAACACTACATGGGTTATGCTTCGCTCTCACCCACCGCTCTATGTGTGTGTTTGCCTTAAATTGTTAGTTAAGTTTGGTATACAGTGCTAGGCGCCACCGGACAAAATCCGTGAATGAATTTTTACCAGTAAACTCGTATGCTGCCCTCTACAGTTCACTAAACACAACCAGAGGAGTATTTTTTTAAGTACTACCGCCCTCTTGCGCTAAAAAGTTGACAGGTTTGTCAATTGTGGCAGAGAAACTTTTGACCAGTAAGATTATGTCGAACTTTCCTTGCATTTAACTGTACCTCCCTAGGGTGTGTGGAAAATCATATTACAATTGGAGAATTCAGGACTATTAGGGTTAATAAGACCGTATTTTCTTTCAATTATATACTGTAATAAAAATATACTAGTAAGACTTCATTAAATAACTCTCTTTATTCAAAGGTCTTGTTTTCAAAGAATTCTTTTTATTGCTTCCTACGTGCCACAATGTCAACATGCATTTTTATCAAGAACATATCACATAATATTAATAAAGATTCAAATTTGAGAGGCAAGTTACTCCAATACAAGCCTGAAAACAAAATGTTGAAGAGAAAAAGTTGTGTATTTAACAAGTGCATTCAGTGAAAAGCACAGAAACAATCATGCGTCTTATAACATTCTTTCCAAATTCTTATTGTAATTCTTTTTGAAATATGTTTTTTACGTCATAGGTAAACAAGTTTTGCGTTCTGTGATTTGGGAGGATTTAACATAATTTTCAAAAATAATTGTTGTATTTTGTTCCACTCAAGTAAATGTTGTCTCAATCGTCATTTGGATTACCTTACATTTAATTTCCAGTTTATAATTCCCAATGTATTAAAACAAATGCGTTCTGTGATTTTCTACTGCTCAAATAAAGTTTGTTTCAGTCGTGCATTCTTTAAGGTGTGTTGCGTTAATTTCTGGTTTTCCGTCTTCAAACACTACAGGGGGTATGCTTCGGTCTCACCCACCGCTCTATGTGTTTGTTTGCCTTAAATTGTTAGTTAAGTTTGGTATACAGTGCTAGGCGCCACCGGACAAAATCCGTGAATGAATTTTTACCAGTAAACTCGTATGCTGCCCTCTACAATTCACTAAACACAACCAGAGGAGTATTTTTGTAAGTACTACCGCCCTCTTGCGCTAAAAAGTTGACAGGTTTGTCAATTGTGGCAGAGAAACTTTTGACCAGCAAGATTATGTCGGACTTTCTTTGCATTTAACTGTACCTCCCTAGGGTGTGTGGAAAATCATATTAAAATTTGAGAATTCAGGACTATTAGGGTTAATAAGACCGTATTTTCTTTCAATTATATACTGTAATAAAAATATACCAGTAAGACTTCATTAAATAACTCTCTTCATTCAAAGGTCTTGTTTTCAAAGAATTCTTTTTATTGCTTCCTACGTGCCACAATGTCAACATGCATTTTTATCAAGAACATATCACATAATATTAATAAAGATTCAAATTTGAGAGGCAAGTTACTCCAATACAAGGCTGAAAACAAAATGTTGAAGAGAAAAAGTTGTATTTAACAAGTGCATTCAGTGAAAAGCACACAAACAATCAGCCGTCTTATAACATTCTTTTTGAATTACAGACATACATGATGACGTCATCACATGCCACGTGACGTCATCTTAAAGGGGCAGTTTTTGAAGCTATATATCTACAAAAGTACAAGTTCGATTAAGTTGAAAAGTAATATCTAGGTAGCCCAGTAGGTTTATAGCTGAAAATTGACATGACATTATCATGATTGATGTCATCACATGTCACGTGACGTCATCTTAAAGGGGCAGTTTTGAAGCCATATATCTACAAAAGTACAAATTCGATTAAGTTGAAATGTAATATCCAGGTAGGTCTGCAGGTTCATAGATGAAAATAAACATGACAATAGGACGACGTCATCACATGTCACGTGACGTCATCTTAAAGGGGCAGTTTTGGAAGCCATATATCAACAAAAGTACAAGTTCAATTAAGTTGAAACGTAATATCTAGGTAGGCCAGTAGGTTTATAGATGGAAATTGACATGACATTATCATGATGTCATCACATGTCACGTGATGTCATCTTAAAGGGGCATTCGCTAGACTATATTGCATTTGTACATGTTTTTTTCTTACTGGCACTTTGGGTACTTTTAAAATTGGCAGAATTGCTCAGAATGTGTGTCGAACTTTTATGTCATGATGACGTCATCACATGTCAACTTGACGTCATCTTAAAGGGGCATTTTTCGTAGCCATACATTGTGTATCTACACAAGTACAAGTCCGATTAAGTTGAAACGTAATATCTAAGTATGCTACACGGTGTGTTATAGATGAAAGTTGACATAACGTTATGATGACATCACATGTCACGTGATGTCATCTTAAAGGAGCATTCGCTAGACTATTGCCCATAGCATTTGTACACTTTTTTCTTATTGGCACTTTGGGTACTTTTCAAATTGGCAGACACTTAGACCAACTGCTCAGAATGTGTGTCGAACTTTTACGTCATGATGACATCATCACATGTCACGTGACGTCATCTTAAAGAGGCATTTTTCAAAGCCATATATCTACAAAAGTACAAGTCCGATTAAGTTGAAACATGTATCTAGGTATGCCACCGGGTGTTATAGGTGAACATTGACTTGACGTTATGAAGTGATCACATGTCACGTGATGTCATTTTAAAGGGGCATTCGCTACACTATTCCCCATAACATTTGTACTCGATTTCTTTCTTTAAACCAATCCTTCACACATCCAATAACGTTAATTATTGTATAAACATTTGACTAACTAACACAATAAAAAAAACACGAAACAGCCCTGTGTTTGTCCACGGGACAAACACATAACATGTCTAGTTTGTTTTATTTTCGCAGGCTTTGCAGTCCAGGGGCGGCCTACACAAAGAACCTCTGGAGCTAAACCCATTGTATACATTTTGTTACATAGTATTACAATGTATAAATAATCTATACCTGGCAAAAGTTGAGCTGTCAATCACTTTAAAAGGTTTCAGGGCTCTTGGGGTGGAGGATATTTTATTTCAGCCCGCCCATTAGACTAGCGACGGGTACCAGCGAATTGTGTAGATACGTACCAAGAGTCATCATTCCGCGAGATGAGAATCAGCTGATTTATTTAGAGCTACAGGCAGGAGGCACGAACCACGTGCGAGCAGAAGTGCAGAGAAGCATTTCTCAATGAACGGTTGAAATGGATACGCCCACTAATTTGCATAGATTTAAATATAGCTTAGTGTACAAAAAACCACATTTTGAGAAGTTTTAAGGGTCAAATTATGACAATTACACCGGGGGTAACCAAAAGGGTGACAACAATAGTTTAAGTTTTGAAAACAACTTCTTTGCAATACAATCGGAATAATTTGGTCAAATTTAGGTGAAAATTATCATTTTCAAGCTGCTACCATGGATAGGAAATACACCATTTTTGTAGACTATAAATAGATCGCCTGTCTCATGTTATGTGGTGATTTCACTGCAAAGTTAAGGGCAGAGTGCCGGCGCTGCCCGCCATGTTTGGGGTTCATGGCTTAATACGTCCCCCGCAAGCATCCCGCTGTGTAGTACCTACCAAAATACTGTGTTATTAATAATATTAATAATGATGTCAGAATTGGGCAGGAACGGAGGACCTTCTACAGCTTTTTTTCTTTTACAGATTCACCCATACGTAATAAGCAATTAAATTGTTATTAATAAATACTTCTACAATATATAGGCCTATGACAACACAATGACAACGCAAAAAAGTATGCCTCAACGCTTTACGTTAGCGTTTCGTTGTTCATTTTTTTCCCTCGAAAAACCCTCCAGATTGTGTTACTCGCCATCCCGACAAGCATGCAAGGTTTGCAAGTTCTGAATGCAGTATTAGCCTTCCGTGTTCATGTTTATTCATAAGACGTATTTTCTTGGCAACAATTAATAGCGCGCTCGGTCGGTTGGGCAAGCTCAAACCTGGAGTCAATAAACTCTCCATTGTAAACATTCTAAACACTTATCTGGAGGGCCAGGCAGCAGACTTGCCAATCTCAACCACAAGATTATAATACGGGAGTTTTCACGGATTCCACAACACCGTGAAAAACCTAACGGTACACAATCTGGCACTGGCATGGCTAGTGGCTGAAGTCACCGGATTTTCACGGACGGCTAAACAAAGGACTTTTCTAAGGGTGTTTTCACGGACTCCTAATCTCCCTAATATGTTGAAAAAACCGTGACAATTTTGGCTCACGGTAAATTAAGGGAAAAGTGGCTCTTTAACGAATTTTTAAGGGATGAAGATGTTCATAGTGTCAAACCATGTTATATTGTATAATAATTGATTGAAAGTCATACCTGGAGAAAGTACATGTATTGGAACTCTCTGTCTGGAAGAAACTACGTGTGTAACAAGACGGGTTTGCAGTGGCACTGTTGCTATCATTAGCTTGTCTGTTCGAGGTTAGAATCTACATGTAGCCTGAGCAGAAATGTGCATTGTTTATGGTTTTCCTAAAATGGGATATTTCTTCAGTATACATTGTACTTACATGTATCTCCTCTTCAAAGTTTTGTTTTAGTCTTGACTGCCTAGTGCCAAATCCACCTTTGTACAGTTTTGGATTCTTTAACCCCATGCGTACGGATAACACCAAATGGTGCAAAAGGAACGTTGCCACCAGGTCGGATGACGCCTATACGTACATACCATTTTCTGCATTTTCAATCCATTGTTGAATTATTTGTGTATGTCACGCTTGGCTGCACAAGCATCTTGTTTCCGTTTCGCTTGGCTGCATAGGCCGCTCCGGCACCCCGGCGCCTCACTATCAATAACCGTACTCAAGGGGTTAAACTAGGAACCTGCTAGGAGTAGGAACCTGCGTGAATCCTCCAAAATCAACCACAATGCAGTAACCAACTGGCACAGTCTTTGTATAAAATTCAAGGGATATCTAGCCCCAAAAGTTGTAGTACATAGACTCAATCCTCCAAAATCCTCCAAAACCCAGTGTAGATTTTGAAGGATCTGGCCAGGTCAGGGGTAACAGAAATAATCTAAAAACTGTGAATCTCATTTTATAGCTAATGTTTTTTTTTACTGTTCATCGATGTTTACCAGGAGAGCCGGACGCGGCCCCCTGTGAAGCCTTCAAGCCCAACGCCCCCCCAAAGGAGTCCCAAGGTACCTCCCACAGGGGCTCCTCCCCATCGCAGATCCCCCCGCCTTCCCCACGGGAGTCCTCATCCCCCCGACAACCCCCGTCGCCACGCAAGGGAACACCGACAAAGATACCATCGCTTAAGCAGCGTCCAAAGTCCGTCGGCTCGTACGAGGAAACAGTGACGCCCCGGTCGCCACGAAGCACCTCCTCTCCCAGACCAAACTCTTGTGTGATCAAAACAACTGGTGCAAAGACCGACACCCGAAGGGAAAACTACAAACCGAGTGGTGGTAACGTCACTATTTTTGACAACAAGGTAAGGGAAAATTTTAATCATTTTCCCCACAGTAAGAGGTATAATTTCTGATGTAGGCCACGAAGAAACAGTCTATGATTTCCTGATCCAATTTCATTTATTTGTCTTTTTTGTATTGTTTTCGTGGGCAGTCATATTTTCGAACCAAATTTAACTTGCAGCCAAATTCAAAATGTGTCAGTTTCCATGGAAGCTCCATAATTTTTCTCTTACCTAAGAAATGAAAAATCCTGGGATCAAGGTCCAATTTTGTGGGTCTGCTTATCTTAAGCAAACAATCGTCGCTTACTATAGCAGAAATTTCTGCTCTAGTGGTTAGCAAGAAAGAGTATGCGTATATCCCCCCAACAGTAAGGATTCTGTGCTTACAGGGTTAGCACAGAATTTCTTTGCTACTTAGCACAAAATTGCAGGCTGTAAGCACAGAACCCAGCATTGTGGATTCATGAAAATGGGCCTAGGATATGTGTTTACGCACATAGAAATAATGTTTTTGCTGCTTCCAAAATCCTGTGCCAAATCTTAAGGAAATCTGTCACTGTTACACTTTAAATTATATCTCTGCAGTTAGACATGTCTGGGGTCAAGCCGCGGACCGTTTCTCACACCAGCTATAAGCCAGGAGGCGGCAGCGTCAAGATCTTTGACCAGAAGGTTGACTACTCTCACGTCAAAGCGAGGAGCGACATTGGAAGTGGGAAAACAAGCCCACGAAGATCAAGTTAGACAAGTTCCCGTATATTGAGATTTTTGCCCTTGACCTTAATGCTTTCCGAGAACCTGTTATTAAAAATTCAGAGGCTTACTTAGGTGGGACTTGAACCCACAACATCCTGATTACTATAGTGCAGCAGCTGATTTCACGAAACCTTGCGCAACTGCGTAACTCTACTTTTGCTACAATTTATTGCGTAAGTTGCACAATGTCTGTGACATTTTAAAAATTGATTCCATGAAAGGTACAAAGTGCGTAAAAGTCGCTGACTTGCAGCACAAATTATGGCGTAACTTATGCACTCGTTTTAGGTGGCTTAAGGTGTCCGCAAAAACACCGAAATGATGACTTAGCTAGCTGAGCGTGAGTATAGTAGAGCCATTTAGTTGCTTAAATTATGTATTAAATTAACTACCTGTGAGGTATTTCCAAAAGTTGCCACCAATTTTTTTTTAAAAATTTCGAGCGAAGTTTCAAAAGTGAAAAGTTTGAAAATTGGACCCCACAGTTAAATTTCACGATTGTTCCATGTATTTTTATTAAAACAGTTGTCGTAAAAGCGGCATTTAGCCTCATCCGCGATGTATAAAACAAATACAACATTGCGCAGCTACGCGCTGTTTCATGAAATGGATCGAAAGGATGTTGCGCAGCTGCGCAAAATTTTTAAAGTGGAAATCCTACGCCATGGCGTAATTTGCAGGTGTCTCAATCACTTGGCCACGGAGCATGCTGGCTGATTGAAGACCAATATAACAGCGGGTACTGCACAACCAATGTTAGGATCAAATTCGCATCTTCCTGACACTGTGATAAACAATCCATGTTGACGGTGGTTTGAAAATATAATGATGGCTTTAATAATAGCTGTAATTGTTTGTGTTCGCTGTTCTTTGTCTAGCATCCTCAGAGCCCACGTCTCCTCGTATCAAGATGGCCCCTGCCCCACTTCCCAACACCAGGAATGTACAGTCCAAGATCGGCTCAAAAGATAACATGAAACACTCGCCAGGAGGAGGCAAGGTAAGACAGATTGACTGGATAGAGGACAGAAAAAAACCCCACAAACTAGATGTTATGCGTCTCTTATAAACAGACGCATGGCTTTTCCGTTTTTTTTTTTATTCAGCATAAAAGTTGATCACATGGTTTTAATATGTCTTTGATAAATTTTCTGAGATCTGAGATTATTTTATAACCCAAATTTCGTACTTCAAACTTGACTTTTAAGATTATTTTTTGTGACTCTTGATGACGTCATCATGACAGCACTTCTCAAAGCAAATTTGCAACGTGGTCTTGGCCTCTGTCAAGATTGGAGTCTATTTGATCAATGACAGCGTAAAATTTTAAGATGTCACCTGAATTTTTATCTACAGCAAATACCGGCCTACTAACATACCAAGTGTCAACCCAATCGGACCTACGGTTCTCTAGATATGGTTCCTTAAAAAATGCACCTTTAAGATGACGTCATGTGACACGTGATGATGTCATCATGACGTCATACACTCTTCGAGACACGACTTTGCATTTGTCTGTGCCAACTAGGACTAAGGTCCGTGGCAGTCAGAAAATCTATGCACAAAGTCTATGGATATAACTAAAATAAGAAACTAGGACTCTATGTCTCTTCGCTGAACAGAACATAGGGCTTTTCCGCATTTTTCTTTTATAATGTCACTGCGATTTTTGCTTGCTTGTGACAAGTCTGCCTACCCACCAGGCTTCATGACAATTGGACCTACCAATTTACATGTCTTACGAGAAATTATGCCTTTGATGACGTCATTATGATGGTGCACATATTTTGCATTTTTTGTTACATATGTAGGACCTAACAAACCTATTACAAAAAGAATTTCGATATTAGCATGTTCTGTTGATGAGATATGGCTTAAAGAAAATGTTAAGGTTCAAAAACTTTAAAATTACTATAATTTCGTATGATGATGTCATCGTGACGTCACCTCAATTTTCATCAACAACAAATGCTTGCCTACCAACATACTACGTTTGAGCGTAATCGGACCTACGGTTATCTAGATACGGGCCATTGAAAAATGCACATTTAAGATGACATCACGTGACACATGATGACATCATGATTTGACACGTGATGACTATGTTTGTGTTCAGTTTGATTAAGATCTGAGGTTGTTTAGTGACCAAAGTGCCTCGTACAAAATTTGTGTACAAAGTCTATGGGATTTGTGATAGAACTAAAAATTCATAGAAAATCAGCCGATGACGTCATCATGACGTCACTTCGGATTTTACATGCTAGTGGCACTATCTACCAACCTACCACTTTTTATGACGATCGGACCTACTCTTATATGTGTTTCAAAAAAGCCCATTTTTGATGACGTCATGATGACGTCATGATGACGTCACACATTTTCCCATTTATGTGAAAGAATATAGGAGCTAACAAAGCTATTACAAAAAGAATTTTGAATTTAGCATGTTCTGTTGGTGAGATATGGCTTTAGGAAACTTTTAAGTTAAAAAACTTAACAATTACTATAAAATCATATGATGACGTCATCTTGACGTCACCTCAATTTACATCTATAACACAAGCTAGCCTACCAACATACCAGGTTTGAAGGAAATCGGACCTACCGTTCTCTAGATATGGGCCCTTGAAAAACACTCCTTTAAGATGATGTCACGTGACACGTGATGATGTCATCATGACGTCACTCTTCGACATACAATTTCAGCTTAGGGTCTATATGTTTGAGGTAAGTTTGGTTATTGATCTGAGGTTTTTTAAGACCTAAAGTGCTGCCGACAAAATTCGTGTACAAAGGCTTTTGGTCAGAACTAAAAGAAAAAGAAGAAGGAAGAAAAAAATAATCAGAACAAAAACAAGGCCTTTTCCGACTGGCAGTGTCGGAAAAGCCAAATATAAGTACATGTAATATTCAAAAATTAAAACAAAGAAACGCATCATTGATATTGCTGAAAATTTTTCAGGTTTGGGCATTGAAAATGTTATACTCTATATTGTGCTGCATGTGTATGACCAACATGTAATTGGTTTTAAAGTTTTATGGCATGAAGACTTGTTTCCATTCAGTTTATTTTACTTTATACTACATGTACCTCCCGGAGATTTTGTTTAATGCTAAGACCTTTTTTTTGGCTAATTGGTCTTTAGCATAAAAATGTTATGAATGTCGTGTTTGTGGAGATTACATGTACATTAAAATCATGTGGTTATTTATCGAAACATTTGTCAACACACAGTCCACTTGAAGCAAGAAACCACGATTGTAAACTACATGTATACTACTCAACACTAAAGACAAGCTTATAGTCGCATTCATAACGAAAGAAAGGGCCACTTCCAAACTTATGAAAGATGACATGATATAATACGTTGATTTCCCAAGATAACATGAATCAGTTCCCTTGTTTTCTTGAACGGCCCAAAATCTGTTTTTAGCTGCCAAAATAGCACATGTGCAATGAGAGTTGTCCGAACAGCGAGTTCAAAGTGCAGAGGGTTGTTGCAGGCTAGGCATGATGGTTGGAAGCTCCCGTAGCCCGTAGGTCCACGACCACCCTAATTCCTGTGCCAAGTACAGTTGTACATGGTTGTATGGTATATTTTTGGGTTTCTCATCCTCCAAGAGAAAGAGGCACCAAATCCTCTATTTTCTTAAGTATTAAGCTTTTGTATTAAATGTACGATTTCTCAGGATATTTTTTCAGTACAAATTAAAATACAAATCCGATAGAAGTTCAAACGTGTCGACAGTGCATGCACTTCGTGAACGTTTATGCAGCACGTGTGTCATTGAAAGTGCACGCGTAAACAAGGTACATGCACGTACATTTGTACGTACATGTACAAAGGTGGATTTAAAAGCTACAGATCAGTAAATAGGCCGAATATTGCCTACGCGGGCCAAATCACGATTTACATACCCTGAATTTCTTTGCTTTTAGAGCATTTTAGCGGCCATGAACTTGAAGGTTTGCAGAAAAGAAGGGTGGAAGCCGTGCACAGGACTGTGAGCTGGCATTATAGTGAAGTTGGGATAAAATAGGGTCGTAAAAGTGCTCTATTTTGCAATGCAGCGTTGGCATCATTTTTTAAGATGGTGATGGACTGCAGGACCACTTTTTTTGCAGATAAGATGACAAAATGAAAATTCAATTAAAAATCACATGACACCATGAAGACGTCAGCTCAGTTTTTACAATGTATGTACATGTAAAGCACATACCCGACTATATACATGTACGTGCAAACTTTAAAGAGGAACTAAAACGCCAATTTTTTGTTGACTTTTTGGACTTTTCCGACAGTTTAAATACTCTTTTAACTGATGGAGATTAGTTTGCAGACGAGAGGAATTTTTTTATTTAAGAAAAAAGGGTTGTTATTCTGAACCATTTATCCTGTTTCGCGAAAGCTCATTATGTATGTTAAATGTATGTACGTGACCCCGTGACGTACACGTGTAGAGTCGGTTGGTGCTACAGCCAAACACTATGAATGTACGTACGTGGAGTTGATGCTGCTGAAGAGCTTTTGTCGACCTAACTCCTCCGTTTTCCCGTCTATTTTGTCTAATTTTGATATTATTTCAGTATGAGCATGGTTCTAAGATAATCATTATGCCTCGATCGTGTGTAGTTGGGGGTTGCACGAGGAACAGCGACAAAAACCCTGACCTAACCTTACTGCGATTCCCAGTGCTGAATGGAGCTCAAAGGCGACAGTGGGTCCGCTTTGTAGACAATACAATATCTGATTTTGGGCTGTCGAAATGGTCGAAAATATGTGCAGAACATTTCGCCAAAGACTGTATAGATGATAGTGTTAGTATGAAAACTCAGCTGGGTTTGAAGGCACAATTCCGTTTGAAGGCTGGAGCCATTCCAACTCTAAAGGCACCGAGCATTCCAATCGTGTCCCGGACTCATGCGCACCACCGCGACGACGTTCCCTGCGGTTGCCGTCTCGAGCAGCCAGAGCCCCGGTCGTCTCCCTGTCCACGCTCGCTTGACTCAACATGCATTGTGCACGCACGGTACCGCATGCGCTGCATGCGATTGAGTCTGGTACCTTATAACAGAAATTGTGTGTATAGTTCTGAGAAGGTGCGGGTCCTTATGAGGGCTGCATAAGCAAAGTCGCCAGACTAGAGTATAGCATCAGCTCACACACAACTCACCGCGCAGGTCCCAATAAAAGCCGACTACAAACAAAGGAAAGTATGACTCATAACTAGCTTTTCAGCAAGAACAAGCCTACAACCCCATTCTAAATGTGTCTCACAAAGATGTCAACACTTTAAAATATGTTTATCGTAGTGTTACTCCTGAATCATGAGCAAAAAGCACAGCAAGTAATACTAGCCTCAGACAAAAAAATACGTACAGACTCTACGTAAAACATTGTCGTATAATACAGTGACGTCATATGTTTCTACACATATACGTCAATACTCGCGCGATACGGCACGCAGTTGACCTCGGCCTTTTCTGAATCGAGTCAAAGTGGCTTAGAAAGAAAAGGCTCAAAAACATTTTTTTTGATTTTTCAGAATCATGAAACTTGTTACATTAGTTTTGGGGAGGCATAAACTATCAGATTTAAGTCAAAAAAGTAAAAAAAAAACATTGGCGTTTTAGTTGGTCTTTAAGCTCAATTGACCTTGTAGATCTGTAGATATAGAAATTTAAAGTATGCACCTTTGAGATGACGTCACATGTGCCGTGATGACATCATCATTCGGAAAATTGCCAATGAGCACATTCACCATATGATGTTGGTCTGTGCCAAGTTTGGAGCCGATTTTAATTAAAGAAAGTGTCAAATTTTGTAATTAGAAAAAATAATGAAATATTTAAAAATCCATAAAAAATCCACCGATGACGTAATAATGATGTCACTTTGTTTTGTTCATATTAGCAACAATATCTTGCTACCTACCAAGTTTCATGACGATCGGACGGACACTTCATACGTGTTTTTATAAATCGCATTTTTTATGACGTCATCATGACGTCACACATTTTTCGCTTTTTGGTGCAAGTACAATGTATGACCTGACAAACCTATTACAAATAGAATTTTGAATTTATTCGTGAGATACGGCAATGCAGCTCAAATCGAAAAAAATCGGTATAAAATCATAGGATGACATCATCATGACGTCACCTCAAATTTTGAATATAACAGTTCTTGGGATAGATACATGCAAAGATTCGGCCCAATCGGACAAGTAAATCAGGAGATATTGGCCTGCAAAGAATGCAACTTTATGGGTGTGTCACGTGGCCGGCGATGACGTCATCATGACATCATCATGACATCATGCTTCGCGGCACGTCCTCACATGGTGTTCTAAGAGTACGCCAAGTTAGAAGTGGATTGGATGTTTAAAAGTGCCAAAGTGGCAGGGCAGAAAGATCGGTACCTGAAAAAAACACCAAAATATGAGATATTGTGTAGTTTAGGATATGTGCTCATGTTTATTGTGCCTGGAGTGTTTGATTATTCCAAAAGGCCTTTTTGTCACTAAAGTAGACTTCTCTGAATCCCAGTGACACGTGCTTTTGTGATTTAGAAAGGTTTTTTAAGGCGGAAAATACGATTTTCTTACGTGGGTCACGTTTTGGTTGGGTCAAATTCAACCCAACCCCTATTCCCCCACCAGCGATATGTCCGTGTACAGCAGGGTATTGCGCAATCTCTATTTTTTGTCCTTTTAACCCTTTGGGTACATTTTTTTATGGGAGACGTCGGGGTGTCGCAGCGGTTTTGGCAGCCAAGCGAACCGCTACAATGTGTTTGTGCAGTCAAACGTAACATAAACAATAATCCAACAATGGATTGAAACTGCACAAACGGCGGCAAATGGCGTCATCCGGCCTGGTGGCACTTTTTTTTTGACGCCATATGGCGTCATCCGTACGCAAAGGGTTAACTCCAGATTTCACTCCAAAAAAGACATGCAGCTGTTCTTCGACATGGCCCTTTTTTCTGAATGTGGCAAAACGAAAAATTTTCAAGTAGACGATTGTGTTCATGCCTGGGCAAAAATGTACTATACTACACAATCGCGCGAACAGAATAAAAGAAAAGGCTTTTCCGCATTAAGGATGAGAATTTACGTTTAATTTGATAAACGTTTAGCAAAACTTTCCCGTAACATTTAAACGTTTAAATGTTTTGTCAACACTTCAAAAAAGGCTGCTGCCTGTCCCAGTATTTGTGGGTTTGTATATATAAATGCGATTGCACAAGTGCCTGCAGCCAGCTGGGAATTCCAATCGGCAATGACTCCAGCTTGCGCAGGGCCAGGAACTGCAACCAATGGCGTATTTATTTGCCGGGAACCGGCTTATTTAATTGGTTGAGATAATTATCATTACTGTCAATCAGCAAAGAACTAGCGACAAAGCTAGTTGACAAAGCTCTATAACTAGCGGCATGTTATCAAAGTCCGGTGGCCTACTGCTGAACCCAAATTGATACTTATAATAAACAAGAGATATATTGTATAATTTGAACAATGCGGCTGTCTCTGGAAAGGCTTTTTATTTTTTGGAGCTGAGATTTTATTTTCAAAGAACGTGAAACTTTTTTTAAAAATTACGGAAACTGAAATAAACATGCTGTTTTTTGTTATTTTTTCTCGCCGGTGTTAAAAGTCATGAATGTGATTACTAAAAAACACTCAGAGAAAAATAAAGAAATATGTCAGACTCGGAATTGTTTGAAAACTTGGTATTTTATTAATCAGAATAGAAGAGGCGCTATCTGCGCGGCGAGCGTTGATCTTGCCCCAGTGGCATATTGAAAACATCAAACACAAACAATTGCATACAATGTATCATTGACACAATAGATAGTTGCCGGTCATTGAAAGATGTATTAATTAAACTTCTTGGAATGTGATCAAGTAAGCGTCTTTAATGCTTTGTAAATTAAATAGATTTACAAACATCGTAGATTCTTTGTAAATAGTACTGGAAGGTAGACTGCGTAAAAACAAGGTCCCATTTTTGAAAGTTTTTAAACGGATTTGAATTTAAACGTCCCAGCCTTATTCCGCATTGCTATGCGGAAAAGGCAATTAAGATTTCCTTTGAAAATCAATTCCAAAATCCTAATTTAAGTTATGTACAATTTATCTCATTGCAGTAGAATTGGGTAGACACAGCTTTGGAAAAATTGTCCAGTTACGTACCGGATAAGTTAAATTTCACATGGAATGTGCAAAATATGAGACGCACACAAGTTATCATATAAATCTTCATAGGGTTGCAACTTGTCCCCTCTGGCGGCATTTGAGGCATCATAAAACACAAAAAGAAATAGTATTTTTAAGACGTTTTAAGATGGTTCAGACGTTTTGCCCTCCGTGGCATAAAATGCTGGATATGCTTTTGCCTACATGTATGTCATTGTTGCATCCCCTTTCTGTATAGTTTACCTTCCGCTTCATTATTGGGCTCTGTTTTGAAGCCACTGTTTACTGTAATATCACTGGAGTGAAGAATTAGATAAGAACAGGTTGCCCAGTTTTAGGGTCAGTATTTGGTTTAAATTTGATGCTCTTTTCGTGGTAATTTTTGCTCACGGATTTAAAAACTTTTGCTTCTAAGGATTCCAACACCAGATGGGCTAATACCCTGACAGTTTTGCTGGCCATGGGCATATGACAGGTTGGTATTATTTGTAAGGCTGTCTGGTATCAGCATGGTACTGGTGTACCATATGCCATGTAATTGGTATCACCATTCAACAATCCTCTCAATAACCACAGCTGTTGGGTTTCTCAGTGCTTCTGCCAGATCATATAACACTGACATCTCTAAGTACGTTGTACTTTTTGTCACTTTTTGAAAAGTAAATTGTGTGCCAATGGTTATTAGCATGTTTCATGGGTTAAGCAAAAAGAATTTTGGCTTGTGTGCATATCAGCGGCATAGCCACTAGCCAGGGCTCTCTCCATAGTGGTTAGGAGGGGGGGGGGGGGGGTGGGGGAGGGGGGGACTGGGGCTAGATGTTACAGTGGGGGGGGGGGCGCTCACAGTATTTTTCTTAATACTGGGCAATTCCGTGGAAATGTCTAATGTCAACCTAATAAATGATCATGTTGGGTACTATTTTGAAGCTGATAAGGTACAGATTACAAAAAGGTAATTAATTTTCATATCAAATGCATATTTGACCAGAAAATGGGTCAAAAACGAACTTATTGGTTAAAAAGCATATCTGCATAAATTACATTTTTATATAGATTTGTTGACACTTTTCAGTACACTGTTTTAATAAATGTTCTTGAATTTTGTAAATTTAAAACAAAAAGGCCCTCTTTAAATGCTAAAGATTCAAAAATTGAAAAATGTTTGGTTTTCACCTGAAATAATGTGTCATTCTGATGTTACCGAAATATCAATACATTTTTTTTAGTCTATTAAATGTCCAATTAAATTACTTTTTTTGATTCTCTGTAGTCATCAACTTGTGAACAATTATGACAAAGAAAACTCATATACATGTACCTTTTTGTTGGTAACAGACTGACAGAGCCTATGGAGCCTGCAATGCATTGTGGGTTAAGTGCATGTACATAGTTACATCATCAGTGGCCCCAGATAGATGAAGGTTTTCTGGCCACTGCTTCAGCCATGTACATGTATGCTTCGGCGTATCTTCTGAAATTTGGCAAGAATTCAGGTCGGCAGGTGCTGACTAACATGAACTAATTTGGTTTTGCTACCCCCACCACAAGAGGGTGCTTTACTTTCTGATTTTTTTTCTTCAGTTTTCTGTTAAAAACATTATTTTTGGCATAACTTCTACATTTTGCATTCAAATGCTTTCTAATTTGGTACAAATATTCTTTGGGCTAATATCTATCCATTAGACTTGAACAATCTTTGCTGTCCTAAGGCATCACTAGTGGGCGCTAAACATAGAGCTATATTAAATTACTAGAGCGCTAACTCCCCATCTTAGGCACGGAGATACTTTAAATCCTTCCTGCGCGCAGACATTTTGAATTCATGTGCATGTTTGTAGAACATAATGAAATTAGATAGTGAATTTTAAAAGTGTACTCTAAATGCAACGCAGAATTACAACATATGCAAACAACTTAAGTGCGTCATGACGGTTATAAAACGTCACGGCAAAAATCATCTGCAGCACGGTATGCGCACGCGTTTGCGTTGTTTGCGCTGAGCAAAATGAAACGCTCATTTACTGATTGTGCGTTTCGGGTTTCGGTGTATCGGCTTCGATAACACAGCTTTATAGAATACAAATGCAGATATGCAAATACCCGTACAAAAGCTGTACAAATTTTGAGTTTTCCATAGGTTTGTACACAAACATGGATGCGCCCAGCAGGCATCACTTTGTACATCGAGTCAGCGCTCTAGTTATTTAATATAGCTCTATGGCGCTAAACCAACTTTTTGAGCTAAAATCATAATTTGTCTTGATTTTACCCCCAAATTTTTACTTTTTTATTCAAAATCACACAAGCTGTACAAAAGGGTTTTAAATGCCAAAAAATAGATTAAACACAAAAAGAACTTGACAAAGGTGTATAAGTTTATTGTACATGTATATGTTGAACATGAATTCAGAGCATGTGTCTGTTACCAAGCATATTTCTGATCATGTCATTGTATCCTGCAGGGATTTAGGGAAACAACCACCATTTTATAACAACTTTATAATATATTTAGTGTACCATTACTTTCTATTTGCCAACTTCAGAGAATGTTTCCATTGAACACCCAACTCGAAAAAGGTAGGCTGCAAAAGTGTCAGTCTGTTACCATGGAAACACATAACTTTAATCGACCCCAAGAAGAGACAAATTTTGAAAGAAAAACTGCAGGTTAAATAGGAACACTTGCAATGAATAAAAATACACTTGAGTTTAATAGGTCCTAACTTACTACAACAACCTTACAGAAGGGGATACATTGTGTGAAACCCCTTCTGATATGTCAATCTGTTGCATTTGTGAAATTTACAGTGGTGGGGGGGGGGGGGGGGAACTGGGGAGGTAGGAGGGGGGGCATGAGGAACTGGGGAGGTAGGGGGGGGGCATGACTTTTTTTTTATGGGGGAATGCACCCCACGCCCCACCATGGCTACTGGCACATGTGTACTTCAAGTAGGCCAGATTCCAAACATTTCCTAAAACTGAAGCCCTTGGGAAGCATAATGGTATGAGCAAAAGCGAGGCAGTGTTGTCAAATGCTGATAGTTTTTGGCTGGTACCATTTTATCCGCAGGTGAAAATTCAGAGTGAGAAGGTTGATTTCAGCACGGTGCAGTCGAGGTGTGGCTCAATGAACAATTCTCAGCACAAACCCGGGGGTGGTAATGTCAAGGTAGGCCTTGTGCATTCTAAAAAAAATTATTATAAAGAATTCAGTTTAAAAAAACACTCATTGTTATTTAAATGCATGAGTGATCATACAGAATTTAAAATATTTCTTATCAGTTTCAGAACGAAAGTTAGCACTTCGTTTTAATTTCATCAATATTCCACATTCAGGATCTACTCTGATATTATTGTGGGATATTTCATAGGATAGTTTCTATTATACGGCAACACAATGACTCGGAAAGTGGATTATTGTATTGGGATAAACCCTTTAGATCTTTATTTGCCAACAGTTTGGCAAGGTTTTGGACTAAAGTTTTCAATTGGCTTGTTAACCCCTTAGGCACGGTATTTTACGGGAGACGTCGGGGTGTTGCAGCGGTTCTGGCATCCAAATCGAACCGCTACAATGTGTTTGTGCAGTCAAGCATGACATAAACAAAAATCCAACAATGGATTGAAACTGCACAAACGGTGGCTAATGGCGTCATCCGGCTTGGTGGCATTTTCTTTTTGACGCCATATGGCGTCATCTGTACGCAAGGGGTTAACCAAGCTCTGATCATGTTAATTATGGATTAATGCTGAGGCAGTCAAACGATAAGAATGATTGCGCAATAACACTTTGAATACTTTTGAGTCGGCTATTTAAGACTTGAGCACATTTCATATAACATAGTGCTTCTCTGTTCCACAGATTCTTCCAGCAATCTCTTTTACTAATCACTAATAATGATGTTACTTTTAAACAAAACAAAACAACCCTTTCTTTTTCAGACTTCTGTGCATTCTTCTGATGTATGAGTTTTAATTTGTCAGAGGTGTTTAGTTAAAGAATTATCTTTGTATTGTATTTCACCACAAATACTTCTGCTGATTGTGACAAGAGCAACAAAACTTCGTTTGTGATTTGTTTAACAATGGCCAAACAAGAATTTTATAACCAGTCCCCCGCCTGGACCCCTCCCTTTGTTGAAGGGGGCGGGCGCAGGCGCAGAGTCAAAAGTGTCGGGATTAGCGTGAATTTTTCAGTCACTATGAAATACGGGGTCATTGGTAGTACTGGAAATGCCTAAGTGAAGAAAATTAACAGAGTGGCTGGTCACGTGAGAGGGTTTAACCAATAATAGGGAAAAGGAGTCTAATTTTTATGGGAGTCAGATATTCATATGACACCGGCCCTGGTCTTAAAAAGCTCAAACATCCACAGCATAAGGTGACAATAAGGCACCGTTCGTTATTAGTTGGTTTGCAGTAGTGCTCCTTCAAGTTTGACTAGGTCTGCAGGTAGCACTGATCTACTTGATTTTATTAGAAAGATCGATTTTCATTGGATTGGTTTGTTCCTCGGTGGTCCGGTGTCCGCCCGATAGTCCGAAGGTTTATTGATCCGAAGGTTCGATATTCCGAACGTACAAATTCACCATAAGAGGGGGTTCGTTATTCCGAAAATGAAATAAGGTTCGGTAATCCGAACATTTGATGCGATAGTCTGAAGGTCCATTGGTCCGAAGGTTCATTTATCCGAAGGTTCGGTAGTCCGAATTTAGAAGAAGGTTAATTAGTCCGAAGGTTCAGTTTTCCGAAAGCACACAAGGTTCGATAGTCCAAATTGACAATAAGGTCCAATAGTCCGAATTGACAATAAGGTTGGATAGTCCGAATCGGCAATAAGGTCCGATAGTCCGAATCGGCAATAAGCTTATTGTCAATTCGGACTGTCGAACCTTATTGTCAATTCGGACTATCGCACTCTATCATCTATTCAGACTATCGAACCTTCGGATTATTTAACCTTATTCTCTTTTAGGACTAATGGGCCCTTCAGACTATCGAACCTTCAGACTATTGAACCTTCGGACTAACCCTTCGTACTAATAGCCCTTCGCACTAAAGAACCTTCGGACTATCGAACCTTCGGGCAATCGGGCTGTCACCAGTGGTCCATGGGGTGACCGTGTGGTACATTACCATAGGATTGGAAAAAGGCTTTGTGAAAATCCATGGGGGTGTGGTAAATTGCCATTGGAATGGAGAGGCATGGTGAAAATCCATGGGGGTGGTAAATTGTCATGGGATTTGAAAGGCTTTGTAAAAAAACATGGGATGTGGTAAATTGCTATGGGATTGAAAGGTCTGTGAAAAAATCTCTCCTTATCATGACAACTATGTGCCTTACAACTTCAAATAATTAAATTTTCTAAAGTAATTTACTTTCAAGATGCTGAAAATTAACTCCTACACATGCAAGTCTAGAGACAACCTGAAGTAGAGAATCAAACAGCTGATTTGAGAGAGCATCTCAAAAGTGGAATGGTACAAATGTATACCTTTCCAATGGATCATTCCTAAGTTTTATTGCCACAGTCCATGTTTCCAAAATACTAGTCATGCAATCAGGCCATTCCGTCATTCTGTTTCAGGATTTCTTTTTTAGTATTCCATCAGATCATTCCATTGTAGACTGCTGAAGTGCTGATCCACATGAAACGTCTGCTGTTGAAGTTCAGTGTACTATATTCTCATTTCAGCTTCATGCACTTTTGGTCAAACTGAGTTAGACACAGGAAGTTACTGCTAACACCATGGGCTATCATGTTTGTGACTTTTCTAAAATTTTCTCAAAATCTTTTCAAGTGGACTTGGGCCCCTCATTCAATCAGGTATTCAATTTACTGACAACAGTAATCTTGTGATGTGAACATGCAGTCTGCTTTGACGCAAGGTTACTGTTTTTAATGGAACAAGGGACAAACAAGGTTGTCGTATTAAATGAGGGTATTTGTTTCAGTGCACTTTGTAACCCCTTGAGTACGGTTATCGTAGTGAGGCGCCGGGGTACCAGGGCGGCCTGTGCAGCCAAGCAAAACGGACACAAGAGGCTTGTGCAGCCAAGCGTATCATACACAATAATCCAACAATGGATTGAAAATGCAGAAAATGGCGTGTGTAGACGTGGCAATGTTTTTTTGCGGCATTTGGCATCATCCGTACGCAAGGGTTATTAATTATTTAAGGGCAATGCTAGGTGACATCTTGTGGCACCAACATGCTTACAGATGAGACTTTTGGAGTACGAGTTCCCTGGCAGAGAGATCTTTTCCCTCTGAACTAATGCTTGTGGTCACGCACTGTGTTAGAAACTTGTGAGATTATTAACACTTTTGTCTGTTCATTTTCACCATGTACATGTAACATCCATCTTTTAGCTAACATTAGCTCTGAAGCTGCTATGTTCGTGTTGTGACTGAAAATTTCAATGTAATGGATTTCCTCCTGCTAATGAATGATGAAAGACAACTGTTTTTGAAGGACAAAGCACTTCCTATACTCATGTGCACTCTATTTTGTCTTCCTACAATTTGGGAGACCGCCAACATAGGGCAAGATAATAGCTCAGTTGGTAGAGCGCCGGTACGGTAACCCGGAGGTCGCAGGTTCGAATCCCGCTCCTGCCAGTTTCTTCGTTCACTTTGTGAAAATCCTTTCAAAAATTTTGCATTTTCCGTTCTGCAATTTTGTAAATTCCGTTTTTTCCTGTTTTTCTGGAATTTGAAGCCTTTTGAATAGAATTACCTCCCTGATGAGTAAACGGTACATATTTAATATTGGTAAAATCACTAACCTGATTATGAGTTGTCTTGTGTAGTTGCCAAATGCCCAATCATTACGTCCCTCCCCAAAAGAAATTTCCAGAAGTGAACAGTTAATAAAGAACCTAAAGTTATAAACCTGACAATCCGACTGATTCTGAATGATTTTAGATGGGCAGTTTTAAATTTTGACGAGAAGCAGCGGGCATTTTAGTGAGAGATGAAATAAAATCTTTGCAGCAGGAAATGTTACAGGAGTAGTAGTACGAGTAGCACGTGCACACCAGGGTTTCCCCTTAACTTTTTTTTTAACTAGCCGGCCGGACCAGTAATGTTGACTTTTTACTAGCCCGCCAGCATTTTCACTGGTCCGCATGTTTTTTTCACCTTTTAGGCTACTTTTTTTGTAAGTAACCTGACCAAGTACACTGTATTTACAAACATTTATTACAAGCTGAGAGTAAGCCTGTTCGATATTTTTTTCATATCGAAAATCGTATCGGCCCCTTAAAAAAAACCCGGAATATCGGGGAATTCGATATACCGAAGAATATCGCGATATATGTTACTTTTGGCCGCATTACGTGTGGATTTGTCCCGTTTACTTTGCTCGAAATTCCAGTAACTCCACGGCCTGAAATTTTAGCAGGGCGGCAGACACAATGCGAGCGCGCGCGTACGCGACGCCCTTAACGGCGACGGCGTGGAGTCTGGTGGGGCCCGCTTAAGGTCCCCGGGAAATTTTGGATTCTAGATGCTCTGGTGCAATCTGAGGCATTTCCTGGCCACTTTCTTATGAGTCTGAAATTCTAGCGTACGGCAAATACTTCTACAAATCATAGAACGTCAACAACTTTGCACCCGACAATAACATTAAGATCACTTATTTTAATTTTTCACAAACGTCGTATATATACCACATTGAAATCACTTGCTTACAAATCATGGTGTCGCCCACTAACCCGGCTTTGAAACTATAACTACGCATGCGCGTCTTTTTGACTAGCCTTTTCTCAAGACGCAGGTTTGCACAGTGATCGTTATACACGTGCGCTTATTGCTGCAATACATCCTTTCAGGCTTTAACAGAGGCTACTTACATTGTTTGCAATAAGGTCAACCCCTGTAGCGCATCTGCGCGTGCGCGTTGCTTTGTTGCTAGCCTTGGTCAAGTGCAAGCAACCGCACTGAATGCCACCGTCTTTCCCCAGTGTACAAGGCACACGCAGTTTAGGTGTAGTTACGTGTAGCGAACTGCGTCGCGTCTTGAGAAAAGATTAAAACACGTGGCGCGCATCCATTGTACATTGTGCAATGTCATGTCGTCTTCACAAAATATACGACACGATCGTTTGTTGACAGCTCGCCCATGGTATTATCATCTGTGTTACTAATCAATAATGCTGAAATAGAAACAAACGCTAGTCTTTCTGGAGTGCCATAAAGTAGCCAACTGAAGGTAAATGTCGTAAAACTCCAAATACTCAACGAGCGAAGGGAAGCCTTGTCAAACCTGCCCCCCGTTTATGCCGCTCAATCCCGGCGGGCCCGATCCCGGTGGCCCCGATCTCATGATGCCGTGGTGACTTCCGTCATGTATTTTTGTATTCCTCCGTTCTTCCGGTAATGAAAAAGTGACGTCATCACGATAATATCGAATATCGCGATATTTTTCTGCCGATATTTCGGTATCAAAATAAATGGATATCGAACAGCCTTAGCTGAAGTGAGAGTAAACTCCACGCAATCGGGGATCGCTGTTGACAATCTGGCTCTGAAGACGCGCGCGCTTAGCTTATCTTGGCATTTTTTTTCACTAGACCGCCGGACTACTTAGAAAAGGGTTTTGACTAGACCGCCGCTGTTTTGACTAGAATTTGTCTAGCGGACCAGCGTTAAGGTCGAACCCTGCACACATGCGCACGCAAATCACATCTAGTAATAATAGGAGGTTTCACCCCAATGTCGGCTTGGCATGATTTGGGCCACGAATCCGACCGCTGGTTCATTGTGCCTGTTCCCACATCAAGGTATTCGTTCTGCTGCAGTATACCAGTGGAATCAAATGAATGTACATGTTCACTGTCAGCTGGAGTTTACGGCTGCGTGATTAACGGTATTGCTGCTTCGTCATTTTAACGTGATTCTTCTGTTAAAAGCTCATTAGTACATTTTTATAATTCAATCTTATTTTGAAATGCGTTTTCCATTTTTTTTCGTTTCAAATCTTCAATTTTGTTTTTGACACTTGATTCTGCGATTCCGTCCGTTATTTTGCTATCACGTATTTTCACTGTCTCTAGCTTTGACGTCACGCTCGTTTTCACGAAACTGGGATAGACTCCTGGAAAGAAAGGCAACAAAAATGCATTTCTTTACATAAAAACCGGCGTCAAAGATGGGGATCTTGACAAGTATCTGTTCTATTTGACAAAGCTCTTCTCAATTAAATCAAAACCTAAGAAAAGTTGGGAATCGTTAGAGTTGCTCTTTACACATGTACATGTACTTTAATAGGCAGTGCTTCAAACCCACAACCTGGTCCTACCTGACTTTCATGTGGAAGTCCCAACTGGCTTTTGGAAAGCAACAGGCTCTCAAAAATTATCTACTTCGTTCTGCTGGTTGATCAGATTTTTCTTTTTACTAATCCCCCCCCCTAATTTCTGGAACAGACCACATTTTCCTGCTTCAAGCAAAATATTGGTAGATGTAATTTATTGAATAAACCCTATTTGATCCTGCAGATTTTTGACCAGAAGTTAGACATCAGCATGTATGTAAGGAGTCGTGTTGGCTCATTAGACAATTCATACCATACTCCTGGGGGCGGGAACCTAAAGGTACTGTGAATATGCATGTATATTTGCATCATATTTGCATATTTAAGTTTTGAGGCTAACCAAATGTGCGCAGTATTAGAAGATATTCTTTTTTGGCTGTTTTCGGTTGACATGAACTACATGATACTTGAGGAAGGTAAACCAGATTTCTCAAAACTGCTTATGTGAATGTCGGGCTTTGACTGATGGAAAATTTATATTCTGGAAATGGAAAATTATTGGCCCAAAGGGCAACTTATGTAGGATAAGTGGAAATAAAACCTGGAAACTACAGCAACGGTATATACGAGAAATTAAATTTGCTTTATTCCCGACAACTCTCAAAGCAATATAAGGCTGCCCAAATCATTTCTAAAATACACCCTGTATTTCTTCAATAAATGGGTGTTTCAAACTGTTTACGTTAATTTCCCCCAAAAATAGAATTTCAAAGTGAGGTGCCCCTGTAAATTTGGCAAAATGAAGTAGATACCTTGAAATGTCTGTTTCATGTGCTCGCGTATGAAGTGCACATGTATGCAATTAAAATGCGAGTGCAATGATATGCATGTGTATGGGTGTGCATATTGATGTTCTACAGGATGGATTCCGGGACTTGACATAACATGGATTATATCATGAATAAGGTCACTAACTTGCCAGCTTCTGATCTTGGCATGATGCCTGCATTTTACATCTCATTTGCATGCTCATACATATTACATCAGTTAACTGGAAATGCCTTGGGAGATCATTATAAGCCTCAAGATTATTATACAATGTAGTTTGAATACATGTATGCCTGCTTGAGCATCTCATTTCTTGCACAGCCTCAACAAACCAATTTCAATTTGCAATTGAAGTCCCAACGAAAGCAGCTTATTTTAAAGAGGATGTTGATTGCTGAGAGAAGTCTGTGTTGTGTAGTTTTATGTAGATTGCGTATTGTAAAATGAAACAGCAAATTATTTCTGCCATGAAATAACAAAAAAGTGACTTTTGAGAGCTATTTTTTATCAAATGCCCTCTAGCCCGCTGGTGCCATTTGTCTAAAACTAAAAGTCGTCGCTGCAGGCAGCAAACAAATCTGATGTCATAACACAAAACTCCCCTTTTGTGCCCTAGACACAAAAGGGGAGTTTGTGTTATGACGTCAGATTTGTTTGCTGCTGATGGCAGCGACGACTTTTAGACAAATGGCACCAGCGGGCTATGCTGCGCGAGGGCGGTTAATATTTTATAGTGTGCTAGCAAATACTGTAACACTGACCTGTTTAATGTTTTGTGTGCATAGATGCTAGGAAAAATCGTAGTCTGCGTAGAGAGAAAAATTATGTTCTAGTAGTCTGCATGGTTCCCTGATCATACTTAGCAACGGAGCAACTTATAGACTATTACAATCGTTGGAAAATGATATAAATTTCCACTTTTCTTGAAAACGACACCACAGGTGCCATGATTTCACAGGTGCCATGATTTCACAGGAGCCATGATTTCACAGGATGCTTGAGACTGCTTTTTGCTTACAGTCTAGTACGGTATTTCGTAATAATTCAGTAGTTTTGCTTTTTGATGTTTGCAAATGATGTGTACTGCCTTTAATCTAGATGTAATGAAACACTTGTCAGATTGTTTTCAGGATGCAAAATGCTCTTACGGATAAAGGCAAAAGCATGAAGAAGTACAAAACCTGAATAAATTTCTTGGGACAGTTCAAGAAACTTGGTAACCCTTTGGTTTACAACAGTTGGTGATTTAAAGGTACATGTAGTTTACAGCATTTGCAAATATCAAAAAACAAAACTACTGAATTATTACAATATACACTAGACTGTACATGTAAGTAAATAGCAGTCTCAATCATCATGTGAAATCATGGCACCTGGCAGCGGTGTGCTGTCGTTTTCAAGAAAAGTGGAAATTTATATCGTTTTCCAATGATTGTCGGTTGACAATCGTTGGACATACATGTATTCAAGTTCCCCGACGTCTATAAATTGCTCTGTTTTGTCTAAGGTCTGGTCAGGGAACAAGACTACTAGAACAGAATTTGTTTCTCTCTGTTTTCCCAGCATCTATGCACACAAAACTTTAAACAGGTCAGTGTTACAGTATTTGCTAGCACGCTAAAATACTAACCCCCAAATCCATTTATTTCTGAAAATTAGAGCAAAAGCAAATGGTGTATATACTATCTCTAATACAGTAGTTTAAAATTGACAAAGAATTATTATAATTTTTATTTTATTTTTTTTTTTTTTTAAGTTAAATGGCTGAGTATAATCTGAGTATTAGTTAATTTTGAGTATAATTCGTGCTACTAACACTATATATTTGCATCTTGGAAAATCCTTCTCTGAAACTTGTACGAGTTTACATAGCAAGCCATGCATTTGCTCACGAACACATTCAACTATAGCCACCTATGTAATCAAATTTCCCTGATTCCCAGATATATGAGGAGAGATTAAGCTTCAAGAGGAAAGCCCTGAGTCGAATCGGATCTTTTAGCAATGCTCACCACCGCCCAATGTCCAGTTACTTCAAGGTACTATGCATGTCTGCACAGGGTACAGTGCCAAACCAGGACAGCATCGTGGATTATGTTGCTGGATAAGACGCCATTGGAGGAGATTGTTTACGAACCAGATTTCGCATGCGAGCAACATTTAGTTACTTTATATTCTGCACAATACATTTCCTTTCAAAAAGGTATGATATAGCATTGGTAGAGCTGACAAAATATCTGCAGGCATTGTTTCTTAGACATAAAATAACAAACCTGTGAAAATTTGAGCTCAGTCCGTAATCTGGGTCACAAGAAAACAGTGAAAAATTGTTCTGTTTTTTGTGTGCACGTTCCATTGTTGCAATCAAAATAAGCCACAGCATTTCAGATGCAATTTTCTAAAAGATGACAGTATTTTAGGTGGAAATATTTCTCAGGAGGATTGGTAACTAATGTTTTTTTATCCCACCAAGGCTATTTCATACCTGAAAGGTTTGATTTAAAGTTTTTTTTCATTTGTTTTGAGGAAGATGATTATGGAGGTTGTCTAATAATTTTCTGAAACTTGTGCTTTCAGTAGATTAAACACTTAGCGACATACTTGTACATTAAATACATTTTTTTTCCCTCGGTTTATTGCAAGTGCTGCATTGCGATTGTGAAAGACTCTGGACAGTGGACTAACATGTACACGTACAGTCTAAAAACAAGAACTATTGAATGTATAGTTGTACATGTAATTGACATCTTCTGAAATTAGTGATATTAAACCAATGGTTGACTGTACTCGTTGTGAAAGGAACTCGGGTCTTTTCCATGACTGTTCATGAATTCTGTCATGTTTACATTTGCTGTCATGGATATTTTAGATTTTTATATTTCATACATACGTATCTCATACATATCTCATAGCTAAATTCCAACTGGTCAACATGCCATTTTTGCTGTCGCACACCGGTCAACGGCGTGTGCACTGTAGACTAGCAAACGGATAACTTGTGTGCTAGGGCTGGGGACAGAGAAGTAGAACATGGGCGGGGTCACACTTGAAGTTTGGATAGAGCGTAAGCATGCAAGCGGCACAGTGCATGCAGGCATCATTTTATACCATGGACGCCTAATGAAATGATACTGGTCTCGACGAAATTATAAAAGTTTGGACAACAAATATGTCTGATATTTGGATGGATAGTCAATATTAGCTTCCCTCAGTATAGGAAGCTGGCTTCGCCTCGAAAACTAGTTTGTCAACTTCAACTACCTCATCAGGGAGCTAATATTGACTGTATCCACCCTCAAACCGTGTTATATACATTTGTGTATTTGTATAATATGTTATTACATCACAGTGTTCTAACCAGGGTGAAATGTAAAGCATAGGGGCATTTTGCTCAAAAATGGAATAAGTGAGCACAGAGCTCGAAGCACTTATGGCGTGGGGTCCAGGGTCCGCTTAAGGGGCCCGAAAATTGTTGGATTCAGGATGCTCTGTGGTGCAATCTGAGGCAATTCCTGGCCACTTTCCCTTGACTGTTTAAAGCAAAAGTTTTAAAGATTATATAGGCAAAATTTTGTTCATTTTAAATTGTTTAGAATATTCTCTTGCTCTTAAATTTATAGCGTAGTGGTAACGTAGGGGCAGGATTCAGGTGTAGTGCTGATTCCTGAAAGCGTAGTGGGTGCTAGCGCTATTTAATGCCTGGCTAGAACACTGTTACAGCAAGCTAAACATGTAGTGAGGATGCCAGTAGGAAATTTGTGATCAGAATTCATTCTTTTCATAATTGTTTTTTCTTCGAAAATGTATACTGCCTTATTAAACTGTTGCCAGCATGAAAGTGAGACAGACTTTTTGAACTGGTGACTCGTGGTCTTGTTTAATGTTGGTTCCAGGAAGCCTTACCCAGAAAAGTGGGAGGAACTCAAGTGTGAGTCACCTTCGTCATGCATTTTTGTCATCAGACCAATTTTTGATGTTTGGTTGAAATTCCAAGTGCTGTACCACCTACCAGTAATTGACACCTAGACAAATATCCGTTGCCCCAATCATTACAAAATTGAAAAATATTTGTCAAAGTTATTAACCATTTTTATTTTGTTTTTAGCATTATTTGCAACATGCAATTAACAAAGCAGTAACATGCATGACAAAATTTCTAATGGTAGTGACTTCATCCACAGGTTGAGCTTAACGACAATTCTATTTCAAGCTTTAATAGTCTACACTGCCAGTACTCAATTTAGTTTTCATTTCTTGGATTTTTTTTTTAACAAAATGCATAACATCATGTGAAAATTGCAGCTTTTGGTCGGGTACTCGTTGAGATCAGGGGTTTAACCTTACCCCTGTTGTTCCCTCAGATTCTGGACGAGAAGGTGGACTTCACCTCCAAAGTCCAGAGCAAAGTGGGATCTCTGGAGAAAGCTGGTCACACCCCTGCTGGGGGAAATGTCAAGGTCAGATTTTAATGAGTATGGGGTCGGGGGTCAAAGGGTCATCCAGTGTCCAGATTGCACAGCATGTTAATATCAGTAGAATTTTGCTAACTTTTATTTGATTTGTTTTTATTTAGAGCTTAAGAACAAATCAAATTTCTTGAGTCATACATGTACCTCTAGTTCAAGGTGTGCATTGCTCACCTGGGTTCAATTCCCGCCTAACATACTCTATATTAGATTGGGTTTCACCAGGTTAAATACATTGTAGTATCTGGGCTTTAAAGGTAATATACAACATTTGCAAACATCAACAATCAAAACTACTGAATTATTATGAAATGCCTTACTTGATTGTAAGTACTTGTAAATAGTCTCAAGCATTCTTTGAAATAATGGCACCCGGTATGCTGTCATTTTCAAGATAAGTGGAACTTTCCAGTGATGGTCGGCCGACCATTGTTTGAAAAAACTGAGGCTTTTTTCAAATGCTGCTCCCAATTTACCAAATTTAGTTAGTCCACATTTTGCTTGACAATTAGTTACATGTACACATCCGTGAATTGGTGCAATCCAGCTAGTCTAGTTCCCCAACCCGATAATTCCCCAAAATTCCTCTGTTTTGTCTGAAGTAGGGTCAGGGAACCAGACTACAAGAACAGCTTTTTTTCTCTTTGTTTTCCCGGCATGTGCACACAAAACTTTAAACAGGTTAGTGTTAGATTATTTGCTATAAAATACTAACCTCCCAAATCAATTCTTTTCTGAAAATGATGGCAAATACTCCCTTTAACCCCTCATCAGTTGAGTACGGGAGATGTCGGGGTGTCACAGCGGCTCTGGCAGCTAGCCAAGCGAAATGGCCACAGTGTGTTTGTGCAGTCAAGTGTAACATACACAATAATCCAACAATGGATTGAAACTGCACAAACAGCGGCAAAGGGCGTCATCCGGCCTGGTTGCACTGTTTTTTTGCGCCATATGGCGTCTTCCGTACGCAAAGGGTTAAGACTTTGTCTCCTATCATTTCAATTTGTGACCCTTACACACATAGCATCGCATAGACTACCCAAAACTGAATAACAGCTTCCATTATCATTAAAATAGATGATCAGTTTCTGCTGCACTGGATGACCCTTGACATATGAGCATGACCTTTGACATTACTGAGCATGTTTATGGCAGTTGTCGTGATGTTCTGGCAAACTGTCCCACAGAATGTAGCAAATCTTGCCCTGTTTACATTTTGGCTACATTTCTGCGGCAGTATTTGTAATCTTTGAGGTTCTTTGTGAAAAATGTTGGTCCATTATGATGTGCACTGATTACCCAATTCCACTTTCTGAATCTGCAACTTAATTGTCACCGCAAAACAAAGCATAAAGTCAGATTTTCTTCTTCAAATTTGAGATCTATATTCTATTGATATTGATTTTTTGCTGTAAAGGCTTTCAGACAAAACCACACCAAAAAAAGTCAGATCAGCTCTTTATTTCCTAAAGGGGTCATTGTATAGAATGTGCAAAAAGATTTGTGCAAATGTGTGACTTCCAGGTGCAGTATGTTAGCACATGATTGATGCACCCTGCGCCAACACAGTCTTGCTGATGCATTGTTGAAAAATGCTCAAATTGTTGAAAATATTTGCCACATTGTTTATTATGTAAAATTGTATGGTCGAATGATGAGAGAAACCATCTCTTTCCCAGGACAGTGTGACATCATGCTATGGAAACTAGGCATTATTTACTGTAGAATTCTTGGGGATAGCCCAAAATTGCTTTCCAGAGACCATGAATGTTTTATGTGTAGTTCCTATGAAAGCAGCCTCTACTTTCGATTAACCTGCACTGCATTTCTTTTTCAGGATAAACTAGAAACTTGAACTTCCACCACCTTGCAATATCACATTTTGCAATTATGAAGTCATTTTGTATGCACAGCCTGTTGCGAATACTGAGAGAGATGTGGCATTTGAATGGAGTACATGTACTTGTACCCTCAAGACTGGACCAATTCAATAAGCCACGCCTCTTGACGTATTGAACAATCATGGTGGGGACAATGGTCTGACAAAGGTGTGTGTCGTGTGCTGCTGTGATTGGTCAATACACCAAGGGGTGGGGATTAATGGATTGGTCTTTTGATACATGTATTGCCCAGTGAATTGTTGCCATGACGACAATAAGGATGGGAATTTACGTTTAATTTGATAAACTTTCCCATAGCGTTTAAATGTTTTTTCAACACTTCAAAAAGGCTGCCGTCTGTCCCAGTATTTTGTGGGGTAACTGCGGTCACGTGACAGACTCAGAATTGTTTGAAAACTTTGATATTTGCCCAGCGGCGTATTGAAAACATCAAACACAAACAATATTTACACTGTATCATTGACACAATAGATAGTTGCTGGTCATTGAGAGATGTATCAATTAAACTTCTTGGAATGTGATCAAGTACTAAAGGTGTTTATAATGCTTTGTAAATTAAATAGATTTACAAACATCGTAGATTCTTTGTAAATAAAACTGGAAGGTAGATTGCGTAAATACAGGGTCCCATTTTTGAAATTTGAGTTTCGTTTAAACGTTTGGGAAAATTTCTAAACGGATTTGAATTTTTTTCATTTAAACGTTTAAACCCTCATAAGCAAACATACATTCTGAGCCATGTTGTTGTATGGGTCAAAATCAGTCAAGAGATTGTTGTGACCCGTTGGAATTCTGTGCATAGAACTTCATTTTTGACCGGTGATGACTTTCAGCAACTAGCTATGAGAATGATTTGGCATGCTGTGACCAATGGAAAGAGTCAAAACCGGTTGACTGAATTTGACCCGCCATAGTACTAACCACATAAGTAATCAGACCATTGGTGACTGGTCTGTGTTGAAAGTACAGGCAGGGGAGGTGGATGGAAATTTTGACTGATTTTGAAATAGTAGAAGGGCTAATTAATTGAACGTCCCATCCTTAGAGGACAATGTGCTTGCTGTCACATAGCTGTTTCCCTGGCCCGTTTAGTTGATGTACATGTACATGCACAAGAAATTGATCTTACAGTATGACAGTACCAGACAGATGTACATGTACATCAGAGTTGTGGTACCCAAGTCCAGGACTTAGACTCGAGTCCATCTCGAGTTACAATTTTGGTGACTCGGCCTTGACTCGAGTCACATCGGCAAGACTCAAACTTGGACTTAGACTTGACCAATGATGACTCGTACTTACCACTGATGACTTGTGATGACTTGGGAGTCGCATATTCTACCCCAAAATATTAGCTTACATACTTGTATGAATTAGTTAATTAATTTTCTTTACATGAAGCTTAGAAAACAATATTGTCAGAAAACGCTGGTTTTTTGTAATTTTGTTTTAAGAATACGAGCCAATTTGTGACTGGCTCTGCAAAAAGGGGTATTATGTTGCAAAATTTGAAAAATGAGTTCTATATAGTTGAATTTGTCACATCTTAAGCTTTAATTTGGTGCAGGTTTGACCCCTGTGGCATTTTGTGTTCTCAAGATATCTTGACATTTGTATACTCCTATTTTCCAAGGCAATGGAAGTGCCTTTAAACACAAAAAGTGCAAAGAAATTAGATAGAAGTAATTTTTATCGACATTTATTTTTTCATCTGTATTAATCAATATTTATGTTTCTGAAAATATATTATAAAAATATAGTTATAACAGAAGCCAACCAAAAAAGAAAAAGAAATCACTTACATGTATGTCATGTATGTGAAGATTTTTTCACCCGCTTCACATAGAACAGCCCTGTGTGTGTTTTCACATCGTGCGACATAATACCCTTTTTTGTAGAGTGGGTCACATTTTTGGATGATTTAGGAATTTTTACAGATATCACGAAAAACAGCAAGGCTGTTCTTGGAACTAGATAACTTTTCCGGGTGTCAAAGATTGCCTCCTTGCACTGAATTGCAGTGCATTCATATTGCATGCCAAGTGCATTTTTTGGTAATTTTTTGCATGCATTGCACACTGAAGATGTCACTTTGCAAATGTTGAACCTTACATTATTTCAAATTTGGGCACAAGTGTTTTTCTAATTTCTTTGATTTTTTTATATTGCCTGCAGTTGGGCATAACGTACATTGCTATGGTAACATGTTCCTGATTCATTGGTGGTTTGATGCATATTGGTGTGTATGTGTACCTATGTGAAACTTAATGATTGCACAAGCAGTGGGAATGAAACGGAGGTGACCACTGCGGGAGAGCCAGTTTTGTATTTACTATTATGATAATTTCTTAACATCGTGTTTTCTTCCATTCATAATTTTTTGTTTCGGTGTGGCAGTCGGTGCTGCACCTACACGTACATGTATGTGGGCACAACTGATTTTACTGACATTTGCTTTATTAACTTTTCTAACAAATTAAATGTGCTAAAATTGATGCAGAGGGCACTATTCAGGCCAACACGCTGGGAATATTGTGACCTGCTCTGTCAATTTTTAATCATACTGTCTTCCCGCCAGTTTTGTTTGCTTTGTTTCCTCAGTAAGTGCTCATTGCCAGAAATTTCAATCTATTGACTTTATTGTTACTCATTTACTCAATGTTTGAGTAAATTGCAAACTTAAGCAGGGGAGCTCACAGTGTTTAAAACTCAGACAGACACTAGTTATTCACTATATTGTTAAACAGTCATAAATACCAATAAAAACCAGACTGAAGGCTGTAAAACTATTATGCCTTGCATACTTTTGTTAAAGCTGTCACAACACAGAGACAAAGCAGTTTCTTTAAAAAGAAAACCTGAAAACAACATCAGTACATTGACATGGGCATTGCGAAGGGGGTGGAGGTGGGCACTTGCCCCCCCCCCCCCCCCCGAAATGATACACAAATTGGAGAACAAATAAAAAAGTAAATAAAAAAGAAGACGAGGTGCGAAGTCAATGGTGTACTTAATCGAATGTATATTTAACAAAACCTGCTGAAAAGGGCCTAAAATGCGGCTATATACAATAGGCCTATGTATCGCGGTCTTGAACAAAGTGTCGAGTGATGTCCAGCACCCCCCTCCCCTTTTTATTTTTCCACGGCATGTAATTTCTCCCTTTGCTGCTTTATCTGGATTTCATTTCTCCCTTTGCTGCTTTATCTGATAAGTGCTTTGCCCCCTCTAGAAAAAAATCCCATGTACATTGGCAACCTGAAACAGCTAGAGTTGATGATAAATCCTTTTTTTTAAGTTGTTATGAAATATGTTTCATAGGAATATTGGAAACTGTTTTGAAATGCAAACATGTTTTGTTTCCCTTTTTTTCATCCGAATTGTATGTCAGTCTCTGCCTTTGCTTCAATCAGTTACAAACATCCGTTTACCATCTGATTGTTAATCCTTCATCATCCATGCTAATCCTCTTTGATCCCCCTTGATCCTTTGAAATCCACAGCTGGTAACTGAGAAGCTAAATTTCAACAAGAGAGCCAAGAGCAGGATCGGTTCTCTTGACAACATGGGCCACAGCCCCGGGGGAGGAGCTCTCAAGGTATCGCCTGATTGGTTGATTCATGACCTGTGCTGTGAACGCTACGGGGAAAATCAACTATTTTTTGTTCATGTACTAATCAGACATTTTTAGTTGAATCGTGGCAGGTTTTGCAGTGTGTTTGTTGACTTCATTTCCTCCCATCAGTAATCATCAGCTACAATTTGTATTAATTGTGCTTAGAAGAACATAACCCCCTTCCCATTGTGTGTGCAGATTTCTCATAAACTTATCAACATTTATTTTGATGTCTGTCAAGACAGACGTCTAGCCACAGAACATTCACTGTATTTTATTTCAACTTAAATGCCAAGAACTACAATTTTTCTGTAACGTTAACAGCATTCCCATTGGAAGGAAATTAGAATGGCAAAGGCATTCTTTTATATCATTGTCATTTAAAAATGTAAAATGAAATGAAAGAACAAATAATTAGAAGTGAAATGAATACATATAAAATATGGATATGGTTCAGTAGTGTACAATGTCTCAAAACCAACAAAGAAAGTGCCTGCATAATTGTACATAAGTGTTACAAAAACAAACAAAGCATCTTTAAACATTTCATGTAGTGCAACACCTCAAGTCTGAATATCTTGACAGTATTTACACTAAACTTTAAAGTACACACCTTTGATACACTTACATGTATGCTTTAATGTGGCACTGTGAGGTGGCCATGGTTCCTTTTAAAAGCCAGAAATGTGTTACACAGAGCCTTCACAATTAAACATGTCTTTTCCATGTATATACATTGATTTGTTTGTTTCAGGATTGTGAATTTTATTAACATTTCTTTTCATCCCTTCCGAGTATCAACCAACATTTGTGGTGTTTGTAATTTTAAAAGCAGCTTTAACCCTAACTCCCTAGGGGTGTGAAAAATCATATTGAAATTGGATGACTCAGGACTGTTAGGATTTTAACTTGGTAAATGTTCTTCTAACAAATTGATTTAATCATTTGTTTTTAAAGATTGAAACTAAGAAGCTGGATTACAGCAAGACTACATCCAAAGTTGGATCAAAAGACAACATCAAGCACCAACCACAAGGCGGAAACAAAAAGGTGAAAAAACAATTGCCAGGCTGGATTTTGAATAATTTGTGTAGTCGAGTCCCTGCAAGTCCTTTCACAATTCCAGTCAGAAGTCCTTTAATAAAGTCAGTCACAAGTAACTGGATGGTCTACAGCACTCATCTTACCCGTAGAGCCATTACTAATGCACATTTCCCTAGAGGGCGCAATACACTCGCTAAGATTTTCACACAATAGCCTTCCCACATGCCCGCCATGTTAGCTTCCTCTTTTCTCTTATTAGCTCTGATCAGCGTAGGACGTGAAATTTTCAGTAGCGTGTTCTCACGCAGTTTACGTCTACATGTACGTCTGCCGTACATTTGCTAAGTATTGTCAATAAAGATTCTAGAGTTTATCATCTTTTGTCTGCAGTGTTAGTTATTTTAGGTTGAAATGGCTTTAGAGAGAAATGTGAAGCGTAAGTCGGCTAGGTGCGGGGCGGTACCCGTGGATGTGGTTTCCACGGAACTGCCCGCTCCTCCAGGAGGCGAGACCAGGGAGACACCCTCCTCCCACGGCCTTGCCTCCGACCGTGAATCTGTTGGGGTTACCCACCGGCGGTGGCCCCCAACGCTCACCGCCTGGTCACTCGGGGGTGCCGGCAAGCCGGGAGCGGGCACCAGCCCTTGAGGCCACGTTCCCTTCGCGTTCGGACCTAGGGTCATCTGATGAAGAGGGTGACATTTTAGACACGCATCATCTCTTCCCCATCGAGACACAATTGCGTCTGGTTCAACGCAACATGATCCGAGTTTTGGGCCTTCCAGACACCACAGCTACGGAACCCCGAGCCCCCCGCCCAGCAATCGTTCAAACATCAATACCGCGCCGGATGCTTCTGCAGGTCGATCGGCGCCCTTTCCGATCCTACCCCTGGACCAGTTTTGCATCAAACATATCTAGGCTGTACGTAGCGGATTGCAAAGTGTGGCAGTCCTTCGCGCAACGAACCAACGGATATTTCCGTTTCCCACTGAAGGACTTTGCTGACTATTTTACGGTACCAACAGTCCCTCACTCCGTCAGGGACAAGCTTGCCGCTGATGGTAGCGGGTCTGTTTCGACACGCTCCCTGTTTACTGATCGTACTTGGAATAGAATCAAGGACAATTTGAGGAAAACAGACTGGGCCTCTATGCGTTAGACCTCGTTCCTCCTTCTGCTGTCGGAGTACCTGGTCAGAGGCTGTGAGGATGGGACTTCTGTTCCTGTGGACATGCTCTCCCCAGCTTTTCGCTGCCTCGACGAGACCCTCCGCTGGGCCAATATCCTCGACTCCCTGTATCTCCCCTCGGATGGGGCCAGGAAGCGGATGGAGGCTTTACCGTTGTTTGGCCCAGATTTATTCGCCAATAAGTTCCAGGACTCCATGGAAGTTGAAGCGAAGCGGATAGACGCTACCGATAAAATAAATCTTCGCAAACCACAGAAATCGACGGAACAGCCCAAAGCAAAGGCCCAAATGACCCTCCAGGCCCCTGCAGGATGCTCCGGGATTCCAAAGAGCAGAAACCGCGGTCGCTTTCCCGCCAGGTCGCTTTCCCGCCAGGTCAACTGCTCAATCTTCTGGTCCACGCCGCAGCCAATCCTCCCGACCGCGTGGCCAGACCTTCAAGCCGTTGGCCCCCTGGTTTTCCGGTGAGTGGCGCAAGTGACGCGCCCACTCCCTGGTGGCCCCGCACTGTCGGGCCAGTGGGTGGCCGCCTCCAAGCTTTCATAGGGCCCTGGTCTCGGGTCGTCTACAAGCACGGGTACGCATTTAAATTCACGAGCACCCCCGTCGGACACAGTAATTCGTCAAACAGAAACTGCATCCGACCCTGCCAAATGCCTGGCACTATAGAGTCCGAAATCGAGTCTCTCCTCCGCAAAAAAGCAATACGCTTGGTTCTGCGGACGGAACAGTCACCTGGTTTCCTATCGTCCTTTTTCCTCCCGCTGAAAGCGGACACGGAAACATGGCGGCCTATTCTATACCTGAAACCTTTAAACAGCTTTATCCGCCCCAAACGGTTCTGTATGGATACGCTCCGCAGTGGCGTAGCCAGGCTCTTCCTAGAGGAGGGGGGGGGGGGGGGGGCAAACGGGGGGGCATGGCTATTTTCAAGGGGGGAAATTCGACTTTGTTAAATAGGTCCACGCTATAGTAGCGCATATCTACACACTACAGATGGCGAAAATCCCAATTTTCCAGAGGGGGGGGCAAGAAGGGGCAAGAGTTCCCACGGGGGGGCAGTTGTCCCCCCCCTTGCCCCCCCCCCCCCTCTTGCCCCCCCCCCCTTGACCCCCCCCCTGCCCCCTGCCCCCCCCCCCTTTCCCCCCCCCCTTTCCCCCCCCTTCCCCCCCCCTTCCCCCCCCCCCCCCCTTCCCCCCCCCCCCCCCTGCTGCCTGTGTTTTGCACCAGATACCCAGATCCGAGGGCATGGCATGTCAACGCCCTATCAATGTCCTGGGAAGGGATGTTCGCGTACGCCTTCCCCCAGATATCCCTGATCTCGGGTACTGACGAAAGTAGAACAGGAACGATGCGGGATCCTCCTTGTCACCCCGTTCTGGCCGCGTCAACCCTGGTTTCCCCGGTTGGTCAAGCTCTTGGTGCACAGACCATTAATTCTTCCACCTCGACCGGACATTCTTTCTCAGCCACGCTGGAGGTTCATCCACCCAGCACCCGGAGATCTTCACCTGACGTGCTGGACATTGTCCAGCATTCCTTCCGAGCAGTAGGCCTTTCGGAGGACGCTGCCGTATTCGCAGCATGCATTCGTAGACCTTCCACGAGGAAAGTCTACAATAGCCGCCTACGCCATTACTACAAATGGTGTCGATGGCAATCCAGTCAATTCGCCTATAGCCGACATTGGTAACTTCTTTGTTTGTTTGTTTGTTTGTTTGTTTGTTTGTTTGTTTGTTCAACTCTGGCCTCACAGTAGCCACGATCCGGAACTACCATTCGGCCATAGCAGCCATCCATCAAGGTTTCGCGGATGGGTCGTCAATTACCAGTAATCATGCCCTTGGTCACATTCTCTGAGGAATGTTTATAGAGAGGCCGCCAACTCGCAAGCTCCTTCCTTCTTGGGACCTCTCCGAAGTTCTGGAGGCGCTATCATGCCCCTATGAACCAATGGGCCAGGCGACCTTGCTCGACTTATCTGTCAAGCTCGCTTTCTTACTGGCAGTAGCTACTACATCATGACGTCGTAGCGAAATACATGCCCTCTGCGTTAAGCCTGGTCAAATTCGATGGGAACCGAATGGGGTAAGTCTAGTTCCAAAGGTGTCCTTCCTCACCAAGAACCAGTCCGAGTCCTTTGCTTCACCAGACATCTTCGTTCCGGACATGCGCTCACAGTCGTCCGTACCGGAAGATAGGAAATGGTGCCCAGTTCGAACACTAAAGTGGTACCTCAATAGGACCAAACTGGTCCGGGGCAAGGCGACGAGTCTGTTCGTCACCTCCACCCCTCCATATCGTCCAGCTTCACGGAGCACCATCACGCGCTGGATTGTGACTGCTATTCGGACAGCATCAAAGAACTGGCCGGATTACATCAACCGCTTGCTCTGCTGTGCATGCTCACAACGTCAGAGCAGTGGCAACGTCCTGGGCCTTTTTCAAAGGAGTCTCCCTGGCCGATATCACCTAGGCGGCATGCTGGAAAACGTCGAACGCTTTCACAGCCTGCTACCTGCAAGACGTCCTCCAGACTGAAGGACGTGCTGGGAGAGCGGCATTGCGGGTGGCATGAGATGCTGCTTCGCAGGCCCCCACAACCTGCCTCTCAGTGTATTTAGGTAGCTTACGCTGGTAACTGATTGATGTACATGCTGCTGCAATAATCCTATCTCCCAACGGCGATACTCCTTCTCCGTATGGAATGATCCTGTCCTATACTCGCACAATAGCATCTAGCTCCCACCTCCACAACCGGTGCTATTCTGCATTAGTAGTGGCTCTGCGGGTAAGATGAGCGCTGTAGATTCCCCCCCCCCCCCACCCCCACAGTAGTGTGGGAGGGGTCTACTAGCGAATACTTACCCGTAGAGCATCCCTCCCTCCTCCCCACAGAGGGCTCGCTGTTGATCTACCTGCTGTGTCACTCGAGAAAAGAGGAAGCTAACATGGCGGGCATGCCGCTGGGCATGGTGGGAAGGCTATTGTGTGAAAATCTTAGCGAGTGTATTGCACCCTCTAGGGAAATATGCATTACTAGTGGCTCTATGGGTAAGTATTCGCTAGTAGACCTCTCCCACACTACTGTGGGGGGGGGGGGGGGGACAATGACAAAGCAGTTCCATGCCTTTGTCAAAGCTCATTTGAATAGCTTGGAATAGGACTGAAGGGCTTGTGATGGACTTGCAGGGACTTGTGATGGCCTCGCTAGACTACATCCCTGTTTTTTACTCAACTTTAATAACGGAAATCTTCAGGGTGTCCGGCCAAAAAAGTACCCCACTTTAAAATATTTCTTAAAATATGAAGGATTTTAATTTTTCAATACATTTTGTACTGACATTGACAGCCAATCAAATTACGTAATGAAAATTGACAGTGTGTCACGGGTCAATGAATTTGACTTCATTTTGTGTGGGGACTGAAATCACTACCATGACAATGGTGAATAAGAATACCTTTTAATCTGCTCTTCCAAACCATCCCTCGACGTGACTTCTCTCATTTCTGAGACAACATTCGGTGCGGGTTCTCATCTCATGAACTGACTGTACTGACCATATAACAAACATGTTATTCACAACAATTTTACTCTAGTGATCATTCGTTATATTCCTTAATACATGCCATTATAATGGTATGTATTTGAATACATCAACCGGGGAGCCAAAGAGGATGTTTGTCATAGGGCCATTCCCTAAAATTTGGGGTCCAAACGTGCGACATTTTTGTGTGTCCCTGTTACACCTGACCTGTAAGTATCATTAAAATTGAATTCACACTAGTTTTACTTGTTCGGCAGGTACATGTACTTTACTTTACATAATCACTCTAGAAGGCATTAAATACTGTGTCCGGAATTGCAAAATATTATACATGTCACTATGTAACAGGGAACCCAAAAATGTCACACTTTTGGACCCCAAATTTATAGAATGGCCCTGCAGCCAAATGTTTGGTATAGTAGTGTTTATTATAGTCATGATCTGAAATATGTGAATGATAAAATTTCTCAACGACTGTTTATCACTCATATACATGTACATTGACATTGAAAACTGAGTTTGATGTAGTGTACACGATTGGTAATCCTCAATTTTTTTTTTATTGAATTATTACAAAATACCTTACCAGACTGTATAGCAGTCTCAAGCATCCTGTGAAATCATGGCACCTGGCGTGCTGTCGTTTTCAAGAAAAGGGAAATTTTTTTTTCCGTTTTCCAACGATTGTCGGCTGACAATCGTTGGAAATAGTCAAGTTCCCCAACCTGATAATTCCCTGACATCTATAAGTTGCTCTGTTGCTAAGTATGGTCCGGGAACCAGACAGAATTTTTCTCTCTACGCAGACTACGATTTTTCCCAGCATGTATGCACACAAAACTTTAAACAGGTCAGTGATACAGTATTTGCTAGCACGCTATAAAATACTAACCGCCAAATACATATATTTCTGGAAATTACAGCAAAAGCCAATCGTGTATACTACCTTTAAAAGTCTGACAAGGTCATAAATTAAAATTGTTGTAGTTGAAATGAGGGGGAAAATAATTATGAGATACATGATTTGAACTTTGGAAGGTTGCTTTCTGAAAAAAGAACCTGCTTCTGATGACAGGAATATAATGTACCCCAATTTCAAAGTCTGGCTTTCGCATTTACTAATTAACTTAGGCAAAACAAAATAATCTGTAAATCGACCGATTCAGGTTTTTGTTTTTTGTTTGTTTGCTTGTTTTGTTTTTTGTTTGTTTTTTGTTTGTTTTTAAATTTAAAAAAATCAGCCTCTCTGTTTCAAAAAGTGTTTGTATTTGATGTACCTTCTTTACTTTATGCAATTTTTCATGTAAAAAATGAAACCAGGGGGGTTCATCCAACGTTTAGACCTAAACATGCCCGGGTGAGCGTGATGACTACTTCAATCTGTCGCGCTCGTCAAAGCCCCATTCGGGCTGAAGAGTAGCCAAGCTAAAAACCCTAAACTTTGGGTCTGGGGGAGGTCCAGCAAGAGAAAAACAAGGACAGCGCATGTGAAAATGTTATGTACATACAACCAATTCAATCTCTTTTAGACATGTATAAATATATTGAAGCAAAAGAGTCAAATCAAATCGGCAGAAACTTTGTCGTATCTCTCAATGTTTACAACAACCGCGAGAGAAAAGCAACCAACTTGCTTCATCAAATTGATCACATGACGGCATGACTTAACCTCGTCGACAGGGCTTACTTTATTTTCAACTTCGTTTCCGATAGTAAAAAGTTTTCCCAACCGACCCGACCCTCCTTTTCAATTTTACCTGTCCGAGGGTAACACAACAATTTGTTTTTGGCCTTATTAACCAACCCTCACTTGCATACATCCCAATTGCAGCTGATTCAATTTGGCACGAATATTACACTGTGTACATGTGTATACATGTATAGTCTATTACTGATCCAATTACTATATGTAAATATTGATTGCTACCGAAATCTAGGTGATTCCTGGAGTAAACTTGATACCTCGCGATGCTAGCTTAACTGTTTCAGAATTTCAGATATGTCAGTATTTGTAAGCATGCATTTCAAAATGTGCACGGAAATAACATTGTGACCATGCAGGACCCAATTATCCACACAATGTCTACCAGCACATTGCTGTGTGTACAGTACGGTGGTTGAAAAGTACAAATTCAGTCAATGCTTACTGTGGTTTTCCCCTGTTTGAGCATCAGGATCAATGGTGTATATCCGTGTCGAAAAGTTGGGGGCCTGATTAAGATTTAATTTGAAAATCATCTCCCTAATTTGAACCTGCAAAAATGTCCGCTGACAAAATGTTCTAAAAAAATCAGTTAGAACATTGAAGAGTATCATGCCAATTTTGGGAATTTATTTTTAGAAATACACTGGAAAAAATCATGTGTATTGCAAATAATGGGGGAGAATGATTGTAAGCTTGAATAAATTTGACTTGCTGACATTAACACTTTGGTTAAAATAAACACAAATTTTTGGGCGTACACACATAAAAATGCCGAGCTTGTAGCTAGCGCATAGTGAGCTGGATGTCCAGTACGTATGCGGGGCCACAGCGCTGGCCGACTGCATGGAGAATCACCAGGTTGATTTTGGCCATTTTTGGGGCACTAGTATACCCCTCAGGCCTTTGAGTGACCACAAGAGAGGGCCCTCATATGGTTAATGAGCATATAAACTTGCACTAGTGACCTCAGTGCCCCTCAAATTTCTAATAATACATAATGTTTTATAGCTTCCTTGAAATTCTTAACTTTGCTGCAGTTTAGGCATCATAACAATGACCATGTACATGTACATGCACATTATGACAACTACTGTTGTGTACATTAAAATATTTGAAATTTATATGAATAAAAGTTTGGGGCAAAAGAAATGTGGGATGATACGAACTGAACATAATGCAGACACATTCAGGAAAGTGTCCATAGTTTTGAGAGAGCTTTCATACAATATTTTCTTAGATCATCAGTGAGAAAGTGGAATTTAAGGCGGAGTCTAAGATCGGATCCAAGGATAACCTCAAGCACCAAGCTGGAGGCGGCAACATCAAGATCACCCATGAGAAATTGGACTTCAGCTCCAAGGCCTCGTCGAAGATCGGGTCTAAGGATAACATCGATCACCAGCCAGGAGGGGGAAGTGTTCAGGTAAGTTCATAGTTTTTAGTTATATTCACCAACTTTGTCATTTGTGACCCGCTCTGGAAAAAGGTATATTATGTCACAAAATATGAAAAATTAGTTTTATGTTTGTTTGGAAAGCCTGCAATGTAAGCTTTCATTTGGTACATGATAGAGTTTCAAAGCCCTTTCTGTTCTGGAGATATATCGTATTTTTGCATATTAATTCGTTCTATGGAGTTCAAATTGCACAACAGAGAAAACAGGCTTTGAAATAGCTAGTTCTAATACAATGCAATGGAACAATGCACTCTAGAAAAGTAATTTGTTTTCACTTTATTCACTGAAATCAACATTGTTGTGCACCAAACCTGAAACTTTAGATATTTAAGATGTCATTTAAGACAAAAAACAAAAAATGAATTTTGACGAAAAATGTTACCCTCTCAACGTTGAAAGGGCCATTACACGTAAATGCATAGCGCGACTTATATCACCTTTTTCTGGAGCGGGTCACATTTGTACCTTATAGCTAGGACTACATGTTTGTCAAAGTACCCGTAGGATTCTTTGGCAAACCTGTTGTTCTCATAGAGTATCCCATTAGCCATAGGTTTGTTATCATAACCCATAAGGTTCACCACATAGAAAGTAGGCAGTAGGCACACTTGTACTATTATGTGTGACTGTTGGGCTCACTAGTTTGTCTGATGGGATCGATAGTGGGCTCACCATTAGGGCCAACTAGTGAACTGTTTGCGTGCACCCCTTGGGATCACCCATGTACCCACTGGGCTCTCCAGTGAACCAATTTGGAATTCACTGATGTACCCCTTTGGAGCTCACCGCTGTACCTCTTTAGGGCATCATTATGGTGTATTCCTTGGGATCACAGGTGCACCCTTTAAGGTTAGTGCACTGCTAATAATGATTCTTACTTTTCTGAAAAAAAATTCATGAATGTGACAGGAAATTTGTTAGCAGTGGGTGTACCCTTTGGCCTATTGGTGTACCCCTTGGGCTCATTGACGTACACTGTGGGCTCACCAGTGTACCCCTTGGGCTCACTGGTGTACCCCCTTGGGCTCACTGGTGTACCCCCTTGGGCTCACTGGTGTACCCCCTTGGGCTCACTGGTGTACCCCCTTGGGCTCACTGGTGTACCCCCTTGGGCTCACTGGCCAGTGTACCGCTTTGGCCAACTGGTGGGCTCACCAGTGTATCAGTTGGGCAAATCTGTGTTCTCCTTGGGCTCACTGGTATACTTGTTGGGTTCAAAGATGTACCAATTACTGATGTATACCTAGGGCTCAATAGTTCTTTGGTGTACCTGTCTTCCACTCAGATTGTGGATGAGAAACTGATGTTTAAGGAGACGGCCTCTCCTAAAACGGACACTGGAGCCAAGGAGCCACGATCACCTGGTGGTGGGTCACAAATAACATCATCCCGAGCATCTAGGACATCTGTTGGCTCACAGGATGAGGCAGTCATTGTGTAGTGAACTGCTCAGCAGAACGACGTAAAAAACTCTCTAGCTGTAATAGCTGTACCTGTATTGAGGTTCTGCATGTGTTTACACGGGAGTCTCGGTCCATGCATTTTGGTTAATTTTGGACTAATCAATAAATGGCGTTCATCAGTGCAAGTTTGAAAATTACCATTGTCATGAGTAATGTTTAGAGGAATAAATATGTTGTTCAAATGCATTTAGTCTAAGGCCTGCATAGCCATCGTCAAAAAAAAGGAATTTAACAACAAATCAAAATTCAAAATCTTTAACTCATGAAATGAAGATCTGCAATAATAGATTCTAATACTCTCTTTTACCGGTTCGAATATTCAGAAAAAATATATATGCACATACAGACATGACTGCTATTTTAAAAGAAAAGTTACGGTGCTGATGAGCAGTGTTAAATGCCACATTTTTGGCGATTGTAACTTTTTGTGGAAACCTCCTGACACTTACAAAAATAATAACTGCAAAAATGCAGGCAGGAGTTTGGTTTCTTGTTATCCAAAAGTCACCGTAATGATACAGTCGCGTGCAAAAAATATGTTGATTCATAATATCGATCGCCGCACGTAAAACACCGGCGTGCTTTGCGTGCAACCTTTTACCGGCACGGCATGCAGTTGCTGCTGATGCTTGAAAAACTTAATTGAAGAGTATCAAATATTCGGTCAAACCCAGTTTCGATTTAATCGAATACTCAATTATTTGAAAATGAACAGCCCTACAGTCTTGGATAAAAGCTGGTGATACAACCTGGAAATTTCTGATTTGCATAAAATCTACTGCCATTGCCTGTGCATTATGCTTATGACATATGCTTTTCCTGTGGGAGTACAGACCGAGACTCCTGTGTTTCTGTCATGTATTTATAAATATGTGTTCAAGCTAATCACTCAAGCTATACTCTAGTCTTGTAAGAATCAGTAATAAGACTTAAGCTGTCTGATATTACATTGTGCTTATAGGTCATATGAATGACACAGTTTTTGGAAAGACTCTTTCAGTAAGAAATTACTTAAAATAGAAAGCAGTTCTCTTTGATAGTCCTTGCATTCCTTGAAAAAATAAATTCTAAATAAATGCTTGAACTTTTGAGGTTTTTATAAGGATGATATTGAACATCTGCAAATTGGGGGAGAGGCGGAGACTATGAAGCCCCACCCCTCATCATTCCTTTCCTCAAAGAAAAATTGCTTCTAAATTTTAAGGCTCAGCCCTTCACAAAAAAAGACATTTTTCTCAACTTTATTCCTTTGAAATAAAACCATGCCTAAATGATATTGCCTGTCTCTCGTATTCAGCGACACATTTTGTTTGCACTTTTTGCATCACAATAAGCTATTCTACTGAGAGGCAAGCATAAGTTTGGGTTTAAAGGCAGTGTACATGATTGGTCATTGTTCCAATTTTCAGAAATGGGTGGATTTGGGGGTTAGTATTTTATAGGAAATATCGTTCCACTGACCTGTTCAATGTTTTGCATTGTTGGACGGCGAAAAAAACAAAAGAAAAACGGCACTTGTTTTCAACCGTCGGGTGGATGATAGCCTTTAGTCAAGGCGCGTGTGGCTATCTGGGCGCGTGACGCGCCCCAGATATGCCATGGCGCCATCATGTCCGGGGCGCGCTACTCGTCCGGGTAGCTACACGCACCTTGACTAACGGCTACAGGGCAGTTTTCCAACGATTTCCAGCTGGAAATCGTTGGAAAACGAAATATATTTCCACTTTTCTTGACAACGACAGCACAGTACCGGGTGCCATCATTTCACAGGATGATTTAGACTACTATTAACTGACAGTCTAGTAATGTATTTCGTAATAATGAACAGGCTATTGTTTTCAGTGAATTCTCAGAATTTAAGTGTGAGATATGGACCTGGTGGCATTGTTTACATACATGTATAAAGGGCCGGTCACACTGGCCACGATAACGATAACGAAAACGATAATGAAAACGGTGAGAATAAACAGCATTGATTGGTGGAATTGTCGCGCGTGTAATATGCGCGCGTTCCATCCACCAATAGGGAGCATTTATTCGCATCGTTTTCGTTATCGTTATCGTTATCGTGGCCAATGTGACCGGCCCTTAACGCTATCTGGGTGAACTTAACCCTTTGCGTACGGAAGACGTTCTATAGCGCAAAAAGAACAGTGCCCCCAGGCTGGATGACGCCATTTGCCGCTGTTTGTGCAGTTTCAATCCATTGTTGGATTATTGTGTATGTTATGCTTGACTGCACAAACACATGGTGGCCATTTCGCTTGGCTGCCAGAGCCGGCGCGACACCCCGATGTCTCCCGTAAAAATGTACTCAAGGGGTTAAGGTCCATATACATGTAGTATTTGAAATTGAACATTTGTATACAGTTATCAATGGAAACATACATTTCAATTCCCAAAATAAATTCTCCTTAACATTCTGCTGAATGATGAATGCATATACGAGGTGCGATCAGAAAGTTCCAAGACTGTTCCTGTTGCGAACGAACAGAGCGCAGCACAGTAATGTGCATATAGCAGGTGTACTAAGTATTCCAAGTTGCATCATTTGATCAACTCAGCACCTGTGTTACGTGCATTTTTGTGAACACTGGTATGTGTGCATTTGCGATTTCACCATGGACCTGGATCCTGAGCAGAAGCAGCTAGCACCATGTCAAAGTCTGCGAGGATCTCTGTCAACAGGCCGGGATGACCCAAACCTCATGTCGAGGATCATCAGTGGTGACGAGAGGTGGGTCTCCGGCTACGACTCAGACCAAACAGCAGTCTTCGCAGTGGAAGAGCCCACAGTCTCCAAGACCAAAGAAGGCGCGTCGGGTCAGGAGCCAACCAAGAGCATGCTCATCATTTTCTTTGACATTCGCGGGGTTGTGCACCGTAAATTCCTCCCCCAGGATCAGACTGTCACAATCATCGCTCCCCACCCCTACTTGCCGGATTTGACTCCCTGCGACTTCTTTCTGTTCCCCAAAATGAAGTTCAAGCTGAATGGTCGCCGTTTTGACACTGTGGAGGAGATCCAGCGAGAATCGCAGATGGTGCTTGATGCGCTTATGGAACAGGATTTCTAGGGAGCGTTCCAAGCGTGGCAGGAGCGCTGGGAGCGGTGTATCGCTGCACAAGGGGACTACTTTGAAGGGGATAGCGGCCAGATTTAAATCACGTATGGTTTTTGCTTGTTATATGCACAGTCTCGGAACTTTCTGATCGCACCTCGTACATGTATGTATATGATCTATGGTATACAATAATGTGAAAATTAATTTTAAATACTTAAATACAGATAGGGTGATCACTCAAAACGGGTAACTTATTAATGCACCATATTTGGTTTTTGTTTTGTACCATCCCATATCCTAGCTAGAAATTTCCCCAGGTGATGGAAATCTTTTAATTTGTTGTTTCACACGGGCTGGTTTCCCTATTAGTGTTAATAATTATATGCATAAATCAGCTGGCATATTTAACGGGCTTTTTAGGCTAGAACAAGGATTACATGCAATGTTATGAATCTGTGCATGATCAGATATTGTTAGGTAAGCTTTACATTAATCCATCACTGTTGAGGGAACTGCAAGTTGTCATGTCTCACAAAGCATGGCACAAAAAACATACATGCAGAAATATTTTAATGTTCAAAGTGAACAAAAAAAACTTAAAGTAGTGGGATATGAACCTGCGACCTCCAGATTACCATACTGGGGCTCTACCAACTATCTTGCCCTGTGTTGGCGGTCTCCTAGACAACTATTTAATTAATTACTAATTTGAGTGAAAGTGGTAAAAAACCAGCAATATTTTCTACCTTTTTGCAAAACCGCACTTCAACTCGCCACTGAGAAAAAAATATACAATCCACACTTTTTTTAGTTGTCTGGGTGGACCCGTATTTTTGCCGTCTCCTGAACTCTTCAGATCGACCCTTCTGATTTGTCAATCCGTAATACACTGACATTGCGAAATGGTATTTTTTCACGATTTTTAGCATGCCTTCTAACGACGTTGGGCAGCTAGGGAGTCAGCTGGATTTGACATGATGTCATCGTGTAGATTTTTATTGCTGGCCAATCAGTACTGCGTATTAGCTTTGTGGTGGTGCTGTGGGCTAGTATGCAGGGTGAATAGGCAGTGTAAATGCTGTGCCCCGTCTGAACAAAGACACTGACAACATATGGCAAGGTAGCTCAGTTGGTAAAGGGTTGGTATGGTAATCCAGAGGTTGCAGGTCTAAATCCTGCTCCAGCCAGTTTTCTTTAAATTAACCAAATTGCCTAGTAGGTTCCCTTGTGGCTGGTTTGATGATATAGAAACATTGTATGCATATATGGCCGAGAAAGCTGATAGATGGAAAAAGATCCCATTCCCTGAAATTTTTAACCCATTATGCTGTGGAAACCATGTTTTTTTCTTTCCTCAGGGATTGGAATTCTTGAATTATTCACCTGTTCCGATATATCTAGTGCCAGATTTTGTATTCAAGTTTTCACTGTATTTTGGATAATTTTCGTAAGATGCACCACCAGTAGGAACACGTCAGCTGAATGAGGTATATTTAGAATGTAGATAAAGCAATAATGGATATACCAGTTAGATATACAAAAAGTATTTGTGTCCAAAAGAGTTATCGAAGTAATTCCCAATTACCATTATTGATATTACAATTTATTTCATAGGAATATTTCTTTTTGGATAACCAAACTGGTGTCTTTCCTGTGAAAAATATCAATTGAATATTGCATGTAAAAAGAGCTAAATTATGGTAAAAAAATATTGATCAAATCATGGAAAATCAACTATTATAAAAAAAGATTGCCTTGCCTTTTGAAGAAACATATCAACAGAACAGAAATTTATCAATGTATTTTGGACCAGCAAAGAGACATTAATTCTTTCAAAATATTAAAATATGAATAGTTGAGCTTTTGAAACATGTTTTATAGATTGTAGTGTCTTTTTAAAAACCCACCTTCTGAGTTGTTTAAGACAGTGTTTTCGTATAATTTTCCTGAAATATTCAATTTCTGTAAACATTCCCGTTGTGTGTACTTAAATACTTAGCGGCACATGAATACTTCAAAATGAACTAATAACTATATGATGTATTGATGATTTCGTGATGTGATACTCTGTACTTGTGTAGTCTAGGGTATTGAATTATACCATGAACATTTGTTTTATATTACTTCAAGCTGCATGTGTTATTTTATAGTCTACCAAACAGAGCTGGTGTTTGTTTGTCTTTGTGCATCTTGTAAATTGCTTCCAATGAATTCTGCCGACTTTTCCAATTTCTGATATGATCTGCATGCAGTGAAACATTTTATAGTGTATTGCTAGCTAGTTTTGTTTCATAAATGTATCTTATAACTACTGTGTCCATGACCTGTGAAGAGAAACAATGTAGTGTATGTATATTTCACGGGTTCCAATAGCATTTGATTCAAATATTGTTGGGTACCAGGGAAGTGTCGCCACCAAGCCAACTGGACATTTTTTACCACCAGAGCTCTAAAGGCTGGTTGGAGCATTCGAACTATACATCGAAAAATAATCACGCAAAAGCTGACTCGGTTAAGGTAGTGAAGTTACTGTGCTCGGCATGGTACCATATTGAAGGAAATTGGTCTTTTGTTATAAAAAAAACATTATTTACCAGTGTGACACAATTTAACAGATTTCGGTGAAATTGTGATAAATAACTTCTTAGCTAGCACATTTGAAAGTGACATAAACATTCTCATATTTCTTATAATAAGGGTTATTTTGAAATGAACTCTGCTATATATATTATAGCAAATGTGATCATTTTTCCAAAATATGTGCACTTGGTTGAGTTCAAACTTCACAGTTTAGTCTCTACTGTTTCCATTTCAGTCAGTTTCCTTTCAAATGATGCAATGGGCCTTTTGGTGCATAAACACATTGGGGTTTTACACAGGGTACTGAAAATACTATTTTCTTCCAAAGTTTTATTTGTGCTGCCTTTTTTGTTTAGACTGAAAGACTGCTTTACAAGAACTGTTTTTACACTGTACATTTCTAGAATTGTGTATATAATTGTGTCCAGTGCTTGTGCTTTGTGAACAGAAAAAAAAGATTGTGAAAACAAGTTAATCAGTGATCTTTTTGTGTGTGTCGTGGTTTTAAATAATTTGTTTTCATCAGTCATTAAAATACATGTAAGGTCTCTTTATTGCCGCAACTGAATCTGTTTAAACGATACCATTTTTTTGGCATGACTGCAATTGGTTTTTCGGTTACATCAAGGGTCTTCGTATTTCCTTTGATTAATACTGCATCACCGATATTCCTTGTCTATATACTTGTTTATAAATCTACTTGTATTACAACACATCTTCCCTCATAAAAATATCCCCTATAGATATCTTATTCTAATGGTGCATGTTAATGGCCATTTTTTGTCTTTCTTTGGGTTATGACAATGACTTTAAAATATGCTTGTGTCCTTTGGCAACTCACATTTCAAAAATTGTTCATCTCTATGCGAGAGTATGAATGGGTACCTGCAAGAACAGATTGCATTGATTTCGAACAGCTGAATAAAACTGACCTCATGGCCTGATGGACAGGGGTAATAATAGTGAAGTACTTTGAGACATTTGCAACTGCTATGTAAGCACTGCATTATTATTGCTGTAGGACTAGGCCGGCATTAGCTGAGGGAGGTTTTGCAGCCACAAGAAGGAACCACAGGAACCATGCCAGGGGACCAACCAAGCAGACATCGGAGTAGCCCTGACCAGTCACTATGACAGTCCCCACTGAAGTATGCCAGCTTCTCATGCAAGTTACTAGACTACATCAGGGTATACCACCACTGCTCAAAATATGCCAGCACCTAGAACTCCACAATTGCTCATCAAAAAGATAAACCATCATCTGCTTAGAGAAGAGTGAGAGGAGAGAGATGATGTGGTATGTCTAATACATCAAGTTGCAGGGCTTCCTCCGGGTTATGAATGCCCGCGACAAGCCTCAAGTTGAGATCCTAACGTTTTCCTTCTGATGAAAGGCTGCCCACTTTATAAGAGCAACTGCATCCCCAACCAGCCTCTTCAACCTGACCTAGAGAAAGTTTACAATAGCTGGTCAGGTTGGTGAACCAGGAGAAGGACATCAGCTGTCATTCGCCATCAACTTAAGGCCATCATTCAAGCAGTTGTACCAGGTTCAGTCCAATAAAGCTACCTTGAGGGCTGGTCAGGCCTGACACTACTCATTCTTCAGCAAATTCTGAGGTTACACAACCAGGATAAGGATGCAACTGAGATGTATCTCTGGTTGTCCCACACAGCCCAAGACCGCTCAGAGTTTTCTTGTCTGTGCCTGTTATGCGCTCGACCTCAAACACAAGAAAATCTTTGCATTGCGGGAGTTAGGCTCTAGACTGAACTACAACCCAACTCACATCCAGCACATATTGCCGTACTCCCTACTCACGTGACTCGGGTGTCATGAGGTCCTTCTGAGTCTTGAGACCTTCATTGAAAGTATAGCCACACCCTACCAGTAATCAAACTTAGCATTGACGTACACACTATAATGAAATGTTATGCCGAATAGAAATAGAAAGCCATGTGATCTGTTCAAAACAGACACATCAATGTCTAGTTGTTATTCAGTCTTGACAAGGATGTAGCTGTGGGGCACTTTTTTCACAAGATCAACTGCAAGCAGTTCAATTTTTCACAGGAATAAAGACAAGAAGCATGTCATTCTAAGAGATCCTTGAGAAGTCAAACAACCGTCAACATCAAGAGGCAAACTGGAAAAAGAAAACTAGAACTCTTGAGTGTTAGCTGCGAATTAATGACTAAAACTAAAAGTAATGCGTTTGTTCTCCCAAACAAACGTGGACGTATAACAAAGGAAACAATATCGTCCGCGATTCCCAAAATACGTCCGCGATTGAGATCGTGTACAAAACCTATGGGAGTCTTCCGAAACAGTTCAAGTACAAACAAAAGGGGGAACAATAGGACGTCCGCGTTCGACGGTGGATACACACCTAAAGCCCTGTTTATACTTGCGAATGCGTATCCGAAGCGAATTCGTTAAGGTAACGGAGGGCGTCACAATCAAACTTCAATTGTTGACGTCATGAAATTCGCTTCGCATTCGGATGAAGTATGAACCGGACTTAAGTGTGTGGCTTTGAATACACAGACGGGTAGGTATACACAAAATTACTGCTCCAAACAGATAAAAAAAAGTGACGTCGTGGAACTGATGTCTATAATTAAGCCCATCTGGGCTTATGACTACATGTAAATCATTCTGGCATGACAAAGGTGACAGTTACAGCAAAGAGGCCTTACCACTGATCAACTTGGCTACAGGAATAGTTTGGCCAAAACATGTTCTAACCGAATGTAATGCAGGCTCACTATTTTTATTGTGAAATTATTGTTTCCCTAGAAAGCCCTCTTGGTCAAAAATTATTTCAGAAGGAAGTCCCGGCCTGACCCAGCTTTGGGGTTAGGTCAATACTGTCCCCTTGTTTCAAAGTAAAATAAGTTGCCAGTGGGGCAGTATACATGTAGCTCCCCTGCTCCACAGATCTAAAAGTTTTCCTTCAGTCCGTGATGTATTCTGCAATTGCAAGTCTTCACAAGTTTGAGAGCAAAATTGTTGAAGTTCCACAAAAGCTCAACAAAGTCGTAAGTCTATCATTCCTCTGTTATAATTGTGATGGCATTTGTTCTTGCCCACACATTTTCAAGTTCTATTTCGACTCGCCTCTTTAAGGATGTTCCTCCTCCTCCTTCTGTGGCCTGTCTCGTCGAATACGACGATGTTGCACGGTGTCTAGCCGCACGACCATTCTCACAATCAACAATATATGCAGCGGTCGAGGCAGAACGGCCCAGTTGGACAGCAGATCGCCAGAGAGTCCGGTCCTGCACTATGGTCTGCCAGGAGCTAACTGGAATTTGGAAAGTCCGCATATCACGCTTTAGGACATCCTTGTAGCGGAGCTTTGGACGACCGCGGGGGCGAGAAGCATGAGCCAGCTCCCCAAAGAAGATGTCCTTCGCCAGTCGACCATCCTCCTGTCTGCAGACATGACCTGACCAACGGAGACGGCGAGCTGACAGCATTGTGAGCATGTCGTTGACTCATGTGAGCTCAAGAATGGCAGGGTTAGAGACTCGGTCTTGCCATGAGATCCCAAGAATTGAGCGCAGGCAGCGGAAGTGGAAGGCGTTCAGTCGACGTTCCTGGCAGCGGTAGGTCGGCCATGACTCACTACAATAGAGTAGCACGCTCAGCACACAGGACACATAGATGCGGATCTTCAGCTTGATGGAGAGAGACCGGTTGTCCCAAACACGAGCACGGAGTCGGCCAAAGGTGGTTGCAGCCCTACCTATTCGGGAGTCAAGTTCGGCATCCAGGGAGTGGTGCTGGTAACTGTGGAGCCCAGATACTGAAATTTGTTGACCACACTCAGAAGTGTGCCATTGATGGTGATCATTGGCGGGGGATCTGGGCCTTGTGATAGCATAACTGTCTTGCCAAGGCTGATGGTCATGCCAAACTTTAAGCAAACACCGGCAAATGAGTTCCAGATATCTTGGAGCTCATATGTGGAGTGGGCAACAATGGCAGCATCATCGGCATACAGGAGCTCACGGATGAGAACATGCCTAACCTTCGTCCTGGCACGAAGACGGGACAGGTCGAAGAAATTTCCAGAGCTGCGAGTGTGAAGCAAGATACCAGATGATTCAGGGAATGCACAATGTAGGAGGGCTGAGAAGAAAATCCCAAACAGGGTAGGGGCTAGCACACACCCCTGCTTGACGCCCCGATGGACTGCAAATTTAGCAGATCTTGTGCCGTTGAACTGGACTGTGTGGCATGCATGTTGTCATGGAAACACATCAGATAGACAATAGCCTATCTGGGCAGCCCAAACGCCTTAGGATGGAAAACAGGCCTGAACGACTCACGTTGTCGAACGCCTTAGTCAAGTCGACGAAGACCATGTATAGAGGACGACGCTGTTCAACACACTTCTCCTGAAGTTGTCTCAAGGAGAACACCATGTCAACAGTGGAGCGGGATGGGCGAAAGCCACACTGACTTTCGGGGAGGATTATATTGGCGATGACCTGTAGCCGAGGTAACAGCACACGGGCAAAGACCTTCCCAGCTAAACTTAGCAATGAGATGCCCCTGTAGTTATTGCAGTCTTGTCTGCTACCTTTGTTTTTGTAGAGGGTTATGATGTTTGCATCTTTTAGATCCTGTGGTATGAAATTGGAGTGCCAGCAGGTCAGGAGAACAGTATGGAGCTCTGCAGCTAAGATATGACCACCCTTCTTAAGTACCTCTGGAAGGATGCTATCGGTGCCAGGAGCCTTGTTGTTCTTTAAGCCGTTGATAGCACGTTTCACTTCAGCCAAGGTGGTAGGATTGCCCAGCTCTTTCAGGACGGGGAGCCGAGGTAAAGCAGATATTGCAGAAGTACTGACTACAGCATCACTGTTGTAAAGTGAGCTATAGTGCTCTACCCACATGTCAAGCTGTGCTGTTTGGTCTGTGAGGTTGGTACCTGTAGATGACAGCAAAGGAGCAGATCGCTTTGGAGTAGGACCTATTGCTTCCTTAATGCCGTTGTACAAGCCACGTAGATCGCCAGTTTTGGCACAACTGCGATCACTCAGGTGAGACCAGTAGCGTTGCAAAGCTGCTCGAGTATAGGACGCTGGACAGTGCTCTTGGCAACCCGAAGGGCAGCTTTTGAGGAACGTGTGTTGATCAAGCGGCATTTGTTTCCAGCTGACCGTTTGTTCTCAAGCGCTGGGAGCAATATGTCGGCGCTGTCCCGGAACCAGTCAGGTTGCTTTCGTGAACAGCGACCGAAGGCAGTCCATATATATGTTACCCGTTAATATATAATGGTCTTAGTTTTACTCAATCATATAAACGATACAACAAAGTTATATATTAGGCGGTAGCAAAGCACGTCAAGGGCCGCCTAAGCCGCCATTTATTCGCCTCAATATAACATATATACAACCGAGCAGAAATATAATAATCGAAAAATAGTTACAATAAACCAGAAAACATACTCATGGTCTGGGGGAACAAGCCTCACAGTATAAGCATTGCTTGTAAACGTGCTGTAAAACGAGCCATTCTGAAATCGTGAAAATCACTTTCTATACACTAAATGCCCGTTGTAGCTTCTATATTACTTTGATTCTCAAAGGTTGTAGCTAAGCAATCAGTACATCCATTTAACAGCCAATATTCAGTTTTTGATATAGATAATGTATGTTATCATCTGTACAAACAAGGATTCCTTTTGTATCATACAATTTGTGAGCATAAAATATATGAATTCACTTCATCGGAGAAACACGACGTCCAGGAAAAAACAGAGATAAATTGTTGTAAAATGCTCTGAAAACCTGTGCCCAAAAAACAGTCAGTGTTCTCCGTGGGGGTGCGGGCTTCACCTGAAATATCCAAGTGATCAATTGAAATCAAATTTCACAAATTAACGAGGTAGCTCTTGTGAAGTGCTTGCTAGAACTGGCTTTCTTTTATCCCTCCTTATTTATACTACTCACTGAACTCATTACGTAACACATTTCTTTGCTAAACACCTGCTATACGCATTACATGCGTTGCCCGAATTCCAAAGACAATTATTTCCCGCTATACTGCGAACCGCGGGAAATGAATGGTCTCAGTTTTACTCAATCATATAAACGATACAACAAAGTTATATATTAGGCGGTAGCAAAGCACGTCAAGAGCCGCCTAATAGACTAAAGCGCCAAAGCAAGTGTTGCTGTAGGGCATACTTAGTATGACTAATTTGTAATGTAGGCCTATTCATTAGAGAAATGAGTTAACAATTTTACATTTTATTCAGACAATTACAAACCAAGTTTTTGAGTAACTTCCAAACGCTTCTTGAGTGAATCGGCTATGTAACCATCCTTACTTTCATCTCTTTTCCATCTCCCATGTCTTCTTAGACACCGATCACTTACTTGATTATTGGCTGCTGCTGTAGCACTCTCCGACCTGAGAGAATGTAGGCTAAAATTCATACCGGGTGCAACGACCGAAATCATTTTGATAATGGTTTCTCTGGCTCTGGTATAGCTTAAAGGCTTATCTTTGGAATCTTTGGATCTTTGGATCTGTAAGCCGGTTTAAACAAGAAATGATCTGAATCTGTAGTAATTCCTGAAACGGACATGTACCTCAACAACATGCCGTGAGGGCATGCCGAAGTAGAACCTTTGGCAATGATAACTTCACTGCCTGATCTAAGTTGATCTGTTTTGCTTTTCTTTATGTTAATAATAAGGTAATCCGGATGAATAACTATATCATTACATCTTATTGAACTTAACTCATATCGCAAAAACCCTGCAAAAGCTGTTGTAATCATACACAAAGTTTTGATTTCAATTGGATCATTATTCTCTACATATTTGTCGCATAGCTCGATGAGTATATCTGTTGTAACGACATCTTTTTTGATGACTTTATGGCCAGTCGTTCGTTTAGCAGACTCGTGCAGATTCCGGACGAAGGCGTTGTCCGTGGGATCCGTGAAGCCATTCATTAGCACCCCCTTTTTCTTGTCGCTCCTGGCTGCTAGTAGATGAGCACACATCCTCTGCCCTATACTGTCATCAGTAACCCCTGCTGCTTTTAAAGCATCATCAACGTTTTTCTTCAGTTGAATACCTGGTAAATAAAAAACGGCAGTCACCAATATACTCTACTTCCATCATGAAGAATGCCACATCTGCATTTTGTCAACTACTTATTCTCGTCTTTACCAGACTGACTTCGAAAAGAAATGCACAAAGCAATGAAAATGAACTTAATGGGCTTTAGGAGAAAATCCCAAGCTTGCTGCGATTCTGAGTAATCACATCTTGTTGTGGCAATATTTCGCTATCTTTGACAAAACTTTTGAACAACCCGTCCTCGTTCACTAATTCCGACCAAAATTGAGACGATCTCCACTGTGGCACAATCATGGTACCAAAAACCTTTTCTTTCTGCATCTTTTTCAGAGCTCTGAGAATAAGCCTGGGTGGGGGGACAACCAGTTGCATTTGTCCGACCAATTCTGGCTAAATGCATTAACTCCCTCTGTTCCAGGGCACCAAAACCTGGAGTTAAATCTTTTACAATGTGTGGTTAAATTAGTTGCAAATCTATCGATTGTATGGATTTGCCAATCATCACTATCCTTAGTTCTGCTGAGTGTATCAGCTTTAACGTTATCCAATGTTTTAATCCACTCGGGTTGAATATTAATTCCTTTCTTTTCACATGCCTCGTGAATGTTCAAAGCAATACAATGCAAGTCTGGCTGGACCTTATGATTCTCTTTACATTTCGATTGTCTGTGAACCATTTAACTTTCTTATTTTGCAAAATTTCAACATTGGTCTTCAGAACCCTCTGCACTGCTTCAGCTTCTCTCCAAGTGGAGCTTTGCCGAGCCTCTTCCTGGTTCCAGGAACCAATCACTTCTATGCCTTCAGCCAAGGCTCCCGCACACAGGGAAACATACCCGCCATATCCATCTGCGGATGCATCACTAAATGCTTCAATTTCATACTCGTCCTTGTACTCCACATTAAAACCTTTTGGTTTAGGTTTTTAACTTCATTATTCCAAAAATTGATCTCTTTGTAAGCTGCATCATCTATCAGAACTGGTGCATTCCAACTGGCTCTAGTATCTATGCATCGATACAAAGCTCGGGTCCTTAATCTTGCAATTTTTCCAACTGCATGTAACAAAGATATTATCTGGCCAACAACAGAGGCCAAAAATCTGGCTGAAACGGTACGATTCTTATCCATATCAATTTGATTGCTAAGGGAAACAAGGGCAGTTTCCACTCTTTCTATTCTTGCATCCGTTGCATGCAACATGCCTGTTGTCGTAAACCACTTGAACCCCAGCCATTGTACAACCTGTGAAGGTTCCCAAACACACTTGTCATGAGCAATTAAGAAACCAAAATCTTGGAGCGATGTTTGAATTTCTTTGCTTAAGTTTACTGCATCATCAAAATTACTGCAACCACCAAAACATGACGACTTTGTGACCTTTTGACCTCCACCATGAAATGACTACTCTCATCATCTTGGTGAAAATAAATGGTGCAGTGGCTAAACCAAAAGGCAAGATATTAAATTCGTAAAAACACTTTTTGTCAGCGTTGTTCCAAGAAAAACCAACATACGTCTTATGGCTAGGCTATATTTCAATATGATGATATGCAGATTTGAGATCAAACGTAAACAAAAAATCTCCTTGTTGAAACATCTGTTTAGCAACTGAAACATCTTCATATTTAAACTTGAACTGCGCAAGATGTGGGTTCAAATTCCTGCAATCCAACACTAGTCTCGCCTTGTTCTGTTTACTAAAGGCGACAGTCAACGGATTGACACAAGTTGGTTTATGATCAATTTCAGATACACAGCCTTTATCAATGAGCCTTTTAATTTCTTCTGAAACGAACGAACAGTTATCCAATGCTGAACGGTTATTTTTCAAATGAAATGCGTCTGGAAGCGTTATGAAAGGAATAATATATCCCTCTTTTAGGACTGATATTATATGAGCATTGACACTGGCTTTGTCCCATTGATTAAGTGAACTTCTTAATCTACCAATTGTTGAACCTTGTTCGACCTGCTCAATACATTTATCATCGGCTGACTTTTGCCTTAAAACCTTATGATCTTCAGAGGTTTTACGTTCAGAGAAAACCAAATGGTCACTTATCTTATCGGCCCTGGCCGGCTGTCTCGCCTTGGGGCACTCGTGCTTCCAGTGGCCTGGCTGCCCGCAGGTGAAGCAAACTCCCGGCTTGCTGAACGATGACGTGCCGGTAGTAATGGCGCGATGAGCCGATGGGAGTACAGGATCAACCCGTGCTGAAGAAGGCCATGATGAGCATCTGCTTGCCTTCTTAACTCTCTTGGATTGTTCAAGCTTAAGCTTCTTGGAAGCTCTAGATTCAGCTCGATTGATACGTTTTTCGTCATCCGAGTCGGATGCTAACGGATTGGTTTCGTATTCGGTGACCACTCGCCACCCAGATTCGGATGAATCTGCCATCTTAATTAATTTTTGACGGTGATTTAAAAGTTCAATACCTTCTGCAACATCCTTGGCTACTTGGGGTATGTCCCTCATGCTGTCCAGGTTTGACTTTGCATCTAAAAGCTTCGTGGCAACCTTGACATTAAACTTGTATTGGTCTTCACAGCTCTTGCGTTTGAATCTGTAACTGTCATTATTTAGGATGTTGCATTCGATTTTTGACAACTGGGTGTCCGAAATCTGTCTCTGCGTGTCGCTTACTCTGCTCTCAAAAGCGGCAAACTTGGTAGATATCAAGCCACCAATCTTGTCTAACAAGGCCGCCTGCGATCCTGCTACAGCTTGATTAACCCGGTCTTTGATGAAGGCTGCTTGCGATTGAGCATCCATGGCGCTGGCGGAAAGAAACAAACTAACGCGGTAGCTCTTGTGAAGTGCTTGCTAGAACTGGCTTTCTTTTATCCCTCCTTATTTATACTACTCACTGAACTCATTACGTAACACCTTTCTTTGCTAAACACCTGCTATACGCATTACATGCGTTGCCCGAATTCCAAAGACAATTATTTCCCGCTATACTACGAACCGCGGGAAATGAATGTTACCCGTGTAATAGTTTCATGTGCTAGTTTACTATTGACGGCCTCCGAAACAACCAGTAGTAATTAGTTATCTTGGATATTATTTTATTCAATGGGGGGGGGGGGGGGGGAGTGTTATCGTTGCCGCTATGTATTTGTTCAGTCATTCTATTTTCTTCCTCTGTGTACCTATTTTCCTTATTTGGAGCCTATAGATATTTGCATAAAGTCACAGGTCAAATATAGTAAGTTTCCCCTCGACCAACCCCGTTTGGGCATTATTGCGTAATACATCGTACCACGGTCTCCCCACTTGCCACCCCGGTGTGTGGGACATTAATTGTATTCAGTTGCGTTCACGCTCCCGACCAACTCACCTCGTCTCATTTCTGCAACCAACTATTTCACCCCAGAATGCCACCGTAAACCCCCGTACACCGATACTGCATTACAACCGTTTACCTCACTGTGTGTGCTGATGATTCTTTACCCTGGGAACGATTGTAAGTTTATATGATAATGGTTTCTGTGTTTGGACAATTTAATAGATTACCGGAATTCTCCATAATCGGTAATATTGCTGATAAGGTGCTGCCCGTTTGTAATTGGTCTGAGTTCCCCCTAAACCTGTGTGTGTAATTGTTTAATTGTGCATTTTGTACTTATTTGATTATATTATTTAATATGAATTTGTATATTTTCTTTAGTTTTCACCTGCATCAGCGGTGTGCAAATAAATGGGGTAAATGAACCAACCAAACAAACAGACTTCGTCTCGTTCCTTCAGCGGCGCATACAGTGACAAGTCCTAAGATGAGTCATAAGTTAAGAAGAGTTTCGTGAAATCGGCCCCAGGGAGAAGAAGGATGTTCCTACTCATGTAATATTCCTACTCATGTGATATTCATGTAGATTTAGTATAGGCCTATTTGTTATTACTTGTTTCATTGTTGTATTGTAAGATAGTTTTGGGCTTATTAATTTCTGATTAAACGGGAATCATCGATGGGGCTCACTCATCTTACTTGTAAAGCAAGCCAGTTTGTGACTAAATTTAAATTGTCAAACAATCCACAAGGGCAAATTGACTAGGTAAATTTGAATACATTTTCAAAGTGAACAAAGAAAACTGGCCGAAGCGGGATTCGAACCTGCGACCTCCAGAACACCGTACCGGCGCTCTAGCAACTGAGCTATCTTGCCCTATGTTGGCGGTCTCCCAAATTGTCAGTATCTTTTTTCGGGTGGGCGCTAGTCAGAAGTCATAAACCCAGAATGCCGTATAGCCAGGGTTCACACACAATTTTACGAGACAACCTGGAAAGCGACATTGTGGGGATCACTCAATGAGGATACGACTTTTTAACTTATAATTCGTCAAACAATCCACAAGGGCAAACCGACTAGGTAAATTTGAATTCATTTTCAAAGTGAACAAAGAAAACTGACAGGAGCGGGATTCAAATTTACATAGGGCAAGATAGCTCAGTTGGTAGAGCGCCGGTACGTTGTTCCGGAGGTCGCAGGTTCGAATTCCGCTCCTGCCAGTTTTCTTTGTTCACTTTGAAAATAAATTATAGTAGGAACAAAATGGAATAGTAGTAGGCAAAAGCCGAAGTCAGACCAAAACCCAAAATTTGGTCCAAAAAACCCCACAAAATTTCCTCATTCTACTAGGTATACAGGAAAATTTTGAAACATTTCTCTCTAAAATATGGGCCAAAAAATGAGAATTTTTTTTAAATATTATAATAATCTATAATTAAGAAGAATTTAGAAAATATTATAGATAGAATGATACCTGCAACGGGTTACACACGCTGGTCAAAAGACAATCAGAAAAGGTATATCGATAAATATGAAATTCCTCTGGGTGATCCATCTGGACGTAGTAACACGTTCACCAGACGAGATTACATGTCTGCCATAAAAGCCAATGAAGCGCTTTATAAAAATGTACGTTTCAAATCAAAAGAAACGCTGAAAAAGTTAATCGACGATAAACATATTCCATTGGAAGAACCGACTAGAAAAAGAGGCCAGTATATTAAAAAAGATCTGATATACGACAGTACCGTAGAATACCTGATGAGGAATTTCAATTTTTAGATTTCAGCGAAACAACTCCAAGACCATTCAGAAATCATTAATTACGCAATTAATTACGAGATGAAGATTGACAGAATTATCGTCGACCCTATGGCATTTTTTAACAACAAGATCAAAATCATAGACAAATTGAAAGACGTATTAAATGAAATTCAAGGATTTAAATTTCAGCTTGCGTTAAAAGTTACGATGAGAAAAAATAATAATATCAATGATACTTTTGTCGAAGACACAAGTAATAATATCAATGATACTTTTGTCGAAGACACAAGTGTGTTTCTTGACTCTCAATCAGACGTATTAACCGAAGACGTTACAGAAAACAAAGTACAACAAATAGATATAATAATCGAAGAAATTGAACATTTTCAACAAAAGGGAAGCGGCTGGAAAATTCACGATTTAAACGCACTTTACATCAACATTTCTAGATATCAACCCATAAGAGGTGATTCTTACATTCCATTACCTAAATACATATAAACTCGCGGTCATCAACGCTAAAAACGAAGACCAGCAATGCATAAGATGGGCGTTGAGAGCCTCTTTAGAACTGTTTAAACCCTCCGTTAAAGAAAAAATTAAAGCCGATCCCAAATATAGAATTCACTACGATAGGACTTCCATCTACGAAGAAGACGATGGATTAGATTTTACTGGCGTAGAGTTTCCAACTCCCATTACGGATATCGGCAAGATTGAAAAACAAAATGATATTCTTATCAACGTTTTCGGTTACGACGAAAAAAACAAAAAATTTCCTCCGAGAATAACCCCTACTCTACAAGACCCCGTCACCAATCTGTTGTTATTTTCTCAAGGAGATAATAATAATTATTGCTGGATAAAAAAACTCGATCGTTTATTGTCTAAAAAAAAACTAACACGGCCATCACATCTATTTTTGTACGTGGTGTCTGCAACATTTTAGCAGACAAGATATTTTAGACAAGCACAAAAAAGATTGTATGGGCGCTAGCCAAAGACCCGTTAAAATTGAATTACCTGATCCAGACAAGAATATTCTCAAGTTTAAAAACACTAAAAATAAGCAACCCGTACCTTTCGTTATATACGCGGACTTTGAAAGTATCATCGTACCGTTACAATCGATCGACGAAAACACGTCTACTATAAAGACTCACGAACACAAAGCTTGCGGTTAAGCTTATATCATAATCGGACCCGACGGTCAAGTTTTGGGCTCTCCTTAATCTTATCGAGGACCAGACGCAACAACGCATTTCTTAAATAATTTACTAGAAGAAAAAGACGACACAACTAAATCTTTGCGAGTCCCAAACCCATGATTTATACGTCTAAAGATGAACAAGAATATAACGATGCAAAATCGTGTTGGATTTGTTCGTACCCCTTTAAATACGAAAAAACACTTGCGAATGTACTTACCCAGAAGTTCACAAAGGTGAAGATAATTGCGATCCTATTTTTTGTAATGTAAACAAAAAAGAAAAACGAGGAACTGCGAGCAATCATAGACGAATACGCTATTCCGTTGGGCGAGCCGACTGGATAAAGGGGTCAGCATATTGAAAAAGACCTGGTATCGGCTATAAATGCTTATCCAAAAGCTGAAAGATTTAAAAGAATGTGGTACTTAGACGACTCTACCGACTATAACGACTCCCGTGTTATAAGTTACATCGCACGCAAAGAGAAATATCCTCCAATATTTTGCGAAATATGTGCCAAAGAGATTAACGCGTACAGAAAATGCCGCGACCACTGCCACATAACGGGTAAATATCGTGGGGCCGCTCATATCTGCTGTAACTTAAAATTACAGATAAAACCCGGCGTAACGCCAATACCGGTAATTTTTCACAATTTAGAAAATTACGACGCGTATTTAATTATGCAAAGAATTTCAAAAACCGACGGAAAACTAAATAGCATACCTAAAACGCCCGAAAAATATATTTCATTTTGGGTAGGACAACTCAGATTTTTAGATTCGTTTAATTTTTGTATCTACGTCGCTAGAAAAAACTGGAAGCCGCCTGCCCGAGAGAAGCGTTTAAATATATCGATAAAGCAATCACCTCTAGACCAATAGACCCCGAAAAACGTCAACTTTTGCTTAAAAAGGGTGTGTACCCGTAAGAATATATGAACGACTAAAGCTAAACATCATTTTTACAGCAGTCTGATCGATGCTGACATAAGCGACTCGGACTACGAGCACGCTAAAAAAGTATGGCAGACTTTCGACATTAAAATCTGGGTGAATATCACGATCTTTACGTCTTGACTGATGTATTATTATTGGCCGACGTGTTTGAAAACTTTAGGATTAGATCCTACTCATTATTATACGTCACCGGGGCTCAGTTGGGAAGCGTTATTAAATCACAGTAAGATTAAATTGGAGCTTTTGACCGATTACGACATGTATCTATTCGTAGAGCGTGGGGTTAGAGGAGGAATATCTTGCGTGGGTTCGTTCCGATACGCCGAAGCCAATAATAAGTATCGAAAAGACTACGACCCAGACAAACCGGACATCTTTATCCAGTACTTGGACGCTAATAACCTCTATGGGTGGGCCATGTCTCAATCATTACCGTACGCCGATTCTAAATGGGTCGATGTAAAAAAATTACCCATGTGGACGTCTGAATACGCGTTGTCTCTAGACGACGACTCTTTTCACGGTTATATTTTAGAGGTAGACCTAGAGTATCCCGAGCACCTATACGATCTACACAACGGTTATCCTTTGGCCTCTGAAAACATAAAAATACCTTAAGAATGGTCGAGTCCTTATCAAATCGACTTGCTGGAAAAACCGACTCGAAACCATCGAATGAATCTAAGTTGGTAGCGACTTTAGGCATCAAAAATCGTTACGTAACGCATCTAAGAAATCTAAAATTATATTTAAAAGGACTCGTCTTAAAACGAGTACACAGAGTTTTAATGTTTAAACAAAAACCTTGGATGAGATCGTACATCGATAAAAATACTCCACTCAAAAAGGAAGCTAAATCCGATTTTGAGAAATACTTTTTTAAATTGATGAACAACTCGGTATTTGGTAAAACTATGGAAAACGTTAGAAAAAGAATAGATGCAAAGCTAGTAAGAGCTGCGAAGGAGATAGAATTCGTAAATTGATAGCCAAACCCAATTACAAGGATACAACAATTTTTGAAGATTGTGAATTGGCTTTTATAGATATGTATAAAACTAAAACTCGTTTGTACAAACCCATCTATTGCGGCATGAGTTTTTTAGACTTGTCTAAACTTTTAATGTACGAATTTTACTACAATCATCTCAAAATTAAATACGAGGACAAAGTCGATTTGATTTATACGGATACAGATTCTTTCCTTTTAAAAATACAAACTAGAGACTTATATAAAGACATGGAAATTATTCGAAAGATTACTTTTTACACGACGACGTAAACAAAAATATAATAGGAAAATTTAAAGATGAATGTGCCGGAGGTCTTATCAAAGAAGCTGTTTGTATCATATCAAAAATGTACTCTATTCTCATGGACGATGGAAAAAAATATTAAGAAATCAAAAGGAGCTAGAAAGCCTGTCGTTTCAAAGAAAATCATCCATCAAAATTACAAAGATTGCTTGTTCAATTTATCGACACGACATGAACATTTTACAAGTTCTAAGCATATCATATACTCTTCGACTCAAAATAAGGTATCGCTAAATCCCAGAGATGACAAACGCTACATCTTGGATGATGGAATTTGAATATTTAAAGCGAAAATCAGCAACTTAGTATTAAATTACTTGACCAAAGTTTTAATATGTTTGACCAAATACGAAATTGAAAATAACAAATGCACGAACCAGATTTTTGGGACGAATTTGAAGTTCACTAAATATGAATTTGAGCGATAAATGTTTTTAAAAAGCTGGGAAAACCTATATATTTAAATTTCATTTGAACCTTGGCGCACAATTATTATAAAAATGAAATAAAAAAATATAGGTTTTCCCAGCTTTTTAAAAACATTTATCGCTCAAATTCATATTTAGTGAACTTCAAATTCGTCCCAAAAATCTGGTTCGTGCATTTGTTATTTTCAATTTCGTATTTGGTCAAACATATTAAAACTTTGGTCAAGTAATTTAATACTTATAGTTGCTGATTTTCGCTTTAAATATTGTTCAATTTCGTCTCGACCTGCATACAGTGGTCTTTGCCCAAGTAAATTCGCATAATTTCCATTTAAATAATCTAATGGATATATAGGCCTATTTCATCTTGGTTTGCTCCTTTTACTGTTAGTCGTTTTTGTTCGATTGTTATTATATATATTTGTAAAAATATTTAATATTCTTTCTTGTTTATTTCTTTATTTATCTCTTTCTTTGTTCTCTATTTCTTTGTTTTCTTTAATTCACTTTCCTTTGTAAACACTCAATTTTTTAACTTTTCCAGACATACATTTTGATCCAAAAATTTATATATCAGTGGATAGGCCTAAAACAACGTCAGGGCATTTGGTCTTCAGACGAAATTTATATTACGACCTGTTTGCTTGACCAGTGGCGAAATGTAAACGGGCCGACAGACCGATGCAAGCGTTTTATATAAGGCAGCACACGTTAAAATCACCCGACGAATTTGTTTTACAATAGCATTAAACGATTTGATCAAAGACGAATTTGATTTCTGAATAAGGCCATTGAAGGCATTGAAAAACAGGTGGGACTAACTTGATGCGCACTGGACAAAATAGAGTGATCAAATGATTAAATCGAACAATCAAAGTTTGAATTTAAATGCTCACTAACGAAATTGAAAATAACAAATGCACAAACTGGACTTTTGAAAATCACTAAATATGAATTTGAGCGATAAATGTTTTAAAATAGCTGGGAAAACCTATAATAAAAAATATATTAAATAATGTGCAAGTGGTTGCAAATCGGAAAACTAACTACGTGTGAAAAAGATGGAAATCCGTGGTGTATAGAACATTTTTAAAAACGCGATCAGGCACCTATAGCGTGTTTAATTTGTGGTTGTGGAACCAAGTCACGGGCTCAACTTTGTATTACTCATGTTACAAATTTAACAGCGGTTACAACATATCGAGAATATAGCTAGAAGTAGGTATAAAAGAGTTATAAAAGAACTCGATATAAAATTTAATCCACAAAAACATCAATGCTCTTGGTTACTTTGCGGAAGCTTGAATCGTTGTAATATACCAACACCCAAGTATAATCTAGTGTATTGCGCTTTGCACGCGCATCGTTTTAAAACAAAAGGTAGAGCCATATAGCCTTGTAATGTCTGCGGTCGCGGTACTTTTTCTAAGAACGGTAATTGTACCGAGTGTAATACAAAAAATTAGGACCTCCCAACAAGATTTTAAAAAATCATCCTTTTCATAACCTCTACGTGAAAGACAATCTTTTTTCCATGATTATCAATCAACTCACCGCAAGAATCCCGGAAGCTAAAGCTGAGTTAGTTTATCTTAGTGCTAACAAGTCTGTGAGGGAATAATTTTGCTTTTTTCGATATAAATAACGTGATTTAATTCAATATCGTTTGCATTCCCGTTCGTGAATAACGGTATGATATCCGACACGTTTGTACGCTGTCCGTTGTAGAAATGATCTCGAGTGGATAGCTGATCGCAATGTATAAAAATATTGTTGATAAGATTCATATTGTAATTTCCTACGTAATCTACACCGTGGATCAAATTATTAGCCGGTAACCCCAACAAATTGGTAATGTCTGGATCGAAATTTAGATAATAATTTTCTGATATAATACTAATGAATAATTTTTGCGCAAACCTGTCTACAGAAACTTCTAAAAATTATAATTTACCTAATTGATATAGAAACCAATTGATATCATACCTTCCGGTTGGAACCGAAATTCTACCCGATACAACATTTACGGAAGGTGGACCGGGATTGACTTTGTGATATCTTATTTTCGTATCATGAATGATATTATACAAACTCACGGTAAACGTTGCGTTGTTTAAACTCATACAGTAATCTCCGCTCGTATTATCTATGGGTTCTGATAAAGTAAACGTTTTTTCACTTCCACTCATTTCAAAAACGTGCGACTCCATTTTATAAATTAATATTTAAATTAATTAATCGTTATATATATATAATATGGATCCACGAGTTGCTCAAATTGTATACGCTAATAATAGTGTACTAAAATCTGCGAAAGATATCGTGGATAAAGCTAAAGGACATAATAAAAACACGCAAAACGTCGACGATAAGATTTCTACATTATCCGACGAGAATGACGCAGTTCGTTTGCTTATAACGCCGATGAACTTGAGTCATCTTACCATCATCGTAAACGCGAACAACAACGGATCCTTTAACACGAATTTCGTAGACTTGTTTAGTCATTATATCATGTCAGACGTAAAGCACGACGAACAGGTCTCGCGTTATGCATCGGATCCCATGACGTTTTATCAAAATCAACTCAACTTTGCAGTTTGGTGCGCAACTTCTGGTTGTGGCGTAGGATTCGATTTGTTGAATCATAAAAAGTCTGTCTTGTCGGCTTTATTCAAATTTCACGCGTATTTTACAATCAGAAAGATACTTTACTATCTAAAGTGTCCAGTTCCAGGCGATAATATATTCAACGACCTCGACAACAACATCGATCACAACGCTTACGTCAATACTTGTCGGCACTTTCAATTAAATCAAAACGTAAGTTTTAAACAGACTGTAGACTTAACTTCTAAAGGATTAGGTACGGCTTATACTATTACAATAATTTGGGATCGCATAAATATTTACCAGTACCTGGTAGAAATTACGACTCTCGTAAGATCGACCTTGACCCCGTTAGATACCCCGATGCCACCTACATGGGATTTGGAGAGCCGGGTGACTCGTATCATTTTAGTAAGTACACGGTCACGTGAATCAGAAAATCCGCGGACGTTGCGCAAGGGTGGCAAAAGTTTATACCTCGAACAAGCTCTTTTACCGACGTGGGTATAGAAAAAATAAACGAAAGCGTCAGAACATACGTGTACGCCATACTGGGTTCGCAAGTTCAAACAAAAACGAGTATACTAACGTCGGGTACTGGGTTAGAAGCGCAAACGCAATTTGAAAATATCGTAGAAGACGTCATCAATAGTCCTACGGATCTAGAAACTTCCATCGCTAGATTTCAAGACTCTTTACAGTACGCCAGAAGTTCAATAAACTTTGTGATAAGCCCCGGGTTATACTTGATTCCATCAGATATGGAACTTTTAGTCGGTATTCATCAGGGTTATAATAATAATAATAATAATAATAATAAAATACAGATAGCAGTGCTGTAGTCGAGTCGACCGAGTCCGAGTCCGAGTCCTTGGGTTCGAGTCCGAGTCCCTGGGGTTCGAGTCCGAGTCCTTTTGTGAATCTCAAGTACATGTACAGTGTTCTCGTTGACACCGAGACAGTACACAAATACTACACAGCATGGTCAAAAAGGGTATTTACGGTAATAAGAGGCTTAGAGAGGCTTTTAACACTTATGCGCCTATCTATTGTTTCCCCCACCCCTCCCTCCCCCGGACCGCCCCACCCACGATGTGGGGATTGTCAAAATGTTAGTGACAATCCCCGACATATATGGGTGGGGCACCCCCACATCATGGTTTTAACTTCTGATGATGGGGAAACAATGGCAAAATGAGTGACCAAAATCCCAACCCTGGGGCTTGAAAAACGTGATCAAACCCCCACATAAGACCTGGGGCAGCCCGGGGAGGGGTGGGGGAAGCAATTGATAGGCGCATTATTGAATGACATTTAAATATAACCTATAAATAAAGTCCATACATGACATACATATGTATGTAATTTGGGGCACATAAACACCTGCAAATATTGTCTAGTACTTTACCCAAGCGAAAAATCCCTGAAACAAATTGGATTTGCACAGTAGTTTGAGAAACTTCAAAGGAACCTTGCCGTGACACAACCTTGTGAAATTTCTTTCAGCCATTATTATTTGAGATAATGGGCTTTGTGATGATACTGAACTATCCCAGTACCTTATTCCAATTTGAAAATATGACGTCAAAGAAATAACACCTACTGCAACCGTGAACAAAAATCACGCATTGCATGTGCCTCTAACGTCAACATAAAAACGTAGATTTTTTCAACTTTTTCTGTCCTTTTTCCAAACCAAAATTGCCCCTGGAGATTTAATTATACTGAAAAATACAAACATTTATTTAACCAGATTTGTTTTACTTCAACCAATGATTAGTTTGATTACTCAAAAATTGGTCTTGGGGAACATTCCTCTTTAGCAGGGCTGTAGTCGAGTCCCGATGTAAGTATGGTGACAAGTAGTAGGTCAAACTTTAGCTTTAACATACTGTTGCAATGATTGTTTATTTAAATTGTAATACACAAACTATTTTAGCAGACAAAACAAAATATGAGAATGTTTCTATGGTGCAGAAATTTAAATAAGTACTTCACAATTTTGAAATGTAGAAGATTAATGATGTCATGAATATCAGTTGGGAAGTATTGCTAGTACAAGCCTACTAGCGCGAAATAGATTTTTGTGAATGAATCACTTTCGGCCAATCAAAACGTGTAGGCCTACCGCGCACTACATTACAACCGGTATTCCGTCTTCCGTATTCGCAAGTAATACGGCTTGACTGGCAACTATACACGGGCACCGCGCCTTCGCGCATATGCATGCAGTGCATTCCATCCATCGCACACGCACGTACGTAGAGCAAGCAAACGGCGAATTCATGCAATGTTTAATCCGGTACATACAGTCTCTTACTGTTGGACCGACGTCTCATCAGGCAAACCGCCCATACCTCACGTACTGAGCTCGTATACGTGTACTCAACCTCGTCCCCAGGGTCTACTTTCATCCTCGTTCTGGAAGCGTATTGCTCGAACACTATGGGGACGAGGTTGACGCATACTGTACTACCGAATTAAGTACATGTGTGTGCAGGCTACTGACGGGATTTGCGAACTAAACACTCCGACTTCGTTATAAAATTGCGGTAAAATTTTTTTGGGCCGGACTCGGGCCGAGTCCTCGAGCTGGTCGAGTCCTTATTGTCCGTGTCCGTGTCCGTGTCCGAGTCCGAGTCCGAGTCCGAGTCCGAGTCCGAGTCCGAGTCCGAAATGTTGGAGATCAGGAGCTGCACCCACAGCACCCCACGAGCCAGCATCAATAATGCAACATAGTTAAAGGAGAAGAAAGAGTCATTAAAACAGAACACCACCAAGAAATGCCTCATTCACGATGCAGGACAACACAGCACATCGGAGCAGTGGCGTATCCAGAAATTAATAAACAGGGGGGCGAAATGTACCTGGGCTGGCGAAGGCAGCCCCGCGTGCCGCAAGCCAGCGCTAGGTTTTATTGATTTTTTTTCTGGGCCTGCAAACGGGGGGCGTACGCCGGCTCCGCCCTATGCTGGATATGCCACTGCTGGATATGCCACTGTCGGAGTGCCGCCCCTACATGGAGAAGACCTTGCAAGAAAAAAAAACAACTACTCCGGGAGAAGGGTGAATGCTTCTGCTGCTTAAACTGAGGCCATAGAGTGTCCGAGTGCAGGAAGAGGAGAAAGTGCAGTGTTCAACGATATCTGGGCACACAACTACCCTCACCTAAGCACTTACTGGTAATATCCACGAAAGCCCCCTAAATCTGCGTGTGTGCCCCTAAACCACCCGTAAGTTTGTGGGACCTCCAGACTTCCCGCAAATTGCAAGGATCGTCTGGAGCGTGATAATGGCAGCACTCATGGCAGTATTTTTGATTCAAGAAGAACTGAATCAACATGGATCTTCGGCACCAGCGTGTTTTCCATGACCGGTTTAACCAATGAGATTCTTACAATGTCAAGAACTCCTAAAACGGTATAGAATGCCTCAGCATGTTATTTTACAAGTAATTGACCTGATCAACGATGCTGTGGCACATCCCACTCGGAGATGGCGGGCCATACCGGCATCCTTGCAGATTCTATGTGCATTAAGATATTTTGCCACGGGAAATTTTCATCTTGTGTGTGGGGACTTGAGTGGAATCAGCCAACCCGCAGTTTCAAGTATTGTAATGTGAGTGGCAACCACACTCCGAAGGAAATCTCCGCAAATACTTACTTTCCCAAGAGATGGAGAGAGTCAGGACATAATAAAGGAAGGATGTGTGGATGGAAGATTAGTGCCAATAAAAATGCCGGCTCGAGATGAGGATGAATACATTTCTCGAAAGCAGTTCCATGCAATAAATGTTTAAGGAATATGTTCCCACGAATTGAAATCCAGGGCAATAGCCAGGTGACTTTTTGCCACACTTCAAGTTGCAGGTGCCCACAGTTTAAGGGTCCGCTAAGGAAACTCTTAGGGTGCTTCAGGAATGCCACTCAACGCAAGTCTTACGTGCCCTTAACATCCACTTACGGGTACCCGCAATGCAAACATTTACAGGTGCTTTGTGAAAAAGGTTCCAGAACTGCACAAGGCTCCATCATCCAACCCTTCATGAAGATGCAGCGGCGAGCAATGATGTAGTTACAGCTGCTACAGTGAACAACCACACTGTTGCCTCTTCAACGAGAAATGAAGCGTGCTTACTTCAGCTTATGAATATAATGGTTCGACGCACTCATATGAATGTGTTGTGGGATGGGTTCACAACTTCTTCCCTTTTTATAACGCTGCCGCCAAGACGGCACGTTTGAGGGGCACCCCTGTCACGGAGGGGCCACCCCTGTCACCACTGAGTTACGGAGGAAATCGACACCTTTCGTTATCCCTTTCCTCTCATCGACAATCAGGAGCACACAGTCCAGTTTTTTGCCAACGGCACTGACTGCATCATGGCTGACAAAGATAATATAGATATACGTTATGTGCCGAGTCTGTTCGGTGATGTCAGTGAGACAGAAATCTAGCACCCCAGAGGCCAAGTTGACCTACTCATTGGGTACGAGTATGCAGGATATCCTCCCACGAAGCTGAATGTGGTAGATCATCTACTCATCTTGGGGAACAGATTTGGGAAATGCTTTATCGGAGGTACCCACCCAGCCATTTGGGAGAGAACGAGACGAGTATTCACTGCAGCTGCGATGATTCACCATGTTACAGCATGCAGAATAGATGAATTCCTTCAGCTGGAGAGCATTGAAGTTGAATGCAATCCCCTTTGCGCTAACTGCAGGTGTGGCAATTGTCCCATTGGGTCCAAGGATTTCACCTTGAAAGGAGAGAGAGAAAGAGAGAGAGCCCAGAAGGGGAGCCATGGGTTCAAGACGTTTGTTGCTACCTGGATTGGCGAAATACAAGAGGCCACTGAACCTCAAGACTGGTGGTATAGTGCAGAGGAGAACTGAATGTCGCAGATTACATCACCAGGGGCAAAACTCCATCTGAGATTGGACCTGATAGTGTCTGGCAGCAGGGACCAGCATTTCTGCAACAGCTGGTGGTGGCCAAACAAAGCTGCTCAGAATGTGCCCTCCCGGAGAGAACCAAAGTGGTGATGGTTGCTGCAACAAATGAATTTGACACCTTGTCCAGCAAAATAAATATCAACAGGTACAGTAGCTACAAGAAGCTCCTCAAGATGACGGTCAGAGTCCTTGCTACATATGACAGAAAGAATTTCAGACGAGCAACGAAGTTCTCACAGCGGGAGACATCGAGCAAGCTAAGCTATTCTGGATCAGTGTGTCAGGGGCCTCTGATGACGACTTTAAAGGATGACAAGGGAGCCTTGGATCTGTTTGGACCGTATACCACTCGTGGCGAGGTGAATGAGAGGGCTATGGTATGGTGTCATATTCAACTGCTTGCCACCCGAGCTGTCCACTTAGATGTTGCTGTCGACTACAGCGTGCAAGGGTTCTTGCAAGTCCTCTGAACAGGTATGCAACTTTTTCACAGCTCCGCGGATTTCTGTGTTTTTAAAAAATCCTACGACGAAAAAAATCCGCACTTCAGCTCGTTTCCCACCATGGCGACCGCGGAATTGTCCACCGGCACGATATTGCTAGCGCACATTGTCTGGCTCCGTATTTTGTATACATACATGTAGCATAAAAAGGTGCAGGACACAAACTCCGTGCGCATTTCTCAGCGTACATGTATAGTCTTGCCGTTTTATAAACGAGTCGCTAGAGCGCCCTCTATCGACTATAGACTGATTCCGCCTTTTTTTTCGCGGTAATGAATACAGTAGCCTATGTACAATACATCGGGATATGGACACTATACCTTTGCACGCGCTGGGTAGATACATTGGGAAAACTGTTTGGATATCGATTTACGCACGTGTCAAAATGACTTCTAAAAGGAAGGACATCATCGAACGAGAAAAAGGACAAGAGTAAAAACTGTTGTTAAAGGCGTAACAAATGCTTGGAAATGGGACTGGTTGGAGAAGGAAGTGGATGAAGTTCCTCTTGCTGAAGGCATGGCACATTGCTTGGTGTGCAGGAAGGAGATGAATTATCGTGCAGGCATGAGAATATTCCGTTTTTTTTCCTCAAAATTTGTGGTCTTCGAGTTCAATGTAAATTTGAAATAAAATTTGGGGGTGAGTTGTCCGGGAAAAATGTTGGATTACCACTCTGGAGCTAAAAATCCCCTTTATTCCGAGTACAATTTCTGAGTTGTGACATCGTTTTATTTTCCGTTTCAATAAAGTAGGAGCTCCTACACAATATAACGTGTTTACGTGATTTACAAGGCTCATTGCAACGCGTGTACGTGTACATAATGATTACTACCATCTATTATATAACTATGATTACTACACGTATGGAAAACCCTAGGAACCAACGAACAATTTGTGCTCGCTCCCTTAACTATCGTTGGTCCGGACAGTCCGCTGTACGAGGTGCGATCAAAAAGTTCTGAGACTGTTCCTGTTGCGAACGAACGGAGCACAGCACAGTAATGTGCATATAGCAGGTGTAAGCAATAACTTTCGTAAGTATTCCAAGTTACATCGCTTGATCAAAATCAGCACCTGTGTTACACGCATTTTTGTGACCACTGGTAAGTGCGCATTTGCGATTTCACCATGGACCTAAAACTTGAGCAGAAGCAGCACCGTGTCGAAGTCTGGGAGGATCTCCTTCAACAGGCCCGGGATGACCCAAACTTCATGTCGAGGATCATCAGCGGTGACGAGAGTTGGGTCTACGGCTATGACCCAGAGACCAAACAGCAGTTTTCGCAGTGGAAGAGCCCCAGTCTCTAGACCGAAGAAGGTGTGTTATGTCAGGAGCGCAACCAAGAGTATGCTCATCGAATTCCTCCCCCAGGGTCAGACTGCCAACACTGAGTTCTACTGCACCATTCTGAGGCGTCTGAGGGAGAACATTCAGCGCAAACGGCCTGAACCGTGGCACGCTTGCAATTGGGTGCTCCAACATGACAATGCGCCCGCTCTCGCCCGCAAAAACACAATCGTCGCGCCCCCGCCCCCCCCCCCCCCCCACTCGCTGGATTTGGCTCTCTTCAACTTCTTTCTGTTCCCCAAAATGAAGTTCGAGCTGAAGGGTCGGTGTTTTGACACTGAAGGAGATCCAGTGAGAATCGCAGATGGTGCTTGACGCGCTTATGGAACAGGATTTCTAGGGAGCGTTCCAAGCGTGGCAGGAGCGCTGGGAGCAGTGTATCGTTGCACAAGGGTTAACACGTGTTCACACGTCCTCCGACGCGAACTGGTTAGGGGTTCACCACACTTCAAAATCAAATCTGGAAATCGGGTTGAAATAATATTTTATTCATACATTTGAAACGGTTCAGTCAACTAAAACATTATGGACAGAGATGTTATAAACTCCCCAGAACTAGCAGCTTCTATGTTATGAACTCCCCAGAACGAGCAGCTTCTATTTTATACAACCTAGAAAGCGACATCAAGTGCAAACGTGGCCGCCAACAATGCTGTGCAAGTTGAGGTCGTGCCCTGGATGGACGCAAGAGGACAATTTTTGGTGCACCTCACCGTAGCAATGAATAGTGTTGCAATGAATTTCTATTTAAATTATCATATACATACACTATTTTAGCAGACAACAATTTATAAAAATGTTTTTATGGTGTAGAAATTGCTGTACAACTTTGAACTGTAGAAGATTGCTATTTGGGCAGTACATGTATTCATATTATTTGTACGTAAATTTCCGTGCATTGTATGAGCTATAACAGTAGAGTACTTCGCAAAAACACCAGAAGTTGGCCAACAGTTTGCAAAATTATGTACACTGGCCATAAACAGTTGTTTGCAAAGGCTATTAGCAAATGTTCATGCTGTCATGGGTCATGTACATTGTAGGTGGAACACGTTGCAGCACTGAATGAACAGATCGTTAATAGTTAACATGGAATTATTAATGAAATTATTTACGTCATCAGTTACCTTAGTTGTAATTACCGAAATACTGTCACCAGAATTTGAAAACTAGACACTGTGACTTCTTCAAAATATTGCTGTGAAATTAAAGGTAAAAATCAGGCTTTTTTGCTGGACTCGGGCCGAGTCCTCGAGTTAGTCGAGTCATGACTGTCCAAGTCAGAGTCCTTCAAAATCGGGACTCGAGTTCTCCAGCACTGGAACAGAACTGTTTTTGTTGAGAAGACGCACCTATTACTAACCCCAAAAGTACACAATTTACAATCAAGGTATATATATATATATATATATATATCCGGAATTCGACTTAAGCGAGGTCCCGATATCTTCAACAGTCCATCTACGTAAACACGTATGTTTACATGTATGCACATGGATGGCTCCAACGTAACTCGCTATAACGGGCTACAGACACGTTATTTGAAACAATTTCCTGTATCACTGTAGCATTTTTCCCATTAAAAGTCATCACTTTACTCGAATTCTATATTGTTCTTACCTAAAAGTATCTCTAAACATGACAATAAACCACCGAATGTCATCATAAATCTTTATTCCGTGTCACGTTTGTCTAAGAAACTCTGCATATGCAATCTGCATGCACTTGGGCGGTCACGTGACTGATCATTATTCAACCGACAGAGGGTGCACTATTGTGAGTTTTCACGGATCCGTACATTCACTTTTTTATCGCTAATTTTTCACTAGTGTCTTACTACTGAGAAATCTCAAAGAAAGGATGCCTTGTTTAAAGTTTTAGGCTTCGATTTCGGTGAGCGTCGCATCCTTTAGAAATTGCTATGCGGTCACGTGGACACCGCACTGAGCCAGTGATTGGGTTTTCTATCCAGTCACATGTCCACTGCCAAGCCAGCTTCTGCCTCTGATTGGAGCAGCATCCTCAAAGGTTTTCAATGCGGTCCTTATTTGGACACCACAAAGAGCCAGCGATTCGACTGTCGGTGTGCGGGCCAAACTGAAAACAAGGATTGGTTACGGTTATGGTTACGGTCCATTGTATTATGCTTATGTGTGACCAAATCGATCACAATGGCACGTGTACACTGTCTATGTCTTGAAAAGATGAAGGCGATAGCAATTAAGACTCATGAAGAAAAGTTTCGCTTTGGTTGACACTTTTTTGGTGACTATTTTTGACAGCAGTTTCTTTTGGACTGGCTGTACACAATATCATATTCTTTTGCCGGGAATGTAGTGTAGCTTTGAGATATCCGAGTTTGACTTATCGCGATTTTACTGTAATGAAGTTAACCAAGCTTTCGATGACGAGCACCTTCCTCAGAGATGATGGCGGGGCGTTCTGTGGAATGAACGCGTTAAATTCTACGTTGATGCCGTGGGGAGCGTGTTTCCAAGTTGAAATTGATGCGTTGTTCTAAAACTTGCTGGCATGTTGATGGGTGCACCTCAATCACAGGTCCCCGTGGAACATTTTTCATCCGTGGATCAGAGATGTAGTCCCTGCAAGTCCCTGCAAGTCCATCACAAGCCCTCCAGTCCTAATCCCAACCACAAGCTATTCAAATGAGCTTTGACAAAGGCATTCCTTTGTCATTGTTCATCCAGTTACTTGTGACCGGCTTTATGAAAGGACTTCTAACTGGGCTTGCTAAAGTACTTGTGAAAGGACTTGCAGGGACTCAACTCCAACGTCTGCCGTGGATATTTCACCTGCACCACTACAAATACAGTCTAATGTATAACATGCAAGCATTGTGGCAAGCTATACATCGGGGAGACCAAGTGCCATCTGGCCGACCGCTTTACTGGACACCTCCGTAGCGTCCGGCTGAACCAGCCTGGCCTCGCAGTTGCCCAACACTTCATCACGACTGCACACTCCACCTGTGACATGATCGTGTACGTCCCGACAATGACTCTAATTGATGCCCAGTGCCGTTCGTTAGAACAACGTATCATTTTCAACTTAAGAACGCACTCCTCGCACTCCTCCCCCTCCCCCCCCCCCCCCCCCCCGACGGCATCAACGTGGAATTCAACACCTTCATTCCACCGAAGAATGCCCCGCCATAGCATCCCTGAGGAAGGTGCTCGTCACCAAAAGCTCGGATAACTTCATTATGTGAGCACTATTTCTTAACTTTCCATCTTACTATATATATATATGGACTATATAGACTCTGCATAAAAGTAGAAACACACAAAGGACACTTACAGCTACCCTGCACATAGTAGGCTGCTCAGAGTAGAAAGGACTTTAACTTATACAAGTTGAATATGGCTTAAACAACCTTTTCTTCTGAGCTGACACGTATGAGTGCAGCTAGTCTGCTAACACAGGATGAATATGACATGAACTATTTGCACTGTCCAGCTCACATGATCCGGATCTTGAGTGAAATAAACAGTGCCCGCTACACCATTGTTCCCACTTCAAACATATCAACATTACCTCTCAACTTTGACATTTCTTAGGCTCATGTAGTACGGCACTGAAAGAGTAATGATTTGGGATTAATTCCATACAGCTGCTTAACCAGCTCGCTAAAAAGTCTTGCTAACTATAGTGGGAAACACTTTGCTAACGTTAGCAGTATTTCACAGCCAAGTCCTGCTAACGCTTGTGCATGCATGGAGATTTGTATTGTTATGTTACTATTTAAAAAAATATTTGCCTCTGAGGGTGTATTTGGCATTTCCGACAACCAGTCGGAAAAGGCTTTGTTTTTGTTCTGATTTTTAAATGTTTTTTTCCTATTTTAGTTCTATCCCAAATCCCAAAGACTTTGTACAAGAATTTTGTCGGCACTTTGGTCACTAAACAACCTCAGATCTTAATCAAACTTAATACAAACAAAGATCCTCAACTGAAATTGTTTCTCTTAGAGTGACATCATGATGACTTCATCATGTGTCACGTGACGTCATCTTAAAGGTGCATTTTTCAAGTACCCATATCTAGAGAACCGTGTGTCTGATTCAAACCTGGTATGTTGGTAGACCAGCAAGTGTTATAGATGAAAATTTAGGTGACGTCATCATACGATTTTATAATAATTTTTAAGTTTTTGAATCTTAAAGTTTCTTAGGCTCAATACCAGTATTATTTTTGTCAGCACGCCGGGGCACGTCAAACCTGCTGCACGGCGCCGCGCGCCGCGGCCCGCCGACGCCGCAGACCGGATTAGGAGTCCTGCATAACAAAAGGAGAATATTTGCATATCATTGCATTCCAGCACTGGCAGCCCGCTGCGGCGCGCCGCGCTGAAAAAAACGGCTCTCGACGAGCACAAAATGTAGAACAAATATTTGAGAAATGTCGAATTGTTTCCCCCCTTGTCTAAACTAAAAGCAAAGACAAAGCACTACCAGCATTTCCACTTCAATTACGTGATGGTAGCTCACAAAAAAAACGTGTTTTTCTTGAGGTCTGATTCTGATTCGGCGTGCATAGCGTGCTATGATGGATGCTAGCGCGTAATTGTGCGCACATGATTACTGGTCGATCAACGAGCGACACCAAGACAGCGGTGACACAAACCAGAATTTCAGAAAATAGATTTCATTAGAGTCAATCTTATAAACTCGCCTTCAACCGTTTATGCAAACTTTTGAATCATGCCTTCATGTACGTCTTTGACTTAACCCGGCCCGTCAGGCTTTGGAAAGTTTGGTTCCTCGTACCGTGCATGCTCCACGTGCGCGGGCATACAAGACTCGACGGTACAACACCTGTCCCTTGCACGCACCCGTCCCTTGCACGCACCCGTCCCTTGCACGCACCCGTCCCTTGCACGCACCCGTCCCTTGCACGCACCCGTCCCTTGCACGCACCCGTCCCTTGCACGCACCCGTCCCTTGCACGCACCCGTCCCTTGCACGCACCCGTCCCTTGCACGCACCCGTCCCTTGCACGCACCCGTCCCTTGCACGCACCCGTCCCTTGCACGCACCCGTCCCTTGCACGCACCCGTCCCTTGCACGCACCCGTCCCTTGCACGCACCCGTCCCTTGCACGCACCCGTCCCTGGTTCTTGCACAGTGTAATTATAAATGTAATCTGTGTTGGATTCAAAAACAAATAATTTTTCAGTTGCAGATTTTTACACAATCCGGCCAAGTAAAAAACACCAGCTGATCGTCCGGGTTTTTTTTCAGAAAGAGGAGGATGAGGGCCTTCTTATTTTTTTTTAAAGATGGCCACCAAGCATTTAAATTCAAAATGGTCACCAATTTTTTAGTTCAGAATGACCACCAGCTTTATATTAGCTACTTAGCTACTATATATGCCGTTCGCGCTGGCTTTGTAGAAGTCTAAATTATCAGGAAATAAAAATATGAGAAGAACAAAATTAAAAACTGCGGCTTTAAAAAAAGAATGTTGGGACGATCAACTGGTGTTTGTTTACTTGGTTTAAAGACGAGGTTGCGTACCATTTCCATTTCAGTCCCTGAAGTTGATTATTGCAAAAGCCTGACTGGGGTTGTTTTGAAAATATTGTCAAGAGTTCCAGGAACATTCCTTGATCTTGACGCATACTGAGCGCTGCATGCAATACTGAGCGCTGCATGCAATAATGATCGGCGAATAGCGTGAATGGATCGATTAATTCCCCTCATAAAAGCATACGAAAATTCCACACAGCTTTAATTTTGGCTTCTTGTGATCAGCAAAGAGTACAAGGATGATTTCCTTCGACTGATCCTCCTGTTTCAAATATGGCATATGTTTCTGCCATTTTCCATCGGTGAAATTCGACGGTACTTTCATGCATCGCCAGTAGTCAGTACAGTATGCAGGGTACGTGCGTCAAACGTGATCGTGTCACCATGGAGCATATAGTTCATGTCGGCATAACGAACGCCGTAAGGTGTATGTGGTTTGTGAACGTCTGCGCCCACATGGTACTGTACCGAACTACACGTACTAATCTCCACACAAAACTGCAGCAACCTCGTTTCCCAAACTGTCCTTATCGCGCAAAACCATTGAAAGAAACCGCAGACTGACTGGGGGTGAGATTGCGCCAGCGTGTTGAATGAACGGATCGGATAAAAACAGTGGGCGAGTTCGATTTATTAAATCATTTTACATCCAAAGTTAAAGTTTCCGTCGTCACCGCACTTGGTATGGTAGGGGTGTCGAGCGTCGGCCGTCGTTCTGCATGATCTTATGAGAAATGTTCATTCGCAAGTTTGTCTCGCTTTTTGTTAAAAATGTATTGCCTTTTGCGATGCGAATCCAGCTATTTCCATCACTGTGCACTTTTGTTTTCCTAGGGGCCTTGGTTGAACCTTTGGTTATTGCAGCGCGCCGCGGCGGCTCGCCTTGTATAAATATAGCACAGCGCGCCGCGGCGCGCTTCGTATGTTCTCATTTACATAACAATCGTTATAATGAGCTGGAGGCTGGTCTGGGCGCCGGGCTGCGCCGCACTTTGAGGTGAAAACCAAGCCTTGAAAAAGGCGCCGTGCTGCGCCGCAGCGGCTCTCCGAGTAAAATAATACTGGTATTGGGCCTTAAAGCCATATCTCATCAACAGAACATGCTGAATTCAAAATTCTTTTTGTCATAGCTTTGTTAGCTCCTATGTTCTTTCTATCAATGAGAAAAATGTGACACGTCATCATGACGTCATAAGCTGATTTTCTATGAATTTTTTAATGTTTCAAATTTCATTGTACTCTCAAAATTTTAGTCATTGATCAGATTGACCCCAATCTTGACAGGCGAAGACCACGTTGCAAATGTTTGCTTTGACAAGTGACGTCATGATGACGTCATCACGGGTCACGTGACATTGTCTTAAAGGTGCATTTTTGAAGGGCCCATATCTGGAGAGCCGTAGGTCCGATTATGTTCAAACCTAGTATGTTGGTAGGCCAGCATGTGTTATAGATGAAAATTGAGATGACGTCATGTCAAGATATGTTTTTTTTTCTTTAACCTTTAAGCCATATTTCGTCAACAGAACATGCTAATTTCGAAATTGATTTTGTAATAGGTTTGTTAGGTTATAGGCACTTACAAATAAATGTTAAAAATGTGTGACATCATGATGACGTCATCAAAATGTTCTTTTTTTTTAAACACATGTAAGGGTAGTTTCGATTGCCATGAAAATTGGTGGGCAGGTAGATACTGTCACTAGTACGCAAAATCTATAAACGGTTTTTATTTTTAATTTTGTTTTATTTTTGGTAACAAAAAGCGTGTTTTGGAGTATGCCATATACTTTGTTGACAACATGAACATATAAATTGTAACTGGCACTTTCGTCTGTAAACAAGCTCAGATCTTTTTTAAAATTGGCATAGACACACTGAAATTGAATGCCAAAGAGTGACGTTATGACGTAATTATGTGTCATGTTACATGAGCCTAAATGTCAAATATTGTGCATGAATTTTGGGTCATAAATTTAACCTCAGATTTTAAACAAACTTTGTATAGGCGCGGCCTACACATAGACCCTGTAATGAAGGTTTACATGTAGCTTGATCCATAAAACAAAAATCGGAAAAGCCCCACGTTCTGTTCTAAACAAACGCAGACCTCTAGTTAAACCCTGTTATCGGGTAACCGCGAACAGCAGCCGCCGTATTAATACTCTGAATAAAAAGAAAGGAAAATTCATGATCTTACAAAAATAAAATTCTGCAAGTTCCGGAGAAGCCTAAGTCCGCCTTCTTTGTTCCTGACGTTCTTCATCTACTCCCCAATAAGTGGGGAGTGAAAGTCCTGTTTGTGAACACCATTCGCGTGTTGGTTGTCATCTTCGAAACTTTTGGATTGTGCATTCGGAGGTAGCACAGATTTTCTTTGCTAGCTCGGTTAGCACAGAATGGCAGGTCTTTAGCAAAGAATCCAGTGTTACTGAAATGAAATGAAATTGTTTCCTGATCTCCAGTACCCGTTTTTGTCAAGACATTATCAACTCATATCTTCTGATTCCGGCTCTACGGCATGCACATTGTCCTTCCTTTGTATAGTGATGACATCTAGGTCCTCTGCCATCACCACCTGGCCGGTGTAGTCCGTCTCCGAGGCCTGCTTGAGGAGAAGTTCCACTGACTCCTCTCCCTCTTCTAGTGTCTCATTCAGAGGCTTGAAGCGCTGACTGACATGGAAGAGGACAAGGTTCTTGGCATTGATGCTTTTAGCAAAGGCTGCCGCCATGGCTAAGAGAAAGAGCACATGAAATAATGAATTGAAAGATCAGTCTAAGAAACACTGTACAGAAATCAAAATAGTAAAAAGTAGCTACGACTATAATGAATACATAAATGTTGAAAGAAATGTGTGAGATGAATTTACACATGGATTTTGTTTTAGTACACCAATGCATGCTCGGTGCTTTCTAAGTACCTGCAAGAGCATTTTCACCAGTGTACTTGGATGGGACTCGAACCCACAATGTCCTGCTTTTTAGTGTAACCACACAATTTAGACAAGTCTACTGTTGGGTCACAAAAAATATTTGTTGACTTGAAGGTTTTTGCAGTTGGGTTACACATAAACTGCACATAACCTGGTAGGAGAAAATCCCTAACACAGAAGTCTTCAACTGTGCTGATCTCCCAAGCATCCACATTCTCCTGATTCGAGCTCAGCTGCACGGATGGGCAATAAGCAACTCCCCAAGCGACTCTTCTACAGTGAGCTGTCACAAGGGAAGAGATCTGTAGATGGGTAGTGCAAACGCTACAAGGAGATGCTCAAAGCCTGTTTGCGCAACTTTGGCATTGACCCAAAAACACGGGGGATTGTCTTGCTGAGGACAGGCGTTCTTGGCACAGTCTCATCAGAAGGTTCAGATTATACATGTATCTGCCTGATCTCCAAGAGACCATTTTCAGCATGTATCAGGCTGATTAGCTGCTTATCACCGACTCACATCTACAATCCCAGCAGTGATGTCATGGTCATCACCCCAAAGGATTGACAAACACACACCTTAATTTATTCACCCTAAACACCCAGGGTGCATGCAAAATCATATTAAAATTGGAGAATTTGGGACTGTTAGAGTTAAGTACATGTATGCATTTTGTAGGAGCCAGATAGGTTTAAGTAAAGGCATTCTGAACTCCGCATTTGTGTTCACTGTACAGTGACAATCTTTCAATTTTGTTTTGTACATTCAACCATGAAGTGCGCATATAGGGCGCAGTAAGGAATGGCATTATTTATTCGTTCCTTGCATCTATCAGCACCACGTTATCCTCATTCTTCGACTTGGCTTGCTGCACATCCAATTCAGAAAGTTTTGATGTAGATCATTTAAAATTTGAATTCTTTTGTATGACACTGCCTGCGTGGTACCCACTGCTATGTCGGATTCCAATAGGCAAGCCAATCTCGGCAAGGTTGAGTAGTTAAGACATCTGCACTAGTAAGCAAGAGGTCATGGGTGTTAGTCCCGCCTGAGTATGTGTGGAAGTTTTCTCAATGGCTCTCAGAAAGCATGGAGCATATGTTGGAAACTCCCACCAAAAAAGTCCCACCTGCCCATGCACGTCATTCCAAGCCTCTTAACTCTCGGAGCTACATGTACCAACGGACTGTAACAACATGACAAATAATTTGTCTTTTTAATTACTAAAAATTTGTTCGGCCAATAAGGGTGACACTCCATGTATTCCTCAATCAATGCTTCTAGTTTGAGGTTCTCTGGTCACCTTTAACCTGGGGATTCCCCATTGAGAGCAATAAATCTGAGAAGTACTGGCAGTGTGACTAAGCCATATGGAATTGTGTACAAATTTGATCCCTTTGTGTACAGCTACTCTTGCCGCTGGCTATCAAGGTTGGCAATCAATCACTGTTACTTTGACAGTTCCTTGGGTAAACCACAGCTGTTTCCAACCAATTGATGACCTGTAATGGCCTCAGGGGTTGCTGGTTGCTGGTTGGCTGGCTTTAGCTGTCTGGCTGTATGGCAGTTATACATGGTTTGGGGCCATGGATTTGGACCATTACTTGAATTAGAAAAAAGAAAGGGTGAACCAACATGTACATTTCCAGTGGGCTTGAATTAGTAATATGTGGGCCCAGGGACCTCCATTCAACCTTTTCAAAGTATTAGACTTGTATTTTGTCCCCCAAACGAGGGTATATACGCGTAATACAAACGGACTGTTCACAACAGTCCACAGGAACAACCGCGTGATTTTGTTGACCTGGTGGCTCCGAGGGTTAATACTGCTTTTTCAAATATCAGGGGCTTTCGTACTAACTCTGCAGTCCTTTGTTTATAATAATTCACCCAACTTGTTGGCTCTGTCAGAGAACAGATTAAATAGTGACATTTCTTCTGACTCCTTCAAATTACCTGGATATATTTTTCATCATCTTGACCATCCTCCTTCTCAAGGTCTAGGAGTATATGTTTGTGAAACTTTGACTATTGCTCGTGAACACTCTTGAATGTACATGTAGCTCTATGCGTTTTCGCCTTGACCTTCTCTCTCTATTCCACTACTTACTTGTTCTTTCTATACTGTTCACAATCATCTCCTTCCTGCACAGTGCTGGATGCTATATCTGACAGCATATCTGACAGCATATCTGACAGCATTGAACGTGCTCTTTCACAACATCCTGCTGCTCAGATTATGGTTTTTGGTAACTTCAATGTTCAACACAAGGACTGGCAAATTCATTCTCGTCACACTGACAGTTCTGGTATTGCAACTTATAATTTCTGTGTATCAGATGGTATCTTCCCCAACTCATGTCCTTGATCATCCGTCTGATGGTAGGTACCTGCTTGATCTGATCATGTGCACAAATTCAAGTGACTGTTGCCAAGGTTCTTTCTCTCCCATTGGTATAAACTCAGATCATTCAATTTTTTCTGTATCTGTTACATATTCATCATCCTCATCTACTTTCCATCCTTTTCACCGTACTGTTTTCCAGTTTGGAAAGGCGGACGAGGATGGATTTCGTTCTTTTCTTGCTGATGTGCCATGGTCATCGATACTCAGTCTCGGTCCTGATTTAGCAGCCGAGGAGATTTCCCAATGGATCATTCCCAACCCTGGTATACCACAGCCTTTTAGCAGCTGCAATTGCCCATTGCAACCACTTTTTCAAGAAGTACCATCTGCCAGTCTTGTTGACTTGACTTGCCGACTCAGACTTGAGTCAGACTCGAGTAGCAATTTTTTTTTTTACTTCAGACTTGACTTGACTTAAAAGAACATGACTTGACTTGAATAAATTCGACTTGCTGACATTAACACTTTTGTTAAAATAAACACAAACTTTTGGGCATACGCAAATATCAGTTGCAAAAATGCCGTGCCTACAGTGCATAGTGAGCTGGGTGTCCAGCACTGGCCGACTGCATGGAGAATCAAGACAGCATACCAGGTTGATTTTGTACCGTACATGCGCGCCAGCCTATGCGTGGTCATTTGTCATGGGAATTTTAATTTTACTATGTTCAACAATTGACTTGAGGCTTGGTTCTTGACTTGGAAAAATTTGACTTGGGATTTGATTTGACATGTGAATATTTGACTTGTGACTTGACTTGAGAAAAAATGCCTAGGTTTCAACACTGCCATCTGCTGGGGACATCAGAATCTCAGCGCCTTTTTCATGAAGCCTGTAACCGCTGTAAGCAAGTTTTAGAGGACGCTAAGCAGCAATTAAGCTAACTCTGTTGCTGATTCCATTGCAACCCAAAAGCTTGGTTCTCGGGACTTTAAGCGGATTGTCAACAATGTACTTTATCGTAACAAGTCTTCCATTCCTCCTCTTTTTCACAGACCCAAAGTTCTTACTTCACTAGATAAAGGCAGATCTTTTTGCTGATAATTTCGTTTCTAACTACTCTCAACGACGAGGGACATCCCCTCCCAACTTTTCCCTCCCGTACAGGTAAAGATGTTTCTGTTCCTCTTTGTCAGAATAATTCAGTGTCTGGATTCTTCAACAGCTACTGGTCCTGACGGAATTCCTGTAATTGTTCTAAAAATGCATTCACCTGAACTGTATCTGCTATCCTTGCCAAGCTGTACAATATGTGCTTGGTTGATTCAGTTTTTCATTCATCTTGGAAAGTGGCGTCTGTAGTCCCTGTCTGCAAGGGATCTGGTGAGCGTTCAGTGCCTACTAATTACTGACCTATTAGTCCGCTTCCTGTAATAAGTAAGATCTTTGAATGCTTTATTAATCAACAGCTTCTCAGTCACCTTGAGGACAATGACCTTCTTACTGACTGCCAGTATGGCTTTTGCAATTCCCGTGCTCCACTGGTGATCTGCTGTCCATCATCACTGGTAATTTTAATAGGGCTTTGGACATTAGGGGCGAGGCTCGTGTGGTAGCTATGGACATATCCAAGGCTTTTGACAAGGTCTGGCACAAGGGCCTTCTGCACAAGCTTCAGTCATATGATGTGTCCGGTAGAATGGTATCTATAATCTCTGATTTCCTTTCCAACTTCTACTTGTTCTGTCATTTCTGGTGTACCTCAGGGCTCTGTTCTCGGTACAACCCCATTTTTGATTCATAATAATGATTTGTCGATAATGTCTTGTCTCTGTGTTTCTTCCAATTCTTCTAGCACTCTCGCTACAAACTGAATGCTTCACTCAACAATGATCTGGAGAGGGTGTTGACTTGGGAGAATGACAACGTAAAAACTAAACTGTTGTCTTTGTCTCAATCTAGAGATGATTCATTCCCTTCACTTCATATGGGTCCCTTGACTTTGCCCGAGGTATATGACCTACATCTTCTTGGACTTGTAATCTCCCCTAACCTCAGCTGGGAGAAGTATATCTCAGATATTGCCAAGAGTGCTTCCATGCAGGTTGGTTGTCTTTATCAAGCTCGGAAGTATCTACCTCCTGATGCTATCCTGTACCTTTACAAGACAACTATACATCCTCTTGTTCCCACATCTGGGCTGGTGCTTCTGCTTGTCACTTCATATCTTTATTAAATAGAGTACAGAAGTGCATAACAATTTGGTTGGAGAAGAGTTGGGCTCATCCTTACAACCACTTTCTCACCGGAGATCTGTTGCTACTCTTAGTCTGTTCTATAGGTATTTTCATGGGAAATGTTCCACCGGCTTGTCCAGCTTGGTTCCTTCAATTAGGGTGTTTGAGCGTGAACCTCTGCTCTCCGTCTGTTCCCACTAATATACTCTAGCTGTACCTAGATGTAGAACAAAAAACTATGCCAATACTTTTTTCCCTCGTTTTGCATCTCTGTGAAACATTTGCCTGGTGCATGTTTTCCTTCATCTTATGATCGCTCTTGCTTCAAGAGAAATATTAATTTCTACCTCTTGCATCTTTGATTTTTTTTTCCTTTGTAGCTCCATACCTCGAGTGGCTCTTCATGTTTCCTGAACTGTGGAAATCGTCGCCAAAAAGACCAGCAGTAACAGGAGGATTTCACTTGAGCTGCTTGCAGCAAAAAATAAGACTTTTATTATGCCCGTTGCCTCTAATTACATTACAAAATGCATTTTTCCTTGCTCGTCGCCCTGTTCACATCGAATGTTTTAGCGCGTCCATGCACAAGAAGAAAATTCTCTACACAGTAAATGGTGCATGCACGTGCTTCCGATTCTTCTGATATATATGGACCATATCTATGTACCCTAAACTCCCCACGCGCGGACGCATCACGCGCGCCCAGACACGTTCCCCAGCTGGAGGAGGCGGCAAGGCCTGATCCTTGTTGGGTCACTGCTGTGATCCCCAATGAGGATCATGATCCTGCTTCCAAAAACGAGTTCAAATACTACTTAATTCCTTCCTCTTGCATCTTTGATTCTTTTTTTCCCTTTGTAGCTCCATACCTCGAGTGGCTCTTAGCCTTGTTTGGGGGTGAACAAAAAGATACACTCTACCCTACCTGGTGTGGAATGACCAGCCTCGATGCATTTCTCAACCATTTCATTGTGGAGTGTAGCCTCATGAACCAAGATATCTGCATCATAAGCAATCCTGCTGATCCGCGTTGAGTCCTTCGTGTCCCCTAGAATGACTGTGGAAGATGGAGACCATTGAATCATGTCAAACAAGGTTAATGACAGTGGGTTGAGCATATGAAATTCGTTGTGCTACCTTTTTAGAAAGCGTCCAATTCATCTGGCACTTCACTGCAAAAATTATATGGGCAGAAGGTCTACCTTACACTAAAACCTTGCTCAGTTGGTCATAACATTCCGCCTGAGCATGCTGCATGAGTACCTGCTAAGTTTTCTCATCTTTAACCTTTGCCTTCCTTCCGAGCTTCCTTCTATAATTTTATCTTATTTTCCATCCAAGTACCTATTTGGTTTCCCTTTGCCTTCCTTCAATCTTTCCATCTTATTTTTGTATCCTTGTAATCACTTGTTTTCCTCATCTTTTCCTATTGCCATTGCCTATTTTGAGGGTTATTTGTATTTCATATTGGGGTTAGGAAACCATTGTTGTTTCTTTGTGAATTTAAACAAATGTATTCTTCGTGTTTGTGACAAAGACAGGCAGCACTTGACATGACCCCAACTTGTACACTACAAAATACATGCAGTGATACCACAGCATGCTGTGCTGATCCCACCGGGCTTCATGAATGCAATGAGGTGAACACAGTGTGACATCAGCGCGTCTCAAATCTATTTACATCAAAGAAACTATTTTTCTTTTTCTCTTTTTAGTCTTTTCCTTCCACCCACCCTTACCTATTTTCCGTCCTGGTATTGACGGTCCGATTGCTTCAGCTGGAGTAATGACCTCTCCACTTGGTGACACTATGTTCTCACCGCTTTTGATCTTACCATATAATGGACCAGGAGGAATCCCTTTTTCTTTCAAATACCCTGCTTTCAATCTGTCACCAAAAACAAATATAGAAATCAAACAATTAGAACAAATAGACATAATCAAGAGTGGCTAATGTACTGATGGAACCGTATGTTAGGGAAGTTGAATTGGTCTCACCAACGGTGGAAGTTACCCCACACATGGCTTGTTAGGTCTTAAAACAGGACGAAGTTCTCCAGCATCAGTTAAAGGTTTATCTTCTATTTAGATCTGGGCCATGGAAACCATTCAAACCCAACTTTTTCTGTCTGGTTGTAGTCCTTTACATAGGGTGGCTTGTAGCCCAATTCCACCCCTCATATGAGTAACACATTTTTATGAGGATGCAAATGAGGAAACATATGAAAATTACCTATGCAAAATTTCTTTCCAATCCCAAAGGGATTTACATTTATGACATATTCTACATACCGCACCATGTTCTAGATTAGAGGTACATTTCTAAGAACAAAGTCATTGAAGCAATCACAGCAGTTTTCATCCCGCATCAGAAAAAATTATACTGCACGAGTACAGTACCCGTGATTTTATAATAATTTGTTGTCAACATTTTGGCTAAGACAATGCCAAAAAGTCAGCGCAGCACAGGACAAAATTCCACAACATGGCTCCGAGTAGGGTTAAACTCCCTTTCCCTACCAACCCATTCCCACACTCCCTGCCTTTGGTTTCTGTGGGTACATGCTCTCCAGACCTACATGTACCTTCCCACTTGGGTTTTCTCATCAATGACGTAGCCAAAGCATGGGATGCGATGCTTCAGTGGGGCAGCTTTGACCGTAATTTTCTTGTCTTCATACCTGCGAACAAGAAATCAAAATGTTTCCAGTAGTTACCTCAGTACTGCATTTTAAGCAATGAAGTCCAAGTAAAAAATCCATTAAATACATGTAGTACAACAAAATCCTGTAGGTACATGTACATGTATGTAAAAATCTCACCAAGGAAATGGTTATTTAGATTTGTTTAAGCAAGGAAGAAGATGGTGAATTTTAAACATTTGGGGTAACATACCACAAGAAAATGAACCAAACTGCTGCAAACTGGTATTCCGAAAATCTACAAAATTAGCTGCCCTAACATTTTGAATGTAAAAGTTGCCCCCCCCCCCCCCCCCACCATACCTTGAAAGTATGCATTTTGAATCGGTACCAATCTTCTCAAATTTTGTGTTTATCCCCAAGTGCAATTTTCAATTAAATAGATTTCCCTTTTTCTGGAGGACTCCTGTCAGAAAGATAGTAAGGGAGTGTTCTTAAAAGGCGGAACATTCCTGTTCACTTTTAAACACTCCTTGTGGGAACATTCTGTTTTCCCATTGGGAATGCGTCGTGTCCCTGGTGTGGTCCCAGCTAGAACGGGCTATTCTAGGCCATGTAACACTGATGTTGATTGCTGAGAGAAGTCTGCGTCATTTTGAAGTTTTATGTAGATGGTGTATTGTAAAATTAAACAGCAAATTATTTCCGCCATGAAATATCAAAAAAGTGACTTTTGAGAACGGTTCCATTTGTCTACAAGTTGTCTTTGTGGGCAGCAAACAAATCTGATGTCATATGTGACCCGCTCTGGAAAAAGGTATATTATGTCGCAAAATATGAAAAATGAGTTTTATGTATGTTTGGAAAGCCTGCAATATAAGCTTTCATTTGGTACATGATAGAGCTCCAAAGCCCTTTCCATTCTGGAGATATCGCGTTTTTGCATATAAATTAGTTCTATGGAGTTCAAATTGCACAAAAGAGAAAACAGGCTTTGAAATAGCTAGTTCTAATACAATGCAATGGAACAATGCACTCTAAAAAGGTTATTTGTTCACTTTATACACTAAAATCAACATTGTTGTGCACCAAACCTGAAACTTTAGATGTTTAAGATGTCATTAAAGACACAAAAAAAGAATGAATGTTGACAAAAAAATTCACAATCTGAACTTGAAAGGGCCATTACACGGAAATGCATAGCGCGACTTATATCACCTTTTTCTGGAGCGGGTCACATATCACCTTGCAGCTGTTGTGTCTAAAAATAGATCCCTATAAAATTAATGAGGGTGTACGCAAACCAGTGCAGGGCATTCGCCATCCAAACGTGCGTTGTACATGCAGGACACGATCTAACCTGTTTTGACCTGGACATACATTGCACGTACATCTCCATGGCACGTATCCATAGTATCCCAGGTCAGGTCATGTAATGTCCCCATCATTGAAAGTTTCACACCCATGGGTACACAAACACACTACAAAAGATTATTACAAACAACACTTTGACGTTTGGAAGAATTAAACTGAGTATGCGAGCAGGCTGGGCACTGAGATTTCACCTTCCATCCAGTGCACAGTGACGACACGAGCCAACCTTTGTATCTTCGAATGTATGATTCCATGGTCTGGTCACGTCATCATATGTGCATATAGCCACGGGAGGCAAGTTCCACATGTGCACGCTACAATGTATATGCATGCTTATCCATACCAACATTTTGACGTTTTGCATGGAGATTTTGTATTATTAATGCATCACTATTCCAAGCTAATTCTGCCTCTGAAGTCAATGAGCTCTTTCTGGTGCTTACTGCGTACTGTCTCTATGAAACAGATGGAGGTTATGCTAACAAAAGCCCTGCAGACGATTTCACAAAACCGTACGCAACGGCATAGGACTTGCGCTATACAAATGAAGTACATGTACAATGTACCTCACAGGTAACTTGCAGTGGATGATCATTTCACTAGCAAATTTAATAAATAGTTTGAGCAACTAACGGCTCTACTATGCTCACGCTCAACTAGCTAAGTCATCATTTCGGTGTTTTTGCTGACAACTTACGCCACCTACAACAAGTGCGTAAGTTACACCATAATTTGTGGCGCAAGTCGGGAATTATGCACTGTATACCTTTCATGAAATCGATTTTAAAAATGTCACAGATGTTGCACAACTTATGCAATAAATTGTGGCGTAAGCAGAGTTTACATACATGTAATTCCGCAAGGTTTTTGTGAAATCGGCTGCTGGCGACTTGTTTTGCTAAGGTCAAAGTTCATGGTACGTACAGGAGCCAGCACTGCTTGTCTGGATCCATCTCAATATTACTGCCTTCCTCCTCTTGAGGGTGATAGTGTTCATCAGCTTCATGATCCGGATGCCAATCCTGCACACAGAAAGGAAACATTAACACTTACTGGCATTAGAAGGGCAGACACAGTAGAACGGATGTGATTAAGACTTGCTCATGTTTATGATTAAATATTCTCATTGGCTAATAAAAGACGACAGTAGCTCTTCCAATTCAAAAACAAATCAAAATCATCAGATAATTAAAAGCAGCATGCATTGTGGCAGAACTATGACCTGATGGCATGACCTGACCTTTGATCACCGTACATAATATGATGCCCAGGTAAGGTCATGTCAACATCTGATGAAAGTTTCATGCACATGCATATTCACACCACATTGCCATCATTAGGAAATGGACCGATCTGGATTTGACCATAAGCCCCGACGCCATTACCTCGGTCAAGCTTTACATTCAAGTACACAAACATTACGTGTAACGCGCGGCGACCCGGACAAATACATACACAATGTCGACGACGCGACTCGGTGTTCTGCCAAAGGCGGTGGATTTATATTCTTTAGGCGGGGACAAAATTAGCAAGCGGGCGAAAGTTAAGGGTTACAATTATTTTAAGGAGGGGTATGTACATAAAGTCATTTGTGAAGTCATGAAGGATGGTCAAGTTGCTGTTGCGGGGAAATGTTATCGAAGCATGAGGAAGAGTGACACGCTACATTGCTTAAATTTGTGTTTCGGAAAGGACGGGCTCGTTGAAGAAAGTAGATGTAGCCGTGTTGCTGGGTAAGTTACGACGCAATTATACCATAGTCTAATATTAAAGAAGACTCTTTACGTTTTCTGGTTACCTCATATATATTATACTTCTGTGCTTTCTACTGACCAAAAGAATGACTACTTTTGTATTTGAAATATTTCATTCCTCCTAGATTTCACCGATTTAATGGTATAATATCAGTGAATATTATTAACAGGTAACCAATTTGTAAGGCTAGAAAACATTATGTAGAGTTTTGGTTGATTGTTGGTGGCGCTGTTTATGGAGGCTGGGGTCAACGTAGGTCAGTGCGCGCAAGGCGGGAATTGCGGGCACGCGCGCGCGGGCAGCCAGTTGACGCTGAGACTCGAAAGGGAAAGCTCCAGATTCCAGTTGTCGCTAAAAAGGTAAATAACCAGGCAATCAGTAATAATTGTGTGTTCATCTTCAAAGTCACAGAAGAATAATTACAGAAATTAGATATTCAGAGAAATTAGAATCCTGTGTCACCGCCTCTTTACTTTTGTCTGTCTGTATTTAACCCAAAACACGCTACATTGGTGGCAGCGGTTTGTCCGTTTCCATTATCTCGTAGTTGCGAATCACTGCTTATTACCAACATGTCAGACACTACCCCGGTGCACAGCCCGTACGCCCGTCCGCCCCCATTTTCTCCGTCCGTTTTCCTCCCGGCCCAATGGTTCCATACAATTCCCCCGATTTTCGCCGCCCCGCAAGGCGACATGTCCAGTTTTGTGGTTGACATGCCGCACGAAGCTCCTCGTGCTTTTGACCCAGAGCGTTCGTTCCTGTCATTGCCGGGGATTGCTACGCCAGCGGCCGCCGGGGGTTATCTGCCTGAGGCATCCACACCGACACCGCCGCCCCGTGGTGAAGTACCGGAGCAACTCTTTAGCGGCGCTGTGTCACACGATGGGGCCATCGTTACACCGACTGGTTTACCAACCGTTTACTCACCACCCGTCGGTATCAGGCAGGACTCTGGAGGCAACGGGGACGCGGTAATACTTGGCAACGGTGGACCCACTGAGCGATTGGGGTACGGCGGCCAAGAGCAGAGACCCAACTTCGAGAGAGTATCACCAGTCATACCGACGGCTCATGCAGCATGTGGAGGTGCGTCGGTTGTGGGTTCACCGATGGGTTCGTCGGTTGCACCGATCGCTTCATCGGTTGTCCAGCCACAGTTCATCGGTGAACATCACCGACATGGGGTCTCATATAACGGTTCTGTTGCTGGGGGTTCATCGGTCAGAAGGACAGCCCATGCCGCCGGTGGAGATACATCGGTTGTGGGCTCGCCGTTTGGTTCGTCGGTTGCACCTTTCTTTCCTGTCTGGCGGTGCCACACAGGGTGAAAACTACACAAAGACCGGGACAGTGCATCATAACAGTGGAATCAGGGAACAAGCATGGAACGGGACACCATGGCATTATAACGGTTGCGTTGCTGGTGGTCCACCGGTCAGAACGACAGCCCATGTGGCAGATGCGTCGGTTGTGTGTTTACCACTGGATTCGTCGGTTACACCGGTCGGCCCATCGGTTGTTTATGTACCGCCTGGTGGTGCATCAGAGGCTGCAAACTGCGCAGGAAATGAGGAGTAATGGGGCAACCACGGAGCGGGACATCTGGGCAGTGCGACTTCATTAAGGCAAAGGATTCAACGGCCGTGGCGACGGCTCATCCTGTGCTCGGTACATCGGTTGTCTATTTACTGTGTGCTGGTACTAGACAAGCTCCAGGACTTGCAGAGACTGTGGATCAACCAGCCCACAGGCGGTTGCGTCCACCCATGTGCCCCGAGTATCTTGCTGTCTCCTTGGCAGGTGCAGCCCAACAGGTGTTGCAGGGCCAGCCCAACAATGGGACAAGATTGACATACATTGGTCTGGTAAATGCCCTGAAAGCACAGTTTGAGCCGGACAGACAGAAAAAATTATATAGGGTGCAACTTAAGAACAGGCGACAGAAGAGTGGCGAGACTCTTTCGGAGCTTGCACAGGATATCCGTCTTCTCGTTGACAAGACTTTTGGCGAGCTCCCAGCTGCTGGGGTGGCAACAATGGCTAGAGCACAGCATACTTCTCGCTCTGGCAGTGACTCGGTCTGACACATCTTGGGTACCTCTTCGCATCTTAAATCCAAGTGAGGACACAGTTGGCCTACGAAAGGGAACGGCAGCGGGTTTGTTCCAGACCATAGACGTCGTTGGCCCCCCCTATTTCCAGCACAGAATTCAGTACTTGGGAAACAGTCGGGGAAAGAGTTGAGCAAGTTACGGCAGAGCGGAGGACAGATTTACGGCAGAGCCAACTTCTGGAAACCATGCAAGAGATGTTACATCGTGCATCCTCCCGACTAAACGGAGAGCAGAAAGCTCAAATACACAGACTCATTTCTTATAACACCGAGATGTGTTTTCTCACCATAAAGGAGACATTGGTCTTACTTCGTTAACAGAACACTCCATAAAAACTGGAAATGCCAATCCCATAAGACAAGGCGCTCGTCGCATACCGATCTTTCAGAAAGAGACAGTGGAGAAAGAAATCAAGAAGATGATGGACGGTAATATCATAGAACCTGCATCCGGACCCTGGTCATTGCCTATTGTGATTGTGAGAAAAAAAGACTGGTCTGTCCGATTCTGCGTTGATTACCGTAGGCTCAACGCCATCACTAGAAAGGACGCTTACCCTATACCCCGAATAGATGACTCGTTCGAGACACTCGAAGGGTCAAGGTATTTTACAACTCTGGACCTAGCCTCGGGGTATTGGCAGGTTCCAATGAGTAAGGCAGACAAAGAGAAGACGGCGTTCTCAAGTCATTGCGGACTGTACCAGTTCCGGGTCATGCCCTTTAGGCTGTGTAATGCCCCGTCAACTTTTGAGGGCCTGATGGAGAGGGCCCTACATGGGCTCCAGTGGCAGATATGTCTAGATATACATCTAGATGACATCATTATATTCTCCAAGACATTTGAGTCACACATTGACAGATTGGGAGTTGTGCTAGATCGCATACGACAGGCAGGACTGAAGCTCAAGCCGGATAAATGGCACCTGCTTCAAGAAGAAGTTTTCTACTTGGGGCACGTTGTCTCCAACAGGGGGGGGGGGGGGGGGGGGGTCAAGACAGATCCAAGTAAGACGCGTCAAATAGAGGAATGGCCAGTACCCAGGAACGTACAGTAGGTGAGAAGTTTCTTGGGCCTGGCATCATACTACAGGAGATTTGTAGCTCGCTTCGCGGAAATAGCCAGACCACTTCACAAGCTCACAGAGAAAGACAAGGACTTCAGGTGGACGCCCGACTGCCAGTCGGCTTTCGAACAACTGAAACAGCGACTAACTTCTGCTCCGGTTTTGGCATACCCGAAACTTGACACCGAGTTCATTCTTGATACCGACGCGAGTAATAGCGGTATAGGTGCTGTTCTTAGCCAATATCAAGAGGGTCAAGAACGCGTAATCGCATACGCCAGTCGCTCCTTGTCAAAACCGGAGCGGAATTACTGTGTCACCAGAAAGGAGCTGCTTGCTGTCGTACACTACATCAAGCACTTTCGGCCGTACTTATGTGGGCGCCGCTTTCTGCTGAGAATAGATCATGGGTCACTCCGCTGGCTCTTCAATTTTAAAGAACCAGAGGGACAAGTAGCAAGATGGCTGCAAGTGCTAGCAGAGTATGAATTTACTATTGAGCATCGACCGGGACGCAAGCACAGCAATGCCGATGCCATGTCAAGAAGGCCGTGCACTTGTACACGGTTTGAGGGCGACCAAGTTGAGCAAGGAAATACCCACAAGGAAAACCCAGTACATGGGGGACAGACAACAGCTGAAGCAGACAAAGGTGAAATGTCGACAAAAAGGGCAGTATCCGGAAATGGCAGCTGAGCAAGTTGATCCACCACCTGAGCAGCATCAAACACACAGCACAGACATCAGTCACTTCATACGCGAGGTATCGTCATTCTGTTGGCTAAAGGGTTTCACTTCTACTGAGTTGAGAGACAAAAAATGGAAGATCAGACTTTGCAGAAAATCATACGCTGGCTGGAAAGTGGAGATCCACGGCCAACTTGGAGAGAGGTATCTGCTGAAGGGACATGGCAAAAAACCTTATGGGGGTCATGGCAGCAGCTTTGCTTGCGTGACAGCGTTCTTTACAGGCGTTGGGACGAGGATGATCGGCATCACTCTCGATGGCTTCTGGTAGTCCCCAAGTCCCTTCGCGACAAGGTTCTCAAGCAACTTCATGACGATCCCACGGCTGGCCACCTAGGCATCAACAAGATGCATGTCAAGGTGAAGTCAAGATTCTTCTGGGAGAATGTGAGAGACTCAGTGGTGACGTGGTGTACCCAACGCAAACCTCCTCCCAACAGAGGTAGAGCGCCTATCAGACAACAGGTCTCTGGAGTCCCAATGGAGAGGGTCGCTATTGATATCACTGGACCATTTCCCATTACCGAGACCAGGAGGAACCGATACATCATTGTCATAACAGACTACTTCACTAAGTGGACCGAAGCTTTTCCCGTACAGGATATTACAGCCCAGACAGTCGCCAATGTCTTTGTCAGGGAGTTTGTTTCTCGATTTGGTGTACCACGACAATTGCATAGCGACCAGGGCAGACAGTTCGAGAGCAATCTGTTTCAAGAGGTGTGTGGAATTCTTGGGATTGATAAGATCAGGACGAGTCCCTACCACCCTCAAAGCGACGGTCAAGTCGAACGCTTCAATCGCACGCTGAAGGATATGCTTAGTGCCTATGAGACTCGAAAGGGAAAGCTTAAGCTAGGCTGGCTGTGCGTGTAACCATACCCCAGGCTCCAGATTCCAGTTGTCGCTAAAAAGGTAAATCACCAGGCAATCAGTAATAATTGTGTGTTAATCTTCAAAGTCACAGAGGAATAATTACAGAAATTAGATATTCAGAGAAATTAGAATCCTGTGTCACCGCCTCTTTACTTTTGTCTGTCTATATTTAACCCAAAACACGCTACATTAGTGGCAGCGGTTTGTCCGTTTCCATTCTCTCGTAGTTGCGAATCACTGCTTATTACCAACATGTCAGACACTACCCGCTGCACAGCCCGTACGCCCGTCCGCCCCCATTTTCTCCGTCCGTTTCCCTCCCGGGCCCAATGGTTCCATACAATTCCCCCGATTTTCGCCGCCCCGCAAGGCGACATGTCCAGTTTTGTGGTTGACATGTCGCACGAAGCTCCTCGTGCTTTTGACCCGGAGCGTTCGTTCCTGTCATTGCCGGGGATTGCTACACCGACACCGCCGCCCCGTGGTGAAGTACCGGAGCAACTCTTTAGCGGCGCTGTGTCACACGATGGGGCCATCGTTACACCGACTGGTTCACCAACCGTTTACTCACAACCCGTCGGTATCAGGCAGGACTCTGGAGGCAACGGGGACGCGGTAATACTTGGCAACGGTGGACCCACTGAGCGATTGGGGTACGGCGGCCAAGAGCAGAGACCCAACTTCGAGAGAGTATCACCAGTCATACCGACAGCTCATGCGGCATGTGGAGGTGTGTCGGTTGTGGGTTCACCGATGGGTTCGTCGGTTGCACCAATCGCTTCATCGGTTGTCCAGCCACAGTTCATCGGTGAACATCACCGACATGGGATCTCATATAACGGTTCTGTTGCTGGGGGTTCATCGGTCAGAAGGACAGCCCATGCCGCAGGTGGAAATACATCAGTTGTGGGCTCGCCGTTTGGTTCGTCGGTTGCACCGATCGGTTCATCGGTCGTTTCTTTCCTGTCTGGCGGTGCCACACAGGGTGAAAACTACACAAGGACCGGGACAGTGCATCATAACAGTGGAATCAGGGAACAAGCATGGAACGGGACACCATGGCAATATAACGGTTGCGTTGCTGGTGGTCCACCGGTCAGAACGACAGCCCATGTGGCAGATAGAGATGCGTCGGTCGTGTGTTTACCACTGTCTTTGTCAGGGAGTTTGTTTCTCGATTTGGTGTACCACGACAATTGCATAGCGACCAGGGCAGACAGTTCGAGAGCAATCTGTTTCAAGAGGTGTGTGGAATTCTTGGGATTGATAAGATCAGGACGAGTCCCTACCACCCTCAAAGCGACGGTCAAGTCGAACGCTTCAATCGCACGCTGAAGGATATGCTTAGTGCCTATGTTGCTGAAAACCAATTGGACTGGGACCTTCATTTGCCACTGGTGATGATGGCATACTGGGCGTCAGAACACAGCAGCACTGGACAAACGCCCAACTCCCTCACTTTTGGCAGAGAAGTAGAACTTCCGGTAGACGTGGTACTAAGATGCCCCGAAGAACCCAAAGAAATCACTGAATATGCCATACACCTCAGAGAAAGAATGTATGAGGCCTACGAGAAAGCAAGAGTCCATCTTCAAAAAGCCGCTAAACATAAAAAACGAAATTACCAAGTATCCGGTAAGCCAATGTGTCTGGAACCAGGGACTGCTGTGATGTTGACAGTTGAGCAAAGAAATGTTGGGTTGTCTCCCAAGCTACAGCCGAGGTGGGAAGGCCCATTCCTTGTAACTGAATCGCTGAATGACGTCATTGTCAGGATCCAAAAGGGGTCGCGTCATAAGCCCAAAGTTGTCCACATTAATCGCCTCAAGCGCTTTGAAGGTGAAGTTGACAAGTCATGGTGGAGGACAAATAGACCGGCATTACAGCGACCCCTTAAACCTGAGGAACCCAAAGAGGAGGAGGTTGTTCTACAACCTGATTGTTCTGGAGGGGGCAAGGAGAATCAGGAGGTTATTGCAGCAGGGATCTCCAATGAATCACAGGGAGATGACAGGCAAGAATGTATGGGAGATGACAGGCAAGAATGTATGGGAGACGTCAGTGAAGATATCGGGGATCCACCTGGTATGCTGTCAAAAGCTTCAGAGACGGACGGCCAAGAAGGGAACAACAGGAGACGTCGACCTCCTCAGCGTTACGGAGAATGGACGATTAGCGTCCAACTATAAGCAACTCTGATCAAATAAAAATCAAAAACTAACCCCTCGTTCCCTCTTGTCTTCCCTGCAGATGCCGAAAAAGACTCAGTCGTCAACAACGGGATTATTCCCGCCAAACGGCAACGCCTGACTGGTCCCACCACCGGCATGAGGAGCGAGCCGAAAGTTACAGGTGCTTCGAATGCGATAAGCCATTTGGGGTAAAGTCCGCTTTAGAGAGGCACATGACCAAGCAACATCAGCCCCGCGACCGGTTTCCCTGTCCGTTCTGTGACATCATCTACGGCAGGAAGAACGATCTGGCCAGGCAAGTCCGAAGAGCCCATGCAGGTTGTCTTGATGGTGGAAACAAGTCACCGGCATCTGCCAACCAGTCACCACAAGTGCCGAAGACACCCGAGATCGCCAAAACGCCCGAGAAAGTTAAGGCTGGTGGGCCGTGCCTGGAAATACACCCCTCTCCGGATGACGTCAAGAAGTTGGCTTCGCCACAGAGGGAAAGATCCGTCAGGAGAATAATCATACCTGGCAGTTCGGCAACTACAGGCCAACTTGAGGATGCACCAGGACGGTTGGTGAAACGACGGAGTGTGTTCGACCTCTATGACGAGGATTCCCTGGTGGCGAGGGTAACAGCGGAGGACTACTTTCAGCCGGACGCCTAGGACTGCCGCGCACCCCTCATCTGTTTTGCTTTAACCAAATATATATAAATGTCTTGTTAACTTTGTATTTCTCTTTAAAGTTGTTAGAGAATGCGGGATGCATTCTTCCCTAGGGAGGGGATGATGTAGAGTTTTGGTTGATTGTTGGTGGCGCTATTTATGGAGGCTGGGGTCAACAGAGGTCAGCGCGCGCAAGGCAGGAATTGCGGGCACGCGCGCGCGGGCAGCCAGTTGACGCCGAGACTCGAAAGGGAAAGCTTAAGCTAGGCTGGCTGTGCGTGTAACCATACCCCAGGCTCCAGATTCCAGTTGTCGCTAAAAAGGTAAATCACCAGGCAATCAGTAATAATTGTGTGTTAATCTTCAAAGTCACAGAAGAATAATTACAGAAATTAGATATTCACTGCCTCTTTACTTTTGTCTGTCTGTATTTAACCCAAAACATGCTACAATTGTATATAAACCTACCTCCAGTAAGCTCCGGCTACCCCAAATTTTCCAACTGCCCACTTTTATTGAAAAAATACGGTGCCCGGCCGCACCAAACACATTTGTTTGTGTACACTTTTCACAGCGCATGTGAAAGTTTGACCGAGCTAATGGCGGACCACGCCTGTAGCAACTGTTGCTAATTTACCTGACCAAAAGTCGTAATCCTATTGGTCAATGCACGCTGTTTGATTGACAGGCCGGATCGGTCCATTGTGCCACAAGGCAAAATAAACACTTCCTTCCTAGTGGCCCTATCTTTTTTGTGTTTTTTGGCTGTTTCGGAAGCTTTTCCGAAACAGCCTTTGTTTTCGTTAAGATTTTTCTTCTATTTTTTGGGCTGTTTCGGAAGTTTTTTGTTTTTTTTCTTCAGACTATTGCCCATAGCATTTGTACACGTTTTCTTTCTAACCGGCACTTTGGCTACTTTTATGCAGCCGATTGCCTTTAAACTTGGCAGACACTTAGACCAACTGCTCAGAATGCATGCCAAACTTTTACGTCACGATGACGTCATCACGTGATTTTTTATGAATGTTTGAAATTTGAAAATCGTAACATTCTTTTAAATATATCTGACGAACAAAACAAGATATTTTCAAAATTGTTTTGTTATAGCTTGGGTATGTCTCAAAGATATGCCCCAAAAAGCGAAAATTGTGTGACATCATTATGACATCATCAAAAATGTGGGTTCTATTTAAACGCATGTAAGGGTCGATCCGATTAAAGAAATATATACCCTGAATTTTCCTCTACCGGAATTCCAAAATTTCATGATCGTGGCTTACTCAAGTATGAAATAACAGCCATTTGAAAATTTTGACCAAATTCAATATAACACAAAGGAATTCTGGGAAGGGCGGATAACCATGGCTCAAATGTGCATGCTGTTTATAAAAAGGGTTGATTTGTAGTCTTTTTTCAAGTCACTAGACTATTGCCCAAAGCATTTGTAAACGTTTTCTTTCTTACCGGCCAATTTGGCTACTTTTAAACTTGGCAGACACTTACCCCAACCGCTCACAATGTCTGCCGAACTTTTACGTCATGATGACGTCATCACAGGTCACGTGACGTCATCTTAAAGGGGCATTTTTCGAAGCCATATATCTACAAAAGTAGAAGTTTGATTAAGTTGGAATGTAATATCTAGGTATGCCACCGGGTGTTATAGATGAAAATTGACATGACGTTATGATGAAGTCAGCACATGTTACTAGTGTCATCTTAAAGGGGCATTCGCTAGATTATTGCCCATAGCATTTGTACACGTTTTCTTTCTTACCGGCACTTTGACCAACTACTCAGAATGTGTGCCAAACTTTTACCTCATGATGACGTCATCACATGTCACGTGACGTCATATTAAAGGGGCATTTTTCGAAGCCATATATCTACAAAAGTACAAGTCTGATTAAGTTGACACGTAATATCTGCGTATGCCACCGGGTGTTATAGATGAAAATTGACATGACGTATGTCACATGATGTCATCTTAAAGGGGCATTCGCTAGGCTATTGCCCATAGCATTTGTACACGTTTTCTTTCTTCCTGGCACTGTACCTTTGGTACTTTAAAAATTGGCAGACACTTAAACCAACTGCTCACAATGTGTGCCAAACTTTTACGTCATGATGACGTCATCACATGTCATGTGACGTCATCTTAAAGGGGCAGTTTTTGAAGCCATCTATCTACAGAAGTACAAGTTCGATTAAGTTGAAATGTAATATTCAGGTAGGTCTGCAGGTTTATAGATGAAAATAGACATGACATTATGATGACGTCATCACATGTCACGTGACGTCATCTTAAAGGGGCATTATTTGAAGCAATATATCTACAAAAGTACGAGTCCGATGAAGTTGAAAAGTAATATCCAGGTAGCCCAGTAGGTTTATAGATAAAAATTGACTTGACATTATGATGACGTCATCACATGGTACATGTACATGACGTCATCTTAAAGGGGCATTTTTGAAGTCCGATTAAGTTCTAGGTAACCCAGCATGAGTTATAGGTGAAAATTGATGTGACGTCATGATGATGTCATACAATTTTATAGTAATTTTTAGGGTTTTGAACCTTTAAGTCATACCTCATCAACAGTACATGCCAATGTCGAAATTCCTTTTGTAATAGGTTTGTTTAATAGGTCATAGATACCTACATATAAATGTGAAAAATGTGACGTCACCGAAACAGCCCTGTGTTTGTCCACAAACACAATTTGCCTCTAGTTTTCTTTTTTCTTTTTCAGACTTTTTGCCCATAGCATTTTTACACGTTTTCTTTCTGACCGGCACTTTGGCTACTTTCATGCAGCCGATTGCCTTTAAACTTGGCAGACACTTAGACCAACTGCTCAGAATGTATGCCTAACTTTTACGTCATCACGTGATTTTTTATGAATTTTAGAAATTTTACAATAGTAACATTCTTTTAAATATATCTAGCGAACAAAACAAGATATTTTCAAAATTCTTTTTGTTATAGCTTTGGTATGTCTCAAAGATATGCCCTAAAAAGCGAAAATTGTGTGACGTCATGATGACGTCATCAAAAACGTGTTTATTTAAAATGTATATAAGACGCACATAAGGGTCGGTCTAATTAAAAATATGTATACATTGAATTTTTCTCTACCCAATTCCAAATTTTCATGATCGTGGCTCACTCAAGTATGAAATAACAGCCATTTGAAAATTTAGACCAAATTCAATATAACACAAAGGAATTCTGGGAAGGGCAGATAACCATGGCTTAAATGTGGCATGCTGTTTATAAAAAGGTTGATTTCTAGTCTTTTTTCAAGTCGCTATGCTTTTTCAAGTCGCCAGACTATTGCCCATAAAATTTGTACACGTTTTCTTTCTTACTGGCACTGTACTTTTGGTACTTTTAAAACTGGCAGACACTTAGACCAACTGTGCCGAACTTTTACGTCATGATGATGTCATCACATGTCACGTGACATCATCTTAAAGGGACATTTTTCGAAGCCATATATCTACAAAAGTACAAGTCCGATTAAGTTGAAACATAATATCTAGGTATGCCATCAGGTGTTAGATGAAAATTGACAAGACGTTGTGATGTCATCTTAAGGGGGCATTCCCTAGACTATTGCCGATAGCATTTGTACACGTTCATTTTTCTTACCAGCACTTTGGGTACTTTTAAACTTGGCAGACACTTAAGCCGTGTCCGCACTTGACTTTCTTCTTAAAGGTTTTACCGAGACGATGGTAAAATGTAACCGAGGTAAAAGAAGTAACTGAGCTGTCAATATAACGACTCATGAGGGCGCTTTGCGTGACCTTTTCATTTTTCCGGCCGATGTGTAGGCCTACACGCAGGCCTACGTCTTTAGCACCAATCAAACTTCCGACTTTATCAATAATAAAATCTACCATGATTGTGACCAAAAGAGGAACAACGCACTGGAATTTGGAAACTGAAACCGCGGTGAAACAATGTAAAGCACATGCGTGGTTTCCCTGTGAAGCATGACCTTGCGTTCGGGCCGGATGTACGCTTTCCTGAGCCGCTTTTACCGACTCGCACTGTCCGCACTGGACTTATCGTCTCGGGAAAAGTTACCTGGTCAGTTTTCCTGGGCAGCAGTTGGCCGGTAGAAGTAACCACTGGACTCAGGAAAAGTAACTGAGATGAAAACGTCCTAGGCTGTCCGCACTGGACTTAAAATGGGAAAAGTTCCCATCGTCTCGGTAAGTTTTACCAAAAAAAGTCCAGTGCGGACAGGGCTTTAGACCAACTGCTCAGAATGTGTACCAAAAGTACAAGTCTGATTAAGTTGACACGTAATATCTACGTATGCCAGCGGGTGTTATAGATGAAGATTGACATGACGTTACGATGACGTCATCACATGTCACGTGATGTCATCTTAAAGGGCCATTTTTCGAAGACATATCTACAAAAGTACAAGTCTGCTTAAGTTCAAACGTAATATCTAGGTATGCCACCGGGTGTTATAGATGGAAATTGACATGACGTCATCTTAAAGGGGCAGTTTTTGAAGCCATATATCTACAAAAGTACAAGTTCGATTAAGTTGAAATGTAATATCCAGGTAGGTCTGCAGGTTTATAGATGAAAATTGACATGACATTATGGTGACGTCATCTTAAAGTGGCATTTTTTGAAGGCCCATATCTACAGAAGTACAAGTCCAATTAAGTTGAAAAGTAATATCCAGGTAGCCCAGTAGATTTATAGATGAAAATTGACATGACGTTATGATGACGTCATCACATGTCACGTGACGTCATCTTAAAGGGGCATTTTTTGCAGCCATATATCTACAAATGTACAAGTCAGATTAAGTTGAAACGTGGTATTTAGTTATGCCAGCATGTGTTAGATGAAAATTGATGTGACGTCATGATGACGTCATCATACGATTCTATATTGTTTTGTAAAGTTCTTTAACCTTAAAGTCATATCTCATCAACAGTACATGCTAATTTCGAAATTCCTTTTTTAATAGGTCTGTTTAATAGGTCATAGATACTTACATATAAATGTGAAAAATGTGTGACGTCATGATGACGTCATCCAAAATGTGCTTTTTTTGAAACACATATAAGGGTAGGTCCAATTGTCATGAAAATTGGTGGGTTGGTAGATACTGTCACTAGCATGCAAAATCCGAAGTGACGTCATGATGACGTCATCGGCTAATTTTTTATGATTTTCTTTTATTTAAAAATTGTTTACACAAAAGAACGAAATAGCCCTGTGTTTGTCCACAAACACTGTACCGTTCGTCTAGTTGTTTGTTTGTTTTACTTTCTTTTTCGTTGGGGAAAAAAATGCCTCACAGTCAATCTGTTGCATATTTGAATTGGTTTGGGGCACTCCAGTGTCGGTGAAAGCCATTTTGATAAACGTAGGACAACCTTCGCTGGGTGTCTGGCACTACCCAGCTGATGGGAAGTAGTGCCAATGCTTTAGTCAATCTACTTAAACACTGGGTCGAGAATATTTTTCATTACAGATTAAATTCGTCTGGTCTGTCGTTCGTACGTTATCAGACCAAGTAGGTATACTGAACTGAGATAAGAGTTACGAAAAGGAAATGGCAGCTGGGGCCCGAGGACCATACAACAAAGGCTACGTTCAGACACCGTTTTAAATTCCCTTAAAACATTAGTTGAACTCGATTTGGTTTAAAGTTTTAACTAAAACGGTGTCTGAACTGTTTTAAAGTTGCACCGAATCGGTTTTATCTCGCCGCTAAAACGGTGATTTAACACACCTCGGAGGGAGGGTTTAGCTAAAACCAGAACAGTTTTATCTTTTAAAACGATGTCTGAACGGTTTTAGTTAAAAGGCTACCTGTTTTAGCCAGCACAGTTGACCCGGTATTATGTAACCCCTTTTGTGGCACGCCTTTTGTAAACAATCGTGGCTAGACGTCAGTACATGTCCTATACACAGCACGCACGCGCTAGCGTGGTCCATCAGTCGCCATCTTTGCTAAAACAGTGTGAGGCCTTCACGTCCATCTTTCTGCTCTTGCTCTTACATTTAGGTCATTGTTCCGACATTTTTTGAAGCAGCTGTTGAACTTTTTTCAAAACTGTTCACCATTGCATCATGGCCACTGCTTTGACTTCATAATTATTCGAACAAGAAACTCTCATGACAGCGCCATGTTGACAGTAATGCATGTAATGGTGGTGCGCGCAATCCTAGCGATGAATGCAATGGAGATCAATGGTTACGAAGCACGTACGCCGGCAATCAGTTGAAAGCTGTGCACGCACAATATACATGATGCATCCCATGTACACACAATTTTATGATGTACACACGAACTAGCGCACGCTTTGTGTAAATGAGCAGAAGTTTCTATGTGACCCTAGAATGGAGATAAACCACTTCGAGTTGAACTCACTGTACTTAAAACGGTGTCTGAACTCTCGGTACGTTTTAATTTTACGACCGGCCACCTGTGGTGAATGACCGTTTTAACTTTCACCGTTTTAACTAAAACGATGTCTGAATGTAGCCAAAGTGTCAAAAGAAACCAGCAATAAATTTATGAATAATTAGGAAAGAGAAGAAAAGAAAATGGGAAATTATCCTTAACAGCGGCCTCTATGCATTTTACTGAGAATCAATAATGAAGTATGACGAAATTGAACAGTTTTGTTATTAAATTGTGTGGCAAAAGACGATTTTGATTTCTGAACAACAAAGTTCGGCGTGGACGAGACGAAATTGAATCCTCCTTGCCGAAAATGTGTGCTCATGGTTTTTATTTGATTGAACTTTAATTTAAACTGTATGACAAAATTAAACAATGCAAATGCATGAAATCAGTTCTGCTGGTTGAATTTGAATGAAAAACAATTTAAAATAGCCGGGAAAACCTATATTGACAACAATTCATAAACATCTAAGACAGTTTACCCGTTCCTATTGGTCGAGAGCCTGTTTTAAACGGGTGATAAAAGTACCAACTGGTTATAACACTTTTTCCGGTGTCACATGAATTTTAGATTCCTATGAAATCTGGTCCCTTTCATTGGATGAACACTCACAGGACAATCACTCTCCTAATTACGCAAGCGCAATACCACCGATGAGTCCATAAATTCACACTACACAGGCACTGCTGCGTTTGTCAGGCGCACGTCAATTTCCATATAAGAAAATTGTTAGCACTACTCGCTTAAGGCACATACATGTACTATTAAATAGATAAAGGGGTATTTTACAAAACAAGGCAACATTTTTGCACAAAATCATTGGAAATTTATAATTTTCAAATTGTTTCAGGGATTTTTGCTGAATTATACAAAAAGGTATAAATGGGAATACATACCCCAAGGCGGTTTCAAACGTTAGGGATGTTCATTTCCGAATAACTTATTATTCGATTATTCAAAACTGTATTTAAGTGAATATTCAAATATTCGATACTCGCTGATCAAGTTTTTCATGTGTCAGCCGGTAAAAAGTTGTACGCAAAGCACGGTGGTGTTTTATGTGCGGTGATCGATGGACGGCCCGATCGACTTTTGCCTGTGCCTATTGTCTCAAGAACATTACGGGTACATATAACGTTCTGATAACAAGAAACCAAACTAAAGCCTGCTTTTTTGCAGTAATTATTTGATAAGTGTCAAGGGTTTTACGGACGGGAACAATAAACCTTCCTCCACAAAAAGTTTCCGTCAACTAAAAGTGGCATTTGACACTGCTAAGCGCCGTAACTTTTATATTAAAATAAGAAGATTGAAGAAACAAGAAGATTGGTGGCTTGCTTACCAAGCAACATCAACGCAGACAGAGACGCTTTAGACGCCCCAGGCCCCAGTCTACACCACCACCCCCTTCCAATACTGTAGTTAACCTTTCTTCATCATCCATATCTGACGCTGAACATAAACTTCTCTCAAAGGGTCTTAATTTTTGTCCTACTCCCCACACTGTGAACCAGGTAGAGCTCAGCCAAGATCTCACGGAATACTACCGTAGGATCCGTCTCCGAGAGTTTTTCCTTGATTCTGACCGATGTGACCCAGAACCGTTCCGTGTCAAAAGTACCTGGGTACCCCCCAAGAATCGTGTACCAGCCCTCGAGACTTATGTTCAAGTTGTCAGTTCTCAAGTCACTAACCCTGATAACTTTGTCCACAGAACTCATGACAATCTCCGCAGAGAGGAGCGCTTGGCGTTGAATGCCTTGCGCTCCCGTACTGATATCATCATCAAGCCGGCCGACAAAGGTTCAGCTGTGGTCATCATGGATCGTCATCAGTACATTGACGAGGCCCACCGCCAGTTGAACAATCATACTAACTACATCTGCCTTGACTCTGACCCCACAGGTACATTCTCTCAAGAGATACAACAGGTGCTGGACGATATGCGATCACGTGACCAGCTGTCTAAGAAAGCTCATAAATTTCTCTCTCCCTCTGACTGTAGGACTGCCAGATTTTATCTCCTTCCAAAGATTCACAAGGCTGGCAACCCCGGTAGGCCCATTGTCTCTGGTAATGGTTCACCTACGGAACGTATCTCCCTGTTTATTGACAGTTTTCTCAAACCCCTCGTTCCACAGATGCCATCATACATCCATGACACCCCAGACTTTCTGCGCAAGCTGGATGGAATCAAGAACAAGATTCCCAGCACAGCCATCATTGGGACTTTTGACGTTTCATCCCTGTACACCAACATCCCCCACGAGGAGGGTATTCGTGCTTGTTCCTCGGCCCTGGCCAAGGCAGGACACACAACCCCACCCATCAGTGATATTGGCACCCTCATGAGACTTGTACTAACCAAGAACAATTTTTCCTTCCTAGGCAAACACTATCTACAGGTACACGGTACAGCCATGGGCACTCGCATGGCCCCCTCCTTTGCATGCCTCTTCATGGGCGACCTCGAAGAGCGCATGCTTGCCTCAGCACCATGTCGCCCCTGGGTATGGTGGAGATATATTGACGATGTATTTTTCATCTGGACCAGTGATCAGGACAGTCTGGAGACTTTCATTAATCACATTAATTCCTTCCACAGGACCATCAAGTTTACATCAGAGTATTCAGTGCATCAGACCAACTTCCTGGATGTCACCATCCGCAAGGAAGACAACTCGGTAACCACTGATCTGTATTCTAAACCCACAGACACCCACCAGTACCTCCACTCCTCCAGCTGTCACCCCAGGCATTGCAAGACAGGCATAGCATTCAGCCAGGCACTTAGACTCAGAAGGATTTGTTCTAATAATTCTGACTTTTCCCATCATGTACAGGTACTGAAGAATAACTTGGTTGCCAGGGGCCACAGCTCCCGCCAAGTTCAACGTGCTATCGCCAGAGCCAAATCTATCACCAGAGATTTTGCGCTCAAGAAAAAGACACCTAGCACTAATGCCGACCCCAAGATTCCCTTGGTCACCACCTTTCATCCTAGTCTCCCTCCCCTTCGTAAAATAACTAATGACAACCATCATATCCTTCATACTTCAGATCGCCTTGCCCGTGCCGCCCCTGACAACCCAATATTGGCTTATAGGCGCCCCCGCAATCTACGAGACCTGATTGTTCGAGCCGAGGTCCCCACCTTGGCTGCATCCCCTCCCATACAGCATGGTACTTTTAAGTGCGATTCCAGGTGTGTTGTTTGCCAGACTCACATGCAGGAGTCTGACTCCTTTTCTGGCCATTCATCTGGAACTACTCACAGAACCAATGGCAACATTACTTGCAACACCTCTAATGTCATATATCTCATTTCTTGCAGGGTTTGTGGTATCCAGTATGTCGGGGAGACCAAGAACACGCTCAAGAAGCGTTTCTATGGCCATCGATCGACTGTAAACACCAAGAAAATTGACACCCCTGTTGGTCATCACTTCAACTTGCCTAACCATTCCATTTCTGATATGATTCTACAGGGCATAGAATCACTTTTCCACCGCAAGGACTCAGTTCGCCTCAGCCGAGAGAAAGTTTGGATGAAACGTCTTCGGACTATTCAACCACATGGTCTAAACATCCAGGAAGGGAATGATTAACTTTTAATTTTTCCCCCATTGTCATTTGTTTACAGATTATCCTCCTGGCAAACCCTCTTGGGGTCTCTTGGCCAAATGGGGTTGTCTTACCATTTCCTGTTTATCTTTGCCACTAACCACATTCCTTTGTCCAATTCCCCAGCTTCAACCTTCATCCTAATCCCTCCCCGCATTCATCCTTACCTCTCTCTTTGATGTTTACCCACTGCCATGCTCCCTTGCATCCCTCTTTTGTGTTTCTCCACCCACCGCCTCATGCATGTGTGTTCCCTACATGTTTGTTTCTTGTACTCTGTCATTTGCCTTTGAGAAAGAACTTGCTTAAGTTCGAAACGTCAGGCCAGCTAATTTTTTGATTTGTATATTTCAGGTCCATTCAGTCAGTCAGCAGTTTGCAGCAGTTTTATTCATTTTCATATTAAAATAACATTAGAGTCGTTTCTGTACATGCATTTATATTTTTTTCGAATATTCAAACCGGTAAAAAGGTATTCAAATATTCGGTATATTCGGGGCAGCCCTATCAAATGTACTTTTTAAGAACTGGCCAGCACATATTTATTCCCTTATTAATCCCCAGAGTGTACCTGTTCATCTGATTTAGTTTTTACTGTATAAAAGACCAAATGCTTTTTATTGTACTATATATTTTATTGATTTTTACTGTTTATGTGTTTTAAATGGCTGTGTGTATGTTAAGAACTTAACTATATCCAACCAACCGAATGAAATAAAATAACAATAACAAATGGTCTTCTTCCACTTTCTGAAAATGGCATATTGCTAAAAATGTGAGTTTTTATTGCCTTTGGGGCCATTCAAAATGTTCAATGTTTTTAAATTTAAATTATATTTTTAGAAAATGTGGGTGGGTCAAGCAAAATTAATGAAAATCGAAATTCACTTTTCAATAAAACAAAAAATGAAAAATGAACAGAAAAGCTCTTTTGACTTGTCGATTCCACTCACGCGTTTGGGTTCGTTTGTTTTTCAACCCTATAACCCGTACATTTTAGAAATGCAAGTAAGGGTGTCTGAGAGAGCAAATTTGTAAAATATAAAATTCTATATTTAAATTCTCCCTAAGTCATGCATAAGAAAAGCATACACGGCCGACTGGTTTCCGTCTCCAATGCTGTCAATTAAATACCACAGCTAAGACGGAAACCATGTTAATAAACATACATTGTACACATTGCTTGCTCGTTGCGAAGCCCTGAGAAAACGATGTACAGTTATGATCGAAATTAAGATCACACTACGCGTAAGGAAATACGCGTAGCGCGCTACGCGTATAGTCTATAGAATAGCCGCTCGTGCACGAGACAATGCGTGCAATGTATAGCTACGCGTAATGCAATATTGATGCTAAGCTTGTTAAATCTGCTAGGGCAGGCCTCCGCGTAAGTCTCCGCGTAAGCCTACGCGTAAACCTACGCGTAAGCGTACGCGTAAACCTACGCGTAAGTCTACGCGTAAACCTACCTATACGCATACGCCAGGCATGAGAATCCTCCGCAAATCCGCAAAATTCCGACTTCTGGAGGAACAAAATTGTGGTCTTCGAGATCGATGTGAAATTCGATTGAATGATTTAACCATGGAGACGTACATACAACATGCAGCGGCATTCAACTGTTTTAGCACATGTACGTAGTTTCTGTTAAAGCCTGAAAGGATGTATTGCAGCAATAATCGCACGTGTATAAGTATCACTGTGCAAACCTGCGTCTTGAGAAAAGGCTAGTCAAAAAGACGCGCATGCGCAGTTATAGTTTTGAAGCAGGGTTTAGTAAGCAACACCGTGATTTGTAAGCAAGTGATTTCAATGTGGTATATATACGACGTTCGTGACAACCTAGAATTGATCTCAATGCAGGTATTAACACGATGTTTTTGTCGGGCGCAAAGTTGTGTGATATTTATGATTTGTAGGAGTACAAATGCCCCTATGCTAGAATTTCATACTTTTGGGCGATTTTGTGTTCTCATGCCTGGTACGCGTATAACTAAGCCACGTTGCGGCAATTACTTGGTTACGCGATTATGTGCGAGATATAGCATTCGCGAAGATACGCGTATCGATCGCGTAGCATTCGCGAAGATACGCGTATCGTCCGTCTACGTCTCTCTTGCGCCAAAGATTTTAAATTTCATAATTTTTTCAACGGTCCAAAAGTATTTTTTTTCTCAACAATTCGTTACTCCCCACACCTAATAATAACGAAACGGAGTTTCAGCCTTACCTAGTATCCTGGCACGCTGTCCTTATTTGTTTGCAACAATCGTCCTGTACGTTGTAACCCGATTTGGTAGTCATAGCACCCCTTGTTTTCTTGATCAAAATAATTATTAAAATATCACCAGCAGAAGTCACTTGTGGATCCCGCTTACATGGGATTGTCTCGTTCTTGTTCTCTTTCTGTTCTGCTCTCGTCGGGTTATTTTTTAAGTGACCTGTTAGGCTTTGTTCGGCTTTCTGTCCTCCACCACTTCCTATTCAACGCAAGGGGATCCTCTCATCGTCGGTTACAACAACAAATGTTTTGTAACACCTAATATTTTGCCAAAGGTCGCTTCGTTAAGTCAATATTTCCCACTTCATTTCCCATCTGTTACTGAATAAAAGGGACGGATAATTAATTGTCCACAATAGTTTCTTCATGTAACAACAAATTTTCTAAGTCAAGTCAAGTCATAGCCTATTTCGACCGGCCGAGTCCAGGTAGCCTAATCCTTGTGATTTATTTCCTCACTGGCAACAATTTTCACATTGAACGCGGAAGAAGCAGCATTTTACCTGAAAAATGTGTTAAATTAATTTGCTGTTCGTATAGCCACTGTGTTCATTTTGACTTTTATACAAGCAAACAAGTACGAAGAAAAATTCAGACGCATATTTTCAAAGCCCCGACGTCGTCCCGCCATTTTGCCGTATGCACAGCAGTGCCACATATTAATTTACATACGATAACATGTCATAAGATCACACTGCGGAAGTGACTGAAAGTCTGAAACTGGTATTATTTTACCAGTTTTGTGGGTGTGTGTATCACACTGCTGCAGAAAACGACTAGTCGTACGTCCTTGCGAAGTCCGCCTGGGAGTGGCCAAAAAGGTATGGTATCCTCCACCACCAATAGTCTTCACCAATAATCTGTTTTGATTTATGTTTTTGGTTTTTCGTCAGTCTATAATAAGTGACTTCATAAATCTTCAACCATACCTTTGTTTGTAGTGTTTATTATGTTTGTTTTAAGAAATGGCTTGCAAACAATAATAAGATAAGTTCAATATTGCACTGTAGCAAATTGATGCAGCAAAAATGTATGTACCATTAAATACTTTATTGTAGGCGTACAGACAACGTTTCTAAGTACATCAGGCGTCACTCGACATATGAATTTGTCATTCATGCACAATTTGTTGAGTATTCCCCATTCAAAATGCATACACCACACAAAGTTCGGCGCGCGCGCGTACAAATGTATTACAATTAACTGGGCCAGCGGGCGCTGTACCATTGTGTATATATGGAACGTATAATTTTTTTTATTAAATAAATGCGAAAGTAAACAAAATTCAGTTGAACTCCGAGGAGGATGCACGATACCGGGACTGTTTGACGGCAATGCGGCCCAGCATGACGTATAAAGAATGTCAAGAAGTACAACGAATAATTTACACATTGCGAGGGAGGGGCACTGCGGAAGCAGTGTATTTGTTGAACTCTACATAAATTATGCAGCGGGCCACCGGGCAACTAAATTCTCGCTATTTGCCACAGTTGTATTCGAGTCCCTGCAAGTCCTTTCACAAGTCCCTGCAAGTCCATCACAAACCCTTCAGTCCTAATCCCAATCACAAGCTATTCAAATGACAATTTTTGTGTACTTCTTTTACTACCATTACCTACCTGGTTCCCTACCCATGGGAAAAAAAATAAAAAGACCCATGATTATTTTAAGATGCTTATATTTTAAACATACTATTTATTTGTTAAATCCACAAATTTAGCAAATTATAAAACAACTCTTCCTACAACCCCAAAGGTAAAATGAACTTTGGGCAGTATTTTCAAATTATCAAGTTGCAGGTAGAAAGAGGTGTATCATTTTTTAAATATATAAGACTGACAAAAGATTGGGCTGTAGGCCTAGACCAAGATGACTGTCCAAAGCTGAAGGTGTTTTTATTTTATTTTAACCTCAGTACATCATCAGCATTTTTAACGTAGTAATCAACAATTTTGAGGTATTAAAGTAATTAGACCAATAAAATGGTGACACACTTTAATGCCTGTTTTTTTTTTTTTTTTTATATGTATCAAAGTTGTACACTATTTTGGGGGAATGCATTTTTGTTTATTATTTTTATCACAGGAATGGCAAACCTATTTGAGTTAGAACAGAGTGTTTCTAAATATTTAATGTTGGGGTAAACGGGAATTCATGTGCATGTACTAACCGGTTTCTTTTTACCAGGGAAAAAAACAAAAAAACTGACAGCTGGGGCACTTCGTACTGCGGGGGACGTATTGAGCCATGAACCCCAAACATGGCGGGCAGCGCCGGCACTCTGCCCTTAACTTTGCAGTGAAAATCACCAACTAACATTAGACAGGCGATCTATTTATAGTCTACAAAAATGGTGTATTTCCTATCCATGGTAGGCAGCTTGAAAATTATAATTTTCACCAAAATTAGACCAAATTATTCCGATTGTATTGCAAAGAAGTTGTTTTCAAAACTTAAACCTCTGTTGTTACCCTTTTGGTTACCCCCAGTGTAATTGTCATAAATTTGACCCTGAAAACTTATCAAAATGTGTTTTGTTTACGCTAAGCTATATTTAAATCTATGCAAATTAGTGGGCGTATCCATTTCATCCATTCTTTGAGAAATGCTCAGTCAGCGCGCAGCGTACTCGATAATGAGGTGCCCGGCGACGTTTTATTTGCAGGAGTTGACGGTCTCGGACCTACGAGAATTCACGAGGTTTTTGCGAGCTTTCGGTAGTGCCTCTAGAAAATAGATGGGAAGCCCATTTTCGCTGCAGTTTCCGGCCAATATGGAGTTGTGAGTAAAAATGTATTTCTTTCTGCATCGAATAATACAATTTTTAAACATTTTTTTCGTTGTGAAGGCTGTTTACTAGGCTTGTAAAATGAGGTATGAAAAATATAGTTTTTTGAACTACCTGCACGTTTTTAGTGATCCTGACTGTTTCGAGATATTTTGAGATGAAATTTGTCGTTTGTTGGACACTTGAAGAGTTATGCTTTCGATCCGTACTATTTCCATGTCTGCAGGTTCAACGAGCGATTTTTATTTCGATGCTAAATGTTGGCGAAAATTACAAACTTACACGGGGAAATGTCTGATGTCAATGACGTCACTGTGTACGTACGGGCGCTTATTGCGCGATGCGGCGAGAGAAAGGCATGTCGATAATAGGTTCCTGTCCCGTTTCACATCCATGTGGCATACATGTTTCTGAAATGCAAATTTGGCTGTGTTATAAAAACATTTATAATGTGGTTTTTTTTATGTTTCAGAGTTTCTCAGCCTAGTAGTACTGTGAACTGGGTAACAGGACAACTCGTACCTTGGATTGGACAACTCGCACCTTGGACAACTCGTACCTAGGTTTGGACAACTCGTAGTCGTACATTGGACAACTCGTACCTTAGACCATGGAAGAATAAGACACACTCGTTTGCACAACTCGTACCTTGGACAACTCGTACCCTGTTTTAAACATGGGTTTCGATGTGTTTTCATCACTTAAAGACTTATAATATTACTCTCGAAATGTGTTTACAATTTAACAAATGACAAAAAGTGTGCTGTCATTGAAGTCCAGTGTGTACATGTACGAGTCCATGTATTATAGACAGATTTTTAGAAATGTTAAAACGACTCCGGTTTTGTTGAAACGCATGTACAACAGGCATGCAACTTTTCATCGGATCAGCTGATTCCTCGTTTTTCACTTCACACTTATGGTATGCTATTGGAAATTTAAAAACACAAACTCTTGTAAAGATTGGAATTTCCTCATTTGTTTGTGAGGTTGCATGCCTGGTACATGTACATGTATTATTTTTTTTTATTGGACATTCCATCCACTGCACAGTCTTCTTTTAATTCTAAAGACTGTAGTTTTTGCAATTTTGAATGATATCTTTTAGTAGAAAATGCAGTTTACTTGGGCATTTTTCAGCAATGCCATATGCCTCTAAATTGTTTGTGGTTCATTAATTTCCCTCAAATTTTAACACCGAAACCTTGCAAAATGTTATGTATTGAACTGAGAACTTATTATTTATTGGTGTTTGATTTAAGTATACATGTAGAAAAACTTAACATGTAGTTTCATGTTTACTCTTGTAAACACATTTTCATGTCTTTCGACTTAATGTAAAGTGTGAAAATGTCATTTCTGCAATGTCTTGTGCCCTTCTTTGAAATATTATTAATGTTTAAAAGTCTTTCAGTTCCTTGTATACAAAACATTTGTAGCTGCTTGTAAAAATATAATAAAAGTGAAAATAGTACACAGGTTTTAGTTGTATTCATTAAAGCATCATTTTCTTTTATTTATTATTAATGTCATCCATGATCTACAACATATGAATGTTATTGGAATACAAAAATTGATACTACTAATGATAGGGTATCTCCCTCCCCCCCCCCCCCCTTTACAGGAAATAGCATTGTTGCTAGCCTATATTTACATTTTACAATACTTTTTTGGCCAAACCCGTCAAAGAAAAAGTGGTTTCCCCTTTTGTTTTTAATCAGTTTGAGCCAAAACTAAATGAAAAGGAAAATCATTAAAAGACAACTTTTTATCGGCACACAATTTCGATTTACTACCCCATTTTCAATTCCAGGCTGTAGAACTTAGGTTGTGGATATATTACATTTGTCATTGAAAAAAAATAGACAAAAATGACAAAAAAGCAGCCTGGCAATCTTTGTGATGTGTTTACAATACATCATTTTACATGTACTTTCCCTATTCCGAGAAGACATGTGCATTACGCAACGATTTTATTTTCTAGTCTGGCGCCTTTACTCCGCCTTCACACTTTATTATAAGCCTGTATGTGGAGCAGGGTACCTGACACATGAAAGTGCCCTTGTGTTAAATGTAGCGGTGCCTGATTGGTCAAGATGCAAAGTCGTTTAGGGATATGGCCAATGAGGACAGCACACTCATGCCATCCACGTGCTTGCAAAGCTGCGTTGTTTTCCTAATCTGGGCATACGGAATGGACATCATTTTTTAGTGATCCTGACTGTTTCGAATAATCAAGAGAACCGTATTTATAAAGATAGGTAACTTCATATTATAGCATGTCTCCAACCCGTCAGATTCTTCTGCCCAACTTCGTTTAGTTTAGAAAAAAGACATTTTTCACCGACCGTAAATTCACTACAACAATGGTAACATTTTCGTTCATATATTTCACAAAATGGACGTTTAAAATTTGAATAATCTCACTAAACAATAAGGCTATACCATTTCCAGCCTGTCTTTTAATTAAAATCTTACTTTTAAAGACACGTTAACTGGAAAATGAATTTCGAAAATGTGATCTCCAATCTCATGAATATGCATTTACCGAGCGTTTTATGCATACGCTGCAAATAAACGAAAGCACTTTTCAGCACGCTGCGCGCTGACTGATGCTTCTCTAGCTAGCTAGCTCTGCACTCGTACTCCGGGGCTACTCGCACGTGGTTCGTGCCTCCTGCTGATAAGCTCTAAATAAATCAGCTGGTTCACGAGAATTGACTGTTGGTATCTACACAATTCGCTGGTACCCGTCAATAGTCTAGTGGGCGGGCTGAACGCAACCTTTCCGTGAAAATCACCAGAAAATTAGAGCAAGCAGAACAAATATAACACAAAGGGGACACATAGCTGATTAAATAAATCCATTGATTGCCGTATTTAACGTCGAGCAAGGAGAATAATTTGTACCCTCCTTGGTTAGATTTGGGCACGGACCGACCACGATGTTCGGCAACAGCCAATAGGGTTATAGGCGGACGATGAACAATTTTGTCCATGTGCTTGCCAGCTATAGCAAGCTGAGTGTGCACTGTACCAGTGTATCGTGAATTCATAATTAGTTGAATTTGGGCACGGGCCATCTTTAATACTGGGGGTAGGTCATCATAGTCAACAAAACTTCTCACGTGCTCTTCCGTATTAGAGTGAATTAATTTGGCATCGTTGTGGGGGCAGGGACATTTTGTTAACCCGTTCTTGATGTTACCGTCTTAATTAGCGATGTGTGCTCGATTTCTGCCATTCACGTGGTAAACAAAATTAGGTTATGAACCGCGACTTCCCCAGGCTTGTTTTTCTTTGTTTACACAAAAGAACATTGGTTACGGCATAGAGCAAGGAATGGTTACGGTTAACCGTAAACCGTGACTATAAAACAAACGGTGACACGGATAATTTTAAAACCGGAAACTTGCAGCCTTAGTTAAGTGCCGATCTATCTGCACACTTCCGCGTTTGAAAACAAGGATCTCAATGTCACAGTAAACAACTTTATGCTGATCGTGCGCCTGCGCAGGATTTGATGGCCTGAATAATTCATACATGAATGTGCTGAAAAGCGTTGTTTTGTTTGCCACTGACATTCTCGCTTTCAACTCGGAAGTGCGCAGAAGGGGCCAATGTGAAATTCCTCTATGTCAAATTCTGTTCGTCGTTTATTGACACATGCATTGCATGATAGGATATAAGTCGAAACCGAACATTACTGAAACCGCACCATGATCTCCCTGCCCCTGATCAAACCACAAGAAACCAATAGTGAACCCGTTAATAAACATTTTCGTTGGGATTATTACCCTCCCAATTTTCCACTTCAGAAAAAGAATTCCCGTAATTTTGGGTCCACGTGTTTTGTGGAAAATATTGCATCGTCGTCGTTTTGTGAGCATGGTTTCGATTTCCGTAACCATTCTGAATCTCCCCACGCCACAATTTGTGCTCGCAGAGAGATACTTACTTGCAGAATGTTCAACTTCATCAGATGCAGCCATCTTCCGGCCTCTTCGGACTTCCAGTCATCCGATTTCCAGTTCGAAATGCCGTTTGGAAGGTTTCATCATTTATTTCCTCAACGTTTGCACCAGTATATCATTACATACAATGCTAACTTTGCAAGTTTTATAATTTTATTATTTAACGATCTATTTCCATATTCTTAGAGCATATGAATTTGTGTTGTAAAGTAACGCTTTCAAACAGTCCATATTGTGTGCGCGCCGTGTGGTGCTGTGTACAAATTTCCTTAAAACTAGGGGTTTGGCGCATGTTTTTAATCATAACTTTGCAAACGCACATCGGACAAACTAGTCCAAAACGGAAAAATAATATTTGATATCTCTTCTTTGAACTTGTATAGATTGTATTTCAAATGAAATAAATGTTGTCACGTAATTTTTGAGGTTTATTTGTGAGCATTCGTTCACTTTTCTGTGGAGAATGTTACAAAATTACCAAATTGTCGCATGAGGGCTCTTTATTTTGCCGTAACTCAGCAACCCGACGGCTGATTCCTTAGTCCAAAACGGTAACGACAAATTTATGCCATTACCTAAATCATGATGTTAAAGGGACACATTGCTTTGGATTTTGCGATTTGGGCTATAAAACTTAAATGGATATGGTTGGGAAGCTTTTTTAAAAGTAGAATATAAAGATTCACATAACTATCCCTTCAAATTGCGTGGTTTTTGTTTAATTTCGTGACAAATAACGGTCCGCCATTTTGTAGAACCAAATTTTTGACTCCACAAAATGGCGGACCGTGTTCACCAGTCGTATTTCCAGTCGCATCTGGTTAAAGTACGTTCTGTTGATCCATTTTGATGTACTGTTGGCACGGCGCACGCACAGCACTGGCGATGTGTCGCGAGGTAGAGAATTGTACCTGGCGATCATCTGATAGGTTCACAAGGCCACTGGCTGCGGCGCCAGCCTAAAGACTCGTACAGCGTATTTTGCGCATTATTTAGACGGTGGTATTTACTACTGGAAATAAGTCTATGTTTCGCGGGTCAGATATCAGGGGTAAGCGGCCAATTTTTGGTTTTGTAATCACTACTCACTAATTACAACACATTATACGTGTTTTTTTGCATGAACAACTCTTATAAAAGATAAGGAACATTTCCAAACAGCAACATTTCATGACATTTGAAGGCAATGTGTCCCTTTAAAATTGGTACAGCGACCGCTGGCCCAGTTAATTTTAATACATTTGTACGCGCGCGCCGAACTTTGTTTGGTACATGGTGTACGCATTTTAAATGGGGAAAGTATTTGACAAATTTGCGCATGACAAATTCATATGAGTTTTTACAATATAATTGGAGGCATCAGCTGCTATTATGTCTGGAGTTACCTTGAAATAACCCTACAGAATACTATTTCGTTATCAAAAATGGAACTGTTCCCCATTCTTACATTCCTTTGCAGTTCACCTTCGAATATTCGAACTCGAAAATAAGAACTCGAAAATAAATATTATATTCGAAAATAAATATTATATTCGAAAATAAATATTATATTCGAATATTCGGCACAGCTAGCCCTATATAATGTGACACTGCTGTGCATACAGCAAAATGGCGGGACGACGTCGGGGCTTTGAAAAGATGCGTCTGAATTTTTCTTCGTACTTGTGTGCTCTTGTGTAAAGGTCAAAATCAATTTCTAAGGCTGAACAACATTGGCTAAACTTATTCAGGCATGAGAACACAAAATCATCCAAAAGTCAGATATTCTAGCGTAGGAGCATTTGTGCTTCTACAAATCATAAATATCACAACTTCACAACTTTGCATCCAACAATGGATCGTTAAAAAAATAATGAAATTAAAAGTCTTTGGCGCAAAAGAGACGTAGACGGGCCTACGCGATCGATACGCGTATCTTCGCGAATGCTACGCGATCGATACGCGTATCTTCGCGAATGCTATATCTCGCACATAATCGCGTAACCAAGTAATTGCCGCAACGTGGCTTAGTTATACGCGTACCATGTACCAGGCATAAGAACACAAAATCACCCAAAAGTATGAAATTCAAGCGTAGGGGCATTTGTGCTTCTACAAATCATAAATATCACACAACTTTGCGCCCGACAAAAACATCGTGTTAATACCTGCATTGAGATCACTTATTCGAAATTCACGAACGTCGTATATATACCACCATGAAATCACTTGCTTACAAATCACGGTGTTGCCCACTAAACCCTGCTTTGAAACTATAACTGCGCATGCGCGTCTTTTTGACTAGCCTTTTCTTAAGACGCAGGTTTGCACAGTGATACTTATACACGTGCGCTTATTGCTGCAATACATCCTTTCAGGCTTTAACAGAGGCTACGTCCATGTGCGAAAACAGTTGAATGCCGCTGCATGCATGTTGTATCGTTAATTTAACGATGTTAATTTTCCCAAAAATACATTTATCGTATAAGCGGGATCCACAAGTGACTTCTGCTGGTGATATTTTAATAATTTTTTTGATCAAGAAAACAAGGGGTGCTATAGTATTAGACTACCAAATCGGGTTACAACGTACAGGACGATCGTTGCAAACAAATATTAATAAGGACGACAGCGTACCAAGATTACAGGTAAGGCTGAAACCTTACTCCGTTTCGTTCTTGTTAGGTGTGGGGAGTAACGGATTATTGAAAATAAATGCTTTTGGACTGTTGAAAAAATAATGAGATTAAAAATCTTTGGCACAAGAGAGACGTAGACGGGCCTACGCGATCGATACGCGTATCTTCGCGAATGCTATATCTCGCACATTATCGCGTAACCACGTACATTTCCGCAACGTGGCATATACGCGTACGCGTAGGTTTACGCGTAGGCTTACGCGTAGGTTTACGCGTAGGCTTACGCGTAGGCTTACGCGGAAGCCTGCCTTAGCAGATTTCACAAGCTTAGCATCAATACTTCAATGAACCGTAATACGCGTAGCGCGCTACGCGTATTTCCTTACGCGTAGTGTGATCTTAATTTCGATCATAACTGTACATGTGTACATGATTTTGTACATGAAAGCTGGTTACAACACTGTGGACGACGATCTAAGTGGTGATCTTGTGTGACAGAGAGCTTTGGCAGTGTTAAATTTTAAAAGTTGTTTGTGCGTTTATACATCAGAATTTTAAGATCGCTAACCTTTCAAATTTTTATCATGCCATAAATTGTAGACAATTTTGTCACCCGCTTATCGGCGATATAGCGAGAAAAAATATCGCCTAAAAAAAAGATCGGTATTGCCAAAGCTGATTATGAAACACAAGGCACGTGTTCAAGTGGGCACAAGTTAAAGTGAGCACGTGTTCAAGTGGGAGAGACCCACAGCTGCATCACGCTGTCACTTAACTATTTTTTTAATTGAATGGCAAATCAAATGGCAAGATCAAAAATTGGGATGGGTGGATCCAAAAAAATTCCACAAATACAATGAAAAATCGAAATTTAAAAACATTGAACATTTTGAATGGCCCCTTATGCCAGTGGCACATTTGTAAATTCCAACTACAAATTCATGATTTTCAGGCATATTTTAATTGTATTTCAGCCTTTTTCAAGTTTTGCAAGGGAATATACATGTATATATACCGTCCAGTCTGCAGGTAGGTCCTCCAGTGGCGGAATCAGCTCATGCACCACATAGGAGTAATTGAATGCTGAGCGGGACATTTCCAGAGACACTCGCAGGTATTTACGCAGCCCCAAGGGGCCGTAAATCTCCACCCGGTTGTTCTTGGCCTCGATGGCACCCTGGCTCATGGTGCACAGGATGCCAGGGAGACCAAAGACGTGGTCACCATGGAGATGAGTGATGAAGACTTTGGTGATGTTGCTGGCCTTGAGTCTGCTCTTCATGAGTTGAATCTGGGTTCCCTCTCCACAATCAAACATCCAGCATTCGCCGTCTTGGGAAAGATAATTTAAAGGAAATTATAACTGACTTTTTTTTATATCTCCCTAAAAGCACAAGTACAGTTTCCTTGGCATCCAAAAAAGTCATCAAGTGCTTTATGAGATTTAACATGAAAAATGTGTCTAACTGGTCAAATTTTTTTTAAATCAGGAGGTATTAGCATTAGCAAGAATACATTTTACAAGGAGGATGTGACTTGTGCCGCATTTACACTAGATCCGGCAAAGGTGGATCGGGATTTGCGAGGTAATATAACTACAGGAAAGCTTAACCGCAAATAAACTGCCGCGTTTACACTAGATCCCGATTCGGCTTCGATCCACCGTTTACAGCGGAAGGAAGGTCATCGAGTGTGCGCAATAGGCGACCTATTCACAGTCAGTGTAAAAACATAACGTACGGACATGTTTGTCGTTCGTTTTTGATTTTGTTGCATCATGTCGTTTTTCAACGTGAAATGACAGCAGAAAACAATGAATCTTTGGACCACTTTTCAGCTTGTTATTCGGATACAAAGCACCGAAATATTACCGGAAATCGCACCAGGAATATATAGCCTAAATGTACATGTAGGGGCAAATCAACGAACCAACAATGACCTATATAAACAGGCTGTATTGGGAATTAGGAACTCCCCAGATGACGAAGTCACGCACGTGAAGGAGAAGGAATTCATGACACGATGTGGACGAAGTACCAACCATGCATTTGCAGTGTACATGGACCACGTGGGAACCAGCGCAGCGTACGCGTCTCCACAGTAAATATTTTTCGCGGACTTTCGAGCTTCCCACAATCCACTGCATCACATATACTGGATGTGGTTGTGTCAAAATGCAGGGTCTGATCCGGATCGAATCTCCCTAGAAAGGGGGGATCGAGAAAGGTGGATCAGACCCCAATCCACCTCGCATTTACACTTGCGCTCGACGGGTGGTCGATCCCCCTGTTAATCCAATTGCCGGGTTTGATCCCCCTTTTAATCAAATTGCCGGGTTTGATCCCCCCCCCCTCTTAATAAACGGGTTTGATCCTCCTTTTAATCCAATTGCCGCAGTGGAAGTTAACCCGCCTGGGTCTATAGTCTGAAAATTGGGATAATTTTTATGGCTTCTGTTGAACATTTTATCTCCTGGTAAGATCTTGGCCCAGGAAAACTATTCAGGTTGGTAATCATTTCTGTTGGTAATCATTTACATGTGTACATGCACCTGTAGTGCATTTCTAGGCTAATAGTTGGTGTGACTTTGATAAATAATTAATTAAAATTTGAGCACTTAATGAAAAATACATAAGATACATATGAAATATTAATGACTGGCAACTTGTTAGGGATAATTTTACTGTGAAGGAGAAACTCTGCAGATTTGAAATTTGCCTGTTATCTTTCAAATGCTGTTTCAATCCACTATGATAAGAATTTATTGAAATATTATAAGTTGTTGGCCATGTTTAAATTCCTTCGATGCCTACCATGTCTGAAAACGGTAGACGAAACTCCTCTCTTGGGTGTGGGAAGGCAGGAGGCTGTGCCAAGAAATGTCAGATCCATTACAGCCTGTTGACAGGAGAGAGATCAATGAGGTGTCTTTGCAAAAATTTGTGACAAAACTAATAGCCCCAGAGGTAGTGCTGCAGCCGAACCGCCGAACCGAACTAAAAATGGCCGAACATGGCCTTCCGAACCGAACCGAACCAAAATTGTTGGCAAACTTTACGCACACATATTGATAGCGCTAGGAATGCATGCGATGATAGGACAAAATTAGCGCACACGGGCGGCACGGATATGATTGAATTTACCTGTTGATAAGGCTCTTTTTCGGCCTTACATTGTAGCAGGTTTGGACTCGAGTGCGTGTACATGTACCGTGTAAACGGTTAGCCTAGGTACTGCATGCAATGTAGATAGTCGATAGAATAAAAAAAGAAAAAGATAAAGCCTTTTCCATTCATAAAAAACCAAGTCGCGACCGCTTGCATCCGGCCGGCCATGCGAGTTTCCATCCCTCCACCCCCGCCTAAAAAATGTAGTGTACTTGAAAGCGAGCCCCGCCCAGTATGCAATGATTGGTTGTTCACACGGCGACACAACATGAATATACATTTCTCATTTCGTGGGGATGCACAGTCCAGGGATGAGATTATATTAAAGAAAATAAAGTTTGAAGTTTGTGATGAGCGCGTACGGCGTCATGAAGCCTTTTGGGGCCAGGGCCCCATCAGATTCCAGGTACTCTCTCATGGACACCTTTTACTTTAGAACAAAAATACTTGCATTTATTGCAAAATTGTACCCCCGAAAATGGTGGTAGGATTCTACATGTACATGTACATTCCTTCCTAAGCAAAAACTCCTGCCTTGTGAATTATATGTTGCAGCACTTTTTCCGCCATGCGCCAGTCCTTCTCTGCTCGGCCAAAAAATGTTGAAGAACAAAAACGTTCCAGAATAAAATTACATTTTGTCAAAAGTTTTGACTTAATTAAATTTGTACTTTTTACCATAATTTCAAAAACTGGCTGTCAATTTTGCTTATCACGCACACATGCGCTAACGATCATGTTCATGTACTCACATGGATCTCTGAATTACTCGAAATCGTGACCAAACACTGAATATGCATTTCTGAAAATCAGATACAGTCAAGCATTGGCGCGGCGGTGGCCCGCGGGGTGTGACCATTGCCCGGGGACCATTGTTCCATTATTATCTATCTTGCGCCCTGCGGGTTTGGCAACGTGCCAATCAACTTGTTATGACTGCAGTGGGGGAGGGCTGGGGAATTCCCGGAAGGACATTGTATGTGCATGTACTATCGATCGGCGCGATCGCGATTTAAGAGATTTTTTTTAATGCATATGTACTTCCGAACCCAAACCGAACCGATGTTCGGAAAAGAAAATCCGAACCGAATCCAAACCAAACCTGGAGGATCAGTTGCAGCACTACCCAGAGGGTGAAATTAGAAACAATAATTGCTTGGCAATTATGAGCTTTTGATCTGCCAAGGCATAGCCATAACACACAAACCATAGCCATGCCAAGCCATATTTTGTGCAGACATATATTGCAAATGGTCAGAAAATGTCCCATGTCTGACCATAATATCACCCTCTGAGACCACTTCAATAGCACTGTATGCTAATGCATCAAAGTGTTCTTATGAATATTCATGTATATCGTGCACGGGAAACTAGGGCTGAGCAAATCGAATAATTTAATATTGGAATATTCGACCTTCCATTCGACCAAATATTTCAATATTCGATTATTCAGGTCAAACTTTGGGTAAACATAGTAACGCACAAAACTGCTCGATAATCTTTATAACAGATTCTTAATTTTATGACTATCACCAGCACCAAGCAATGATTTAGTAAAGGTTTATTTAGCACTCGTAGAAAACTGAAGAAATACATTTGCCATGGTGAAACATTTGATTTTCCCGACAAAAAGTAGGAACAGGTACATTCATTATTACTTGTTTGTAACACAGTAGATAGCCTGCTGTCATATGGACAGGAACAAATGCCACACAGTCACGGATGCAATTTCGTTATACAAATTTAAACTTTTTCCTTAGCATTTCACTTCAAATATTCAAAATCGAAAATAAATATTCAAATATTCAAATATTGGAATATTTACAAAGCCCAACGGGAAACTTGTCTCCTGCAGCCGGAAATCATCACATAAGGATGCCAAGGTCAGCTCATGTAATCAGCAGGGCTGTAGTCAAGTCCCTGTAAGTCCTTTCACAAGTCCTTTCATGAAGCCAGTCACAAGTAGCTGGATGAACAATGACAAAGGAATGCCTTTGTGAAAGCTCATTTGATTAGCTGGAATTAGGACTGGACAATGCTGGAGGGTTTGTGATGGACTCGACTACAGCCCCGGTAATCAGTTAGTGTCATGGTCAAGCAACTTTGCAGCTTGCACTGGATGGAATGGTGAGCGATCAGCGTCTGGCCCGCTCATGTCCGCATTTTAAATTCTGGAAATCATTTTCAACTTGTTTGGCTTTCACTGTTTACAGAATGTTCTCAAATCTGTTGTCCATACAAGCACTACATTGCTGTACAGCAAAAGTTCCTTTTGACGAAAATACATAATTGCTCTCCACGGCAAAACAAAGAAAACTTATTATGTTCACACTCATTCCATCTTGTGCTTCTTTCATGCAACATGCTACATAACATATACAAATAACGAATGTTTGCGAGTGCAATAGTAAGAATAATTTCATGAGGTGACAGATACAATGTTCCATTCCACGAGACAAAGCCAAGTGGAATAAAAATGTTCCATGTCACCGAACGAAATTATTGTTTTCATTGCACGAACGTGAAACATTCATTATGTTTTATACAACACCTGAATAAATCCTTATAAATCCTTATCTAAATTTCTTACTCATCAGTCCTATTGCAGCTATGTTCATGATTTGGCCGTGAATTGTTCTTTCAACCCTAAGCGTTTTTGGTCATTTGTTAGTAGCCAACGGCATAAAAGTACCATTATTAGTTTTGTGACGGAAGATGGCTTTACAGATGAGTGAGATGACCCAACTTATATTGCTCAAAATTTTAATAGATTTTTTCATAACAATTTTACCAATAACTTGGACAAATCTGGACATATTTTCGGATTATAGGGTTAACCCCTCCAGGGTATTTTGGCTAGAAAACCCTGCCAGACGCATCAGACTGCATACTTTGTCACATTGACTTGTGTGCAGAGTGCAGCAAGGTCAAGCTGTCACCACAGATGCACTGTGCTGCGTCTGGCAGGGTTAGGGTTAATGGATTTTCCACTTACCCGCTTGAAGTTAAAAATCTTCTTTTAGATCTTAACATGTATAAATCAGCAGGCCCAGATAATGCTACTTAAATTAGCCGCCGATAGCCGAGCCCAAGCCTCTTGCCAGATTATTTAATTTGTCTCTTGAAACTGGTTCTGTCCCTACAGATTGGAAATTAGCTAATGTTGTCCCTTTGTTGAAGACAGGAGACCCACATGTTATGTTGAACTAAAGACCAATCTCTCTCTGTTCAGTCGTTGGTAAAATTCTGGAAAGAATAGTCTCTACTCATCTTGTTAATCACATGTACATGTATAGAGGGGGTATAATTTCACATTGTCAACATGTTTTTTTGCCTAAACGATCGTGTGTTACACACAATTGTCTTCACTTTTTGATGAATGGGCAGGTGTTTTGGACACTCCAAAACCTCCGCGTATTATTGCAATCTTTTTAGACTGGTCTAAAGCTTTCGGCTGTGTGAGTCACTATGTTCTTATACAAAAACTGCATAAATATGGTGTTTGTGGTCGAATGCTGAACTGGTTTCAGTCTTATCTCAGCAATAGGTCTCAACGGGTTTAATTTAGGGGTTCAGTCTTCGATTGGGCTGCAGTGCATTCTGGTGTGCCTCAGGGGTAAGTCCTTGCACCTTTATTATTCAATATTTTTGTTTTTGATCTTCCTTTTTGTGTACAATCCAACCTGAGACAGTATGCGGATGATACTGTGCTGGCACTCCAGAATGACCTGCAGCACATAAGCACTTGGTTTGAATTAAATCATATGATGCTGAACTCAAACAAATGTAAACTTATGACCGTTACCGTACTCACTCTAGAAATCCTCCTAAACCCATTTATAACATTGGTTCTCAAATACTACAAAATGTTGATAGCTATGAGTACCTTGCTCTCACCATATCGAGGGATGTAAATTGGAAACACAAACGGTATTGTATCCAAAGCTACTCGGCTCAATGGTTTCTTAGGGAGAGTAATTAGAACTAGGAACACTAAAATACTCACTACTTTACTGTTCTACCAGTCGGCCCTTACTAGAGTATGTATGTACAAGCGAACTTCACCGTTGGCATCCCACATTCTCCGACGACGGGCAGAGCATACTGTCCGAAACGTTGAGGTCCCTCCGGTTCTTTTCAGAACCACACAAACTCACAAAAGAGATCGATTACATGGTGCTACCGAGTCTTGGTTCAAGACGATAGTGATCGATAATGGATCGTGCAGCGTCGCGTAAATTCGTTTCACGCAGTGCGCCCTCTAATGGTACGATTAGACCAACTCATGCGCTCACACTATCGTCTTGGGAATCCTGCACCAGCGGTAGGGAGCACACCAATATTATTTTTCCCGTTCCCACGCGTGCGGACGCGTTCCTCACCGTTCTTCACGGGAGGCAATAAAACTGAACAAAAGGACCGTTCTCACGCGGTGGAACGGGGGGAAATCTGGCCCACTGGGCAGGCAGGAACGCCCCATTGTACTGTGCTTTTGTTATGTTAAGTAGCCGTTCCGACGCGTGCGGAACGCGAGCAGCATCAAAGTATGCGATCTCTTGATCAACACTAATTTATTTTTTAAAGGAATTAAACCAAACTTCTTTCTGAATCTACAGAGGTTATTTTACCTTTTTATTTAGTTGTGCTGAGCACTCCTCTAAAAAGTAAATAAGCTCCGATATGATCTCCGGCTTTAGCTATTTGACGTAAAATTAACGTGGTTCAAAAACAAGTCATTTTATATTCCCTTGTTTTGAAAGTATTTTCGTCAGGTTTACTGCACGATTGCTGCCATCGGAGCAGTACAACCCTTTCTCTGTTCCGTAAATTATTTTTTTAAAATGTATATATACAAATAAGTTCATCCATCACGCGCAATCACTAAAGTACACAGTGAAAGCAAACCAAGATTACATTTTTTTTTCGAAGCCATATTCATGCGTCGACTGTAAGTATGTTCTGATTATTGCTTTACTGATTGACAGAAATATTTTTTTCTGAAGAATGCCTCGTCTGAACGTCTAAACTTTTAGGCAATGTAGATATTTCGTTGGGCCTAAATGTTCCAGACAGAATCCAGAAGACTATTAATAAGATTTTAATCCAATGCCCATATATTCATTTCAATGTCACTTTCATTTCTGTACTCTGAAAAAATATATTTAGGCAACAGGAATAAACACAAGAGGTGTAAAAATCGTATAAAAACAACGAACGCAAGTCAGGCGTAAAAAGTGGTAAGCAATAAGGCGAAATGAGAAATAAAACATGCTTCTTATTGGGGGCCGCCTGGATTTTTTTTTTAATAATTACTTTTGAAAAATTTGGTGAAAAAAGCCCAAAATGTAAACCGATCCATTGGAAAATAAAATATTTGCGCGTCAGAAGTTCTAAAACCACTGTAAACATGTTCGATTCTCTTGTCCAACATGTCTTTTTCATTTTTGGCGAGCTTCGAAGCAGATGAGAGCCTATGTAATACCAATTTCCGTGGGGTGTGGGTGGGGGTGATGTGGGGGTGGGGCGATGTTGGGTGGGGTTGTGGGAGATTTTGGGGTGGGGGTGGGGGTGTGGGAGATTTTTAATATGAGAATTTGTTTGCGTCATAATAACAAGGAAAATCTTGTATACGGCGATATAAATCATATAAAATTAGGTGGTGAAATGTACAAGTTGGAACCTAAGCAGAACACTTTTCATTATTTTTTTTCAGAATTTAAGACAATAATAAATCGGGATAAATATTTACGCAAACTTATGGTGCCAAAGCAAATTACATTGTACTTGGTGCAATCTACAAGTAACCCCAGTCGCCCCCTCCCCCCTGAAAATTTCGCAAATGCAGAAAATAATGGTATTGTATAGAAAAAAACACTTCCCCACCCCACCCCACCCCACCCCACCCCGTCCGCACGCGTGGGAACGGGAAGAATAATATTGGTGTTCCCCCTAACTTTTTCTATATTTATCCCTAGGCTTTCCTAGGGAGCCAATAAACGTTCGCAAAACGGACATGCATATGAATTATGTGATAACCTGAATATATTAACGGGTCGGGATCCAGGGCTAAAATGTAAACATGCATGGCCCCGGCGGGCTAGCCATGCTGTCTCCGATCCGATCCAAGAGCGCGATATGCAATTATCGCACAATTACAAGCAACTGTGACTGGGAACGACCTTTTTGTGTGTTTTCAATCTGTGCCTCTGTTTTGATTTCAAGAACTACGCCTCCAATTTCCAAATCACTCGTCACAGCTATACAGGGTGTCTTAAAAAAAGAAAACCGAGATTAATCTGTTTATTTCTCAGATACTGCTCAATTTTGTTGAAAATGGTAACCACCATCTATTACTTAATGATGTCATCTTTCTTATGACACCAAGAAATCCATGCTACCATCACGGATGACTGAGCACAAAGTTGTGCAACGGACCATGTCAGAAATGGCTTTGTACCAGATGCACCACGGGTCTATTCGCACAGCATTCAGCATGTCTAAAAAACCAATAAAGGACCAATAAAGACCAAAATCATTTCTTCAATGATTAAACAGTTGGAGGCTTATCCCTGTCCCAACCTAACCCCAGTGTCCTTCAACATGCCCCCCATTTCTTTCAACGCAAACTTCTGTCCTGGTTCTCATTGCTCTGACCGTATTCTGATTACGTCTCTCTGTCCTCTTATAAGGTCTCAACTGCAGCCACCATTCTGGCACGTAGGTCATTGATTATACTGGGCGGTGACGTGTAAACTTTGTCCTTAAGATGCCCCCACAAAAAAAAGTCACAGGGCGTGTGGTCCGGGGACCTTGGTTGCCACTCAATCTCATGGTTCAAAGCAATTACTCTCATGTTAAATAGACCTGTGGTGCATCTGGTACAAAGCCATTTCTGACATGGTCCGTTGCACAACTTTGTGCTCAGTCATCCGTGATGGTAGCATGGATTTCTTGGTGTCATAAGAAAGAGGACATCATTAAGTAATAGATGGTGGTTACCATTTTAAACAAAATTGAGCAGTATCTGAGAAATAAACGGATTGTACAGTGCCTCTCAAATAATTTTAAGGTTGGGGGGGGGGGGGGGGGGGGGGGGGTGGTTTCCATTGTTCAATTATGTTTTTTTCGTTTTTTCTGATGTTTCTTTCTATGTGCTTGTTTTGGGTTATAGTGATGGCGTGATGCATATTGATAGGGGCGTATTGATAACAATAACCATAAACACCCTGTTTTAGCTTAATTTTAATGTGGTTATTCCCTACAATTTCTATATCTTTTTTATAGTGTACATGTATGTGTATTCTGTCTGATGGCAGTCGGAAAACAACTAGATAGTAATTAAGTTTACTTTTTTGTGATCTTTCAGGTCTTTAAAATGTTTATTGTTCAATCTATTGTGCATTTCTATTAATTCTTGCCTCCTTTTTTGGTACTGTCTGTATTTTAATGTTTTTACCTGTAAAATTAATCAATGAAATGAAATGAAATTTGTCAGAGCATGACTGGTGGTTTGACCGTTCTATTCACTATTGAATAGAACTATTTTTGCAGTGCGACCGCGCCATGTGTTGGCACAAATAATGCACGTGATCAACGATCCACCAATCAGATGGCAGGGGATTTACTCAGGTGTTGTATAAAAAGACAATGCAGGGATACGGCCTTTCCTTTGTTATTCTACATAAGGTGGGAAATATTCCTACCTTTTCTTGAGCTAAAAGTTGTTTCTCCTTTTTTTGGGACAAAATTTTAATCTGAAATAAATCAAAAGTAAAACTTAATGAAAATATGGCACAATGCTATAATTCAGAACAAATCTATTTGAACATGGCATATTGCTATAATTAAGAACAAATCCATACAGATATAGATCAAACATACAGAAACTTACTTTGTTGAAGAGGCTTGTTTATGTTTATGTGGATAAATCATCAATTAAAGGCATTAATTAATTAACCATACTATGATCTTACCAATTAAAAAGAATGCACTAAGTTGCAGTTCAAAAACTATATGCCAGTCAAAACAGGTCGACTGGTTTTGATGAATTTTTCAACCTATACCTATTACCTGTTTCCTCTGCATTTTAAATTTCCTACCATAATTTTACTACAGCCACTCCAAATCTGTTTCCAATATGAATACACAAAGGGAATGGTACCCATTCTGATAACTAAGATTAAAACAACATCTGCCTCTGAATACAGAAATCTGTATTCACCAACGTCATTTCTGCACATTATCAGCTTGTCCCAAAGAACAAAAAACTGCACTCAGTATCTAGACTTTTTTCATCCGTTCTTTGAGCATTGGGAGGAAAGAGTACAATATATGTACAATATCCAACCACACAAAAATTTGCAAAAAGTGGTGTGGATCAGGGATGTAGTCATCAAGTCCATCACAAGTCACTGCAAGTCCATCACAAGCCCTCCAGTCCTAATTCCAAACACAAGCTATTCAAATGAGCTTTGACAAAGGCATTCCTTTGTCATTGTTCATCCAGTTGCATGTACTTGTGACCAGCTTCAATAATGAAAGTACTTCTGACTGGACTTGCGAAAGCACTGGCATGGACTCGACTTCAACTCTGGTGTGGATGAGGATCCATAATAAGCAGAATAAGGACCCTATTAATAATAATTAACAACATATTGTATGATATATCATTGGCAGAGCTGACAATATAGTTGCAGGCATTGTTTATACTTTTAGGATTCAATATACATGAAATAACAAACCTGCTTATACCCCTTGTGTACGGATGACACCATATATGGCGTCCAAAAAAAAAGGGCCACCAGGACGGATGATGCCATTGGCCGCCATTTGTGCAGTTTCAATCCATTGTTGGATTATTGTTTATGTCATGCTTGACTGCACACACACACATTGTAGCGGTTCGATTTGGCTGCCAGAACCGCTGCAACACCTAAAATACTGTGCCCAAGGGGTTAAGTTTAAGCTCAATCCATCATACATGTCACAACATATTTTTTACATGCAACTGTGATTTTGTGCATGCATGTTCATGCATCCAAGGGCTTATTGTGATTGTTGAAACTGAAACAAGCCGCATTTTTTTTTAGGTCTTCAGGTGCAGTTTTCTCGAAGATGCCAGCATTTCAGACTAATAATTTTTAAGGAGGGTTTGGTACTGGTAATTTGTTTCATAAACAGCAAGCTCTCAGATTAAAACTAATCAATTTTGTTTTTTATACGATCATATCAAATCTATATCATACCTATAAATTAAACACAAATTTTGACCTGCAATATTACACAGATCATAACCATAACAAGCCATATTGTTCAGACAATTAGAACAAGCTACATGTAGGATTGGGTGATTCGGTGCAGGAGTCGCCTCTACTCAACTCCCACATAGGAATCAGAACCATGATTCCATTTGTGTGGGGAGTCCACTCCAACCCTAACCCCCTAGGCATTTTTACTAGTACATGTAAGTGTCATCAACCTATCAAACTCCAACACTGTGCAGTATACATGTACCTATGGCTATGGCACATTCTTTGGACTTACACAAATTGGGGCATCATACATGTACATCTCCATGTAAAGTAATGAAGCCAAGGAGCGACAGTCCTGAACCCATCAAAATTCAACACAACATGGTTTTGGATTTTGGCAGGTTTGTGACAGTTAGGGTTTTAACCCTAACCCTGCTGAATCCAACAGGATCCAACAATTTCATATTCCTGTTGTAACCCGTTGGATTGAGCAGCTACATTGTAACCCATAATGTTACAATCTTGTAGGATTGAGCAGGCAACAGGAAAATAAGACACAGTTAGACCGTGTTGGATTGAGCAGCTAATTAACTCATCGTGTAGTGTTACAATCCTGTTGGATTCAGCAGACAACGGAAACATATGCCACGGTTAGATTCGGTTGGATTTAGCAGGCAAGTCATTTTTTATGACGTGTTGGACTGCGTTGGAGTGAGCGGGAACCCATGTGAATCACCGTTGAACTCTGTTGGATTTAGCAGGGTAGTCCTGGTGAACCATTAGGGGGTTAGGGTTTTAAAGTAGCCGATTTCTACTTCCTTGGAGCAGACTCCTGGCACCACCCAACGACTCTGTAATTCACCAAGTTCAAACGATTTAAAGGTAGTATACATGTACAACATAAAAAAACAAAACTACTTAATTATTATGAAAAATCTTACATTGACTGTAAAGTGAATAACAGTCTCAAGCATCCTGTGAAATCACAGCATCTGGTGTGCTGTGATTTTCAAGAAAAGTGGAATTTTGTATCAATTTCCAGCGATTTCCGGCCGGCAATTGTTGGAAAAACCTGACCATTTTCAAACACTGTCCCCAATATATTAAATTTAGTTAGTTAGTCCACATTTTATTTGCAATACTGTTACACATCCGTGAATGGGTGCCAGCCAACTAGTCTGGTTTCCTAAACTGATAATTCCCTGGATGTCTACAAATAGCCCCGTTTCGTCTGAAGGAAGTCAAGGAACCAGACTACAAAAACAACATTCAATTTCTTGGTTTTTCCAGCAACTATGAACACTAAACTATAAAAATAGGTCGGCGTCACAATATTTACTATAAATATGAACCCCCAACCCAAAGCAAATGGTGTATACTACATTTAAAGATTGCAGATTCATTGGAAAGACTGCAATATAATGCAACACTTCACAGAACCAGCTTTTTTGTCAATAAAATCAATAAGGACACTGTGTGCATTTAAAGGATGCACCACTGACACCCGTTGTGCATAATGTATGGAGTCTATTCTGAATAGAATTGTGATTCCTGCTTGCAGTCGGGGGTCGCCCAAGCCTAGACCCAGCACGTCCATTTGGTTTTTGAAAAATACTGCAAAATGGCCGGATATTGTCTGATGTCTTTACCATAATTTCACCATCTGCAGACTATAAAAAGGAAATACATCAGTGTTCTGAACTTGGACTTTTAAAAGTAATACATACATGTACCAGTGTGTTTTTCTCAACAAAAGTTGGAGTCTTCTTCAGGTGAGTACTGATTCCACGGGCCAAACAAAATCGGCTATACCAAAACCAAACGGTGCCCACAAATTTGTCCTGATAATAAGCCAGTTTGGTATCTCGATGAAGTAGTCCAGGTCAAAGGTTATTCGGGATAAAATTGCTGACGTAATATCACGCGATGTTACGCGAGCGCCCATTCTGACTGAATTTAACACACGCGCGTTGTGCGACCACCTTTCACGTTCATACGCGCGCATTCGTTATCCCGAATGAACTGTGACACGTCATTGTGCACATGTACATGTACAGTACTTGCAGTTGAAATACCGAACTGGCTTATTGTCACCAATATGTTTTTCAGCATAAAGGTTCAAAACGTGTGCTGGGAGGTGTCACTGTAAAGTGGCTATCCAACTTGCATTCACCTTCATATGATCAAAATTTCTTAAGCTCCTTCTTTTACCCTCCTATGCTATAACCATAGCCAGGATTACATATAGCTAGTAGTGTTGTGCACTTATCAATAAAGATAGCATGAAGATGAAATTTGCACCAAGGATAATGTAAATTAGAAGAGGGATTTTTGCCCTTTCCCAACATATTGTGTAGTGTACATGTACATGTACACGTGAAGCATGTACACGTGAAGCACTGCTCGGAGCTTTCCGAGAACATGTGAGAAAAAATCACAGGCTTACTCAGGTGGGACTCGAACCCATGACCTCCTGCTTATAACTGCTGATGTCGTAACCACTCTACCACCAAGCCTGCCTACATTGGCTGGCTGATTCGAATCCTATGTAGCAGCGGGTACCGCGCAATCAGTGTGGAGATGAAATTTGCATCGGGGATGATGTAAATTAGAATAGAGATTTTTAGGCCCTTTCCCGACGTACATGTAGTGTATTAGCGGTTGAGTGGTCAAGACGTCTGCACTAGTCCAAGTCCCGCCCGAGTAAACCTGTGAATTTTTCTCACAGGTTCTTCGAAAGCATGAGCATACAGTGGCAAAAGAAATCTCTTCTAAAAAAATCAGCATTAGGATTGGGGTAAAACTTCTGTTGTTTTGTTTCTCTTATGTTCAGTACAAAGGGTACACGAAGCTGAAGCACCAATAGATGCTATACATAAAGGGTGCGTCTATGGCTTGGAAGAGTCCATTTCCAAGAACAGGGAAAGTACATGTGATTGAGAATGGTAGATCAAACTGGGTACAGAAATACCAATGCACAGTCATGTTTAAACAACACAAACAGCACATGGAACACTGTATATATTGTAGGGGAGTACAGTTGAGAGGAATCAAAGGTATGATAAAGCTTTGCTTATAATAAAAAAACAAGATTGATTAGTTTCAATATGAAAGCTTTGTTTAAAAATGATGATACCAGTACCAATCCTCCTGAGACTGATTATGTTATTTGGTCTTCAACAATTAAGATAAGCCCATATGTAATTACATGTATGTATACATGTACACGTGCACAAAATCATGGTTATAAAACAGACAATAACAAAAAACAACTAGATATATGACGTTTGTAATAACAAACGCGCGGTGTTGGGCATTTTTCGTATTGATTAAAAGAGAAAAGATGCACCTGTATACCATCACCAATCGTGAAAATCTTATGTGCTGCAGTTCATGAAACATGTTGTTTCCAAAGGAATGTTCGTTTTGGAAGTTTTGTCATTTGACCTTGATGACGTCATTCCTGACATTACACCTGTGCACATTACCAAATCTATCATAATCTATAATGGAAAGATAATATGACCTCTCTAACAACGCAGGTGCTAACCAGGCTCTCATATCTGCTACATATGTAATGTAATATGAATTTTACTTTGAACATACGGTAATTCTGGAAGTAAAGGTCAAATAACAAAAAAACATTGCGTTTGTTATAACAAATGCATGGTATTTGTGTTATTTTTCAGTCAGTTAGATTATGTAAGAGAGAAGACGTACATGTAGATGTTTTTCATCACTAATTTTGAAAGCTTTGGGAGTTGCAGTTAATGAAATATGATAATTCAACAATTTTTAATTGTCGAGTGGTTTTTGTATGTAATTTGACCTTGATGACGTCATGATGTCATTATATCTGTACACATCAGCACACCACTGATCTCTATTATAATGTATAATAGAGATCAGTGAACCAAACCTATTATTAGAAAGTTAAGACCTTTCGAAGAAGGCACGTGCCAACAAGGTTGTCGTATCTGTAACCATTATCTAATGCTATAAGAAGAAGTAAAAACACTTCCAACCAAAAGTGTAGACCAAGGTATTGATCAATGTGATCTTCAAATGGGAAAGCATTTTGTGCTGTAGTTTATGAGATAAGAAGTTTCGAGCAAAATTTGATTTCAACCGGAAGGAAGGGTACCGTGATTTTGTAATTTGATACTTGATGACGTCATCGATACGTCATTATAAGAAGCCTTTTACGTTCACTGTGCCATTTGAAGGAAAAATCTGGATTATAGCGCTCACGGTTAATTTTTCAGCAATGTTCAAAGTACAAAAAGTGTTTTGTTACTGCCGGTGTGATGACGTCATGATTTTCGCACTCTGGTAACGCTTATAAAATGTTAACTGGCTTTTCCTTCCAAGTTCTGTAGTGGTCACCGGACGCATAGAAAAGTCGGACAATTTTATTCTGTCGCCCTCCAAAAAGCTTCTTGTGGAGAACTGAAAATGTTTCAGATTAAAGTGTTGTTCGTTCAAAAAAGAAATGTTCTTTGATAATTGGTAAGTAGGAAAAAAATCATCTTTCTCGTGAAGAAGGACAGTACAATTTTACTTCATTGTCAATCTGAAGTGTTGAATAGTTGAAAAAATAAACAGGGTCCGGCTCTTCAAGTGAAACGGACTTTGATGGACATTAGAAAAACAATGCCAGATATTTGAGGATGTAAATTAAGGAGAAGCCCAAAAAAAAAACATTTGAAAAATGGCTGTGATTAGCATAACTCCTCTCCTAGTTCAGGTCTGATATTATAAGTCTAAGCGTTTTATTTGGAATTTGCGGTAACTGTGGAAGAAATGTCAAAGGTCAAAGATAGCTTCAACCAAAAATGCACATCAATATTATTGAATTTCTCTTTGATTTCAATTTGAGGTATTTATGAGAATAAAACACCATCTATCTGGAAAATTGAAAATCATTGCAGCGGTTGCGCAAAGGAGGGCAAATAGAAAAGGGCATTTTCCTCTTCGTAAGTGAGAACGCCACACGTTGCGTGATACGTGGGGTTTTACGGAAAGGGCGTGAGCAATGTGCGCGTATCAGCGTGGCCACTCATCAAATTTGAAATTCCCAAGATTCATCCAGTAAAATTCCCAAGAATTCCCAAGGCAATGGAAAACTGTGAAATCTCAAAAAAAAATCTGGCTTATATCTCTCACACGTTGATTTTTCAGCAATTCTTTAAGGTTTAAAGGTCTTTTCATTGTCACTTCCGGTCTGATGACGTCATCAATCTGAGCCCTCGCACACATGTTGCCTGCATAAAGGTCATCATATATATCAATTATAAAGTGATTACCGCAAACTTCGCCACACACATCGACTGAAAGTTCTTTAACTTTCAAATTATAAGGTACTTCTGGTTTGGACCGGAAGAAAGGGTCATGTGATTTTGCACGTAATATCAAAAATGAAGACCCTGGATTATTCCATCAATTCCCGTAAAAAGCCAAATCAGATCTCTCTCAGTTGATTTTATATTGATTTTCAAACATTAAATCTAGAAATCTTTGATTGCTTGTAATCTGATACTTGATGACGTCATCGTGACGTCATTATCACAAAGCTCGAGAGCTATGTCAACTGTGCTATCTGAAGCAAAAATCTGAATTATATCTGTCGCGGTTGATTTTTCAGCGATTTTTTAAGGTTTAAAGGTCTTTTCATTGCAACTTCCGGTCTGATGACGTCATCAATTTCAGCCCTCGCACACGTGTTGCCTGCATGAAGGTCATCATATATATCAATTATAAAGTGATTACCGCAAACTTCGTCACACGCATCGACTGAAAGTTCATTTTAAACATTTTTCAACCTGCCGCTAGAGGGCGCTCGAATATTGCATGACGTCACCGCACACATTTTTGAAAAGTTCAGCCTGGCCAAAAACTAACATCGTTGAAAGCAAGTTCAAATCTTTTTCCACTTTTAAATTATAAGGCACTTCTGGTTTGGACCGGAAGGAAGGGCCACGTGATTTGACGCACACAATCAAAAATGAAGATCCTAAATTGTACTATCAATTCCCACAAAAATCAAGTTCGGGTCTCTCACGGTTGATTTCATATCGATTTTCAATGATTAAAAATAGAAATGTTTAATTGCTTGTAATCTGATACCTGATGACGTCATTACATTTTTCGGAATCTTCAATGTGATGTACATATTATATGTAGCAGATATGAACTTGATATGAGTTTGCATGTAGTCAAACAACTCCGGAGAAGAAAGTTATAGAAAAAGAAAAAAATGAATAAGAAGAAAAAGAATAATCAATAGAATAACAATAGGTGTTGGGCTGATGCCCAACACCTAATAACAGGTTTAATATGTTTAAAATTTTGAGTTACATGTAGGAGCAGGATGTTCCTAATTCCTGCAGTATACATGTACAATGTAAACCCTCCTGTTCTCAGGGCCAAAATCGACCCAGCTGCTGTACAGATCAAAACCTATCAAATGACAGATTGAAACACTCACAAACTGTGAAAGTTGGTGTTAGGAGTTTTTGATAGGCTGTGATAGTTATAAGTATAGGAGAGTAAAGCAATATATTTTAGGAAGACCAAATAGAGTGCACAGTGTAGATGCTTTTGTAGTTAAAATTACAGTATTCTTACATAACTGGTTAATAGGGGGAAGTGCAATAAATTGAAAATGGTTATGTGAAGCAAAGTAACATGAAATACCTCCTGTCCAAGAACATGACCAACATGGCCGCTGGGATCTGGCAAGTCAATGTAGACCCGGCGTTCACCTTTTATAACACCTGAATTCAGTTCTGATCTAATTTTTCCTGAGATGTAAGTTCTCCTATATTTTGTGTAGGGATGAACCTGTAAGAAAATGATTCGTGCAAGGTCAGTCACTATCTTTTCGCTTTGAGAAGCAAAGGGTTTTTAACTTTGATTGATTGATTGATTGATCGATCAAAGTCATCTCCTGATGATCAAAGTCCTCCCATTGAGGACTAATTTACAAAATGATTTAGATAATGTCTGTGATGTTCGCAGGAGCATGTCTGAGGTAAGCTTTGAACTTGAGAATGATGACCTTCTAGTTTATGTTTGCATCATTGTCAAAACAGAAAGATATTACAAACAAGAAACACATTGAAAACAAAAATTAAAGTTTTTGCTGAACTACATGTACAAATGTACATGTAGCAAACATGTGTTGATAATAATAATGATGATCATAATAATACAAATCTGGGCACTTTTATCGCATTCTTACACAAACTGGTATCACAACGCTTTAGACAAGAAAATAATTAGGGTGTATAATACAAAACGGAGAATGGAAATAATAACAAGCTACATGTATGTACATACATGTACATGTATGTATGAAGCTAAATAAGTCTGGAAAAGATGTGTTTTAAGCAATGTTTTAGTCGGTAAGGGAAATGGCATGACAGGTTTTATAAGGAAGATTATTTCAAAGGTTTGGAGGAGCTGCATAAAAACCTTCTGTAGATTGAAGATTGAGTTTTGGGTTTAGTGAGGATTCTGGTATCGGAACTGGAACGGAGTGTACAATTCGGCTGGTATGGGGGTGATAAGTTCAGTGAGATAAAATGGAGCACTGTCGCTCATACATATAATAAAGTGATTGTTGATATAAACTTGAAGATAATCCGTTCATTGATAGGAAGCCACTGGAGCTGTTGAAAAGAGGTGAGACATGGTCTGACTTTTTTGCCATAAAAATTAGTTTGGCTGCTCTGTTTTTGAGTCGTTGGATGCGTTTTATGTCTTTGCTGGACAATCCTTTAGGAAGAGAGGTGCCATAGTCAAGTCGAGATGTGACAAGAGCTCGGACAACATGGTGGCATGTGATTTCATCGATTAGGCTTGACAGATTTCTAAGATGAAAATTGACTGTTTTACAAATTGAGGAAACATGTTGAGACATACTCATGGCAGAATCGAACATAACACCGAATTTTTATATAATAGAGGATGGTTTGATTATGGTATTTTAAAGCGCGAGAGAGACATTAGGTAACAGTTGACTAATTCTGGGTTGTGCATAAATAATTCCGTTTTTGCATTGTTGAGGAGAAGCATGTTTTGGCACATCCAGTTCTTGATGTCCGAGATAGGCATTGCAACGTATTTAACAAGAACTGGCTTATGCAGTACATACACTGTATAGTTGGGTCATCTCCAGTAATTCCGTGACCGTGGAGAGCGAAGGTTCGTTTCTCAGTGGATTTGTCTTCTATGAAGGTTAAATGAAAATTTTAGCCGGGGTGTCCCTCCCAAAAGTGTGGGCTACAATAACTCCGGGAGGGGGGGTGAATAGATTAATACAGGGGTCAAAACTGAAAAATGCTTCGATTGCTGTAAAAAGCAAACCAAACTATCCGTCTAATCATAAGGATTTTAAAAAGGTATAGTTTCTACTATCTACGACTTATGGTTACGGAGATATGAGATAAAATGTATCAAATGTCAAAGGTCAAACCTCTTTAAAATGCTCCGATTTCTTTGCGAATAGGCTCAAATTGTTCATCTAGTCACATTGTACTGCCTACGAAGTTTCCTTCACTTTATTAATTGACTCAAAAATCAAAGGTCAATAGAGTTCAATGGTAATGACCTTGTTTTTCCCCTATCTCAGCAATCGAAGCATTTTTCAGTTTTGATCCCTGTATTAATCTATTTACCCCCCTCCCGGAGTTAGCCCACACTTTTGGAAGGGACACCCCGGCTAAAATGTTCATTTAACCTTCATAGAAGACCAATCCACTGAGAAACGAACCTTCGCTCTCCACGGTCACGGAATTACTGGAGATGACCCAACTAGTACATGTTCTCTAATGTTCTGGTGCCAATTTCATAGAGCTAGGCACACAAATTTACTTAGCATAAGTTTTACTTAAATAGCAAAATGTTAACAAGTAATAAATTTGCTAATTGCTAAGCAATATTTGTTGTACATGAATTGGGCCCTGGCAGTTACAATGTAGGTCAAAATTGACATTCACTGATTTCCACATTCTAGATGCGTATAGTTTTGAGGGCTTGGGATCTTCATAGTCCAGTAAGAATTGACAAGGAACCTGACATTTTGGTTAACAGGCAAATCTTAATGGCAATGTATTTATTGGGACTCTAGCTACATGTACCCCCCCTTAAAAATTCAACCAAGATTAACCTTGGGGAAATATGTTAATTAATTGAACAACAAAAGGGATGCACAATTTATATGGAAAGGCATGTACATGTATTTCCAACACCTAAGCTAAATCATACATTGTACCCTTTGAAATAATTATTGGGAAAGGGTCCTTGCAAATGTTCAACTTAAATTATTACAAAATGGCAAATTCGAAAACTTAATGAAGATTATGGCCAAAATTATCATGAGAAGAGTATTTGAACCCCTTGCATACGGATGACACCAAATGCCGAAAAAAAAACAGTGGCACCAGGTCGGATGACGCCATTTGCCGCTATTTGTGCAGTTTCAATCCATTTGTTGATTATTGTGTATGTTACGCTTGACTGCACAAGCACATTGTGGCCATTTCGCTTGGCTGCACAGGCCACCCCGGCACCCCGATGCCTCACTACGATAACCGTACTCAAGGGTTTAAGGATGCCGTCGTCATCATCATTGCATAATCATTATCATCATTGCATAATCATTGTCATCATAATCAAAGTACCAAACGGCTAGCTTCTACCCTCAAAACTCTTCAAGATTTTCGGGAAGAGATATTAGATATTGAAAAATATATTTCAATTACCGTTTTAGAGTGGTGTAATGGGTGCAGGGTCATTGGGTTGCCCCACCCACCCCCCCTGTGGCCTTCTCCTCCCCACCACATAATTGTGCTCCCACATCCTACCCCCATCCCATTAGAACTTTGGGAGAGAAGGAGAGAAAGAAATGCAAAGCAGCAGAAAATTGGGTAAACATTTATGGAATTAGCCGTATTAAGGTCAATTTGGAAATTTTTTTACAGAAATGTAAAAAGACATTGCAAAAAAACAAAAAATCAGACATCAACTAAGGACAAATTTTGTTGGCAAGTTATTTTATCTGGCTGCAAAATACTATCAATCCCGTTAATAACACCAGTTCGGTTAAAATATGGCATTAACTGAGTCTGTGATCGATTAAATTAGAAACATCGGTTTTACGTGACATGCTTTATTGCCCATATTGGATTCTGACCAACTTATGATGAGCCTGTATTGGCTAATCATTGTTCCAATTTGGGCATCAGTAATTAGGAAATAGCACATTAGAATGTAGAAATCGGCCTTTTTAAGAACTTAAAAATCACATTTCCCAAAGTAAAAAATGGTTGATTTGTTTGTGTTATGTTCAGGGCAACCATATAAAGGTTTCCGAGTATTTCGGTTGTTAACTAAAATGTCAGGGTTGGGCATTTTACATGTCAATTCTGACAGGACTATCAGGCCCCCAGTTTCCTAGAGTCTAAGGTTCATAGGTACATTTGTACAAATGTAGGAATCCCGCTCCTACATGTTGGTTGTAGCTCCTCAGGTCCCCTGGGGTCGATTTCACAAAACTCATCGTAACTTACAATGCATCGTAAAGTTGCGATGTGTCTTAGCCCTGCGATTAATCGCAGCTGCGATGCGTCCTGCGATCGATTTCACCAAACTCATCGTAACAGCGATGTATTGCAAGACTATTTTTAGCACATTACGGTGACTGTTTCATGTATGTATTATTTGAACAAGAAACAGTCGTCTGGTTACCAGCACAGAGTCGTCGGATTTTCTCTAAAAAAGTTTCGATTGTAAAATAAAATGGCGGTCGATAATGGTTGATTCGACTACAAAATAATGCTCGAGACAAACAGTTGTTTGACTGGAATTTTCTGCTAATTTGTCAAGGTAAATCACATGTACGTAACAGTACCTTACATAGATAATTTTTCGAGTATTATCACATGATGTTGGTCTTATTTTGTCACTTGTCATGCCGTAAAACTGGCTTCAAAAAGACACTTCATAACTTACGACGACCAACAGACACGTCTTAACTTACGACGTGTTCCACGCCGTTGTCAAGGTACTTACGATGGGTTCAACTCATCGTAAGTTTCGTGAAATCGATTTTAAGAAGCATCGCAAGTTGCGATGGGCATGGCTTGCCCTTAACTTTTTTTTTCACTCGCCGGCCGGACTACTTAATCAGACTTTTGGGTAGCCGCAAGCTTTTTCACTCGCCGCATGTTTAGTAGTTTCTCAAGCAAACTTATAATGCATCATATATACGTTTCAGCAAACAAGCATTAACTACTTTAACACTACATTGCTCATTTTTAGTTGATACAGTGTCAGTGTCAGGCCTTGAATTTGGTAATTTTTAGGGCAAGGCCACTTTGGCCTTGAATAAAGCAAAATTATGGAGGGCACCAAGGCCAGTAAGTAGGGCACCAAGGCTAAATTTATCTGCAGAAAGGGCCCGGAGGTCGCGGCATTGTTGATTTTTCCATTCAAAACGTATTTAACTAAGAGTAAGAGTAAGACTACGAGGCCAAAAACATACTGCTTCCGATCACATGGGTATTCAATTATATGTGAATTTCAGCCTAAACTATTTCCGTTTACGCTACGAAAGCTATAACAAAGAATTGCCACAATAAATGATCAAAACTTGCCTTAATTAATGTCAACAATATTTACGGTCGATAATTCTTTAAAATAATGGAGAATTTAGGTCGTACACATCACTATGCACAACGCTAACCACGATGGGAAACTGGCCAACACTGTCCGTTTATCGTACGGTGGTAAGCGTGCGCGATGCACTTTGTGTGGCGGGCGATGAACCTCGTGTTGCGGCAGGAAATGTCGGGGAAACACGCTGCGGTGTATGAGCGGTACATGTGCAACCTCAAAATAAATTCATGAACACGGAAAATGCATACACAGACAAAAGAGATCAAGTTCTGTGAATTAACGTGCAGAAATCTTCTTTCTCTATCGATTTTTTTTGGCCTAATTATTCATCGAAACTTTTGACAATCGGAACACCGCGATTGCGCCGCGCGTGTTGTGACCATGGAGGAAAGAACACTCCTTCCTCCATGTTGTGACCAAAGTTCATGAAGTTACTGTCTTATGGGGTGTCTTATTTCTCCATGCTGTATGTAGCGCGCTGAAGGCGTGCTTCATAGCGCCGCCTACAAGGCGCGTTCCTCGTACACGAACATCGATGTGTATTGTGAGGCACGCACGTGCAAGTACTGAGAAAAAGAAAGTCAGTTGACTGCACGTAAACGTTGCCGTACATGTACATACTCCTGCTGCTTTGTGTATTGTACGAATACACACATTTAATCTTGCGGTGGGGGTGTTGATGCTTGAAGTATCGGCATACTCCGAAACTGTACCAGATTCAGTTTGTGTGCATGTGCATATGCTGCACGTATTGTGTGCATGTGATTCTGTACGATCGCCAGCGTGTTGTGCAGCGAGATTTTATGAAGGGCTGGCATGACATCGAAAATAAAAATATGAAGGATTGTAGTGGCTGTGTTTTTGCAAAAAGGGCACGGCGGCCAAGGTAAATATGGGGCAAGGCAAAACTGGCCGTAAAGACGGAGATTTGGTACATAATATAACAAAACAGAAACTTTGTTTTTAATACACTATATTTTTGACTCGCCCGGCGGACTACAAAGGGTAGGGTTTTGACTCGCCCGCCGCTGTTTTCACTCGCATTTGGCGACCGGGCGACCGCTAAGGTCGAGCCCTGGGTTATCCATCGTAAGTTGAGTTTATACGATCGATCGTAGTGCTTCGTGAAATCGACCCCTGGTCCCACTATTATCCAGAAGCCATGCCCCTGCGGTCTCAGTCTTAGCCTGTTTGTCCCCTAAGTCCCCAAGTCCCAAAGGTCTCCCATTTTGACACAAAGTTACAAAAATTGGGTGGTAGTGTTCCTGTGCAATGCAACTTTTTTTCTGATGCTGGATGAAAACTGCCATTATTCTAGAAACCGTGCATCTACAAAATATAGTGCAGCATAAATGTGACCCTCTGGAGCGTAATGAGGAACGCTCCCCAAGACAAGTTTTTGAGTATCATGTGAAGTCATGTATGCGAACAAATCATGGTGGAATCAATTTTGATATTTTTCTATTTAGCAGCAATTTTTTGTGAAAAAAGGACAGATAATAGTGAAAACAAGGTTTTGTGATGGTGACATTGGAGGCGCACGTGCTGCGTGAATTTTTTTTAAAGCCGTTTTGTTTCCGAATGTGTTCTCGCATTTGCAGGTGTCCTTTCTTTCAGATCATATATTCGGATTGGAATAAAGTACAAGAATCACTTTGGTACCATCAGAAAGCCCTTAATTCTTCTATATTTTGACGTGTTAATCTTAAAATTCCTTGATATACTACAGAGGGTCACAACTAAAAAGCTTCCCCTCTAAGCGGTCACTGCCAAGACATTTGTACAAATACATCAAGTATAAGAAGACTTGTACATGTACATGTAACTTACTTTGTGTTGTAGGAACACCAATACATCTCGTAGAACTATTCTGGAAGGGCAGCCTATCTTTTTGGACTTTCTAATTCGTTTTGGTGCTCGCTCCCTCGGCTGGTTTGTAACGAGTTTCAAAGAGAAAAACATGAAAATTAACTGTTCTTACCAAGCAATTTTAGGCATTTACATGTAACTAGGCTTCAAGTCGGGCTACAAACCACTACAACAACAATAATTATGATATTTTTGCCAATCATGGTACTTGCATTTAATAGTCTTGATTCAAGATGCATTTTGTACAGGTACATGTACAATTTTGGATGTTCCGATTCCCATTTATAACATGAAATACATGTACATGTATGCATCGGTCGATAAAACTGGAACATACATTGTGTACTTGCCAAGCCTTACAGATCAAAATCAGTATTCCAAATGCCAAAACATTTTCCCAGGCAAATCCACATTTTTCAAAATTTGTGCAAAATCAATGCAAAATTTGCCTTCCTAAATGCAAAAACAAAAAACCTTTTCCAATGATGCCAAATCACTGGTGTCAGAAAAAACATTGTTATTTCGGGCATCGCGGTGCGTTTGATTGGAAATTATCAATACGCATTATTTAAATGAAACATTTCACATCACATTCGTTTCTGAAGGTCACAATAGTTTACATTTCAGTCCATGTACCAAGGAACACGAGTTCAATGACAATGAAAAATAATGATCAATATAACGGAAGAGCTGCCGCTGTCTGGCCACAATGATCGACTTGACTGTACACTGTCTGATGACGATGCAGAGGGGTTTTACATTTCCATGACATGGAGCAATTCTAATGACATATTGTGGTTGATTTGTGGAGAGAATCGTAAGCAGTGTACATTGAAAATGTGATCGTGCCTGGCTCTGCCGCCATCATAAAAAAATCCATATTTCTTCACATCCACACTGCCATATTTGGGGGCAATTTCCATATGAAATAAGGAAAAATCCAAACTGGTTGAAAGGTACATGTACAATGTATGCTGACAAAGCAAACAAATTTCCCTGGATTTGTGATAAAGACAGATTGCATACGAATTCTAATTTTTCAGGTAAACTGCTCAATCCTGCAGTGATTACAAATATTCTTACTTGCTGAAATTAAAAAAATTATGTTACATTTGAATAATAATTTATTGAACAAGTCTTTTACATGTACATGTCACACCAAAATGTTTACAAAACTTATAAACTGAACATTCCCCTTGCTAACTTGGAGGACAAATTTATGATTTTCCAGCTTGGTTTATGGGATTGCAAATGGTGTGTACACAATTTATCATTCAGATTTGGTTCCTCGTTACTTACTGCCCAGGGCAAACTGCATCAACACAATCTGATAAAAATATTGCAACTCTTCCAGTATTTTGTTTTCCATGTCAGTGTTTGGAAATCACTGCTACATGCCTTAACAAATATTTAAGTTTATTGAGCAGAACAAACAGCAAAATAGCCAGTGTATATTATGTACATGTACATGTACATGTACATGTATGCGACACAAGCTGTGAAAGATCAATGTCAAAAAACATACATACATTGTATGTTAGGAAATTCAAAATAGTCCCTGCCAGATTTAGTTTATGGCCAGAAAAAAGGTCTTACCAATGTCAAATGTGCACAGGGCAAAAATGTTATTTACATCCACCAATAAAGCCTCAAACCTTGAAGTTTGAGACTGCGACCGAGACCGAGACATGGTGGTCAGAGACCAAGCCCCAGACCTGTTGGTCAAAGACCAAGACCTTGATACAATGTGTTTAAATAGAAGTGTTAAACAAAAGAACTTGAATGACACTTGTGAAACGTTTTATTGACATAGAAACAGACTACACCAAAATACACCCAGCCAAATATTTAACGGCCAACTTTGAATCGGTAAACTGTTTGTGACCTTTGAAACCAAATTTGATATTGGCAGATTTTGGCATGTTGAATTGTCAACTCAGAAACAGCACAAACAATAGTACAAGTATAGGTGGTCTTGAACTTGAGACCAGGAAAATATCAAGACCTCAACTGTCAAAGACCGAGACAGTGAAAGAGACAGACTAGTGAAAATTGGTCTCAAGACTGAGACAGAAAACCAGTCTCAAGACCTTCAGTTTAAATTGGTAATGATATTGTGTTGCAGAAAAAGACAGGGATGAGGGGGTTAAGGGTACAATTGACCATGATGAACCAGTGGGAAAGGTACAATAGGAAGGCACATTTTACTGACTTTGAAAAATAAGAAAATGACACACCCCCTCTAGGTCTACCGATGATGCAGTATTTACATGCTCTAATCACATTAGGAATTGAAGTTACCTACATTTTGTAGTCTCCTACCTTTCTGCGGTCTGGCCCGTACTGACACTGTTTCCATCTTTTGCCCAGTATGATGAAGGGGACTCCTTTCAGAGGAAGGGGCGTAGAGTCTCCCCCTACTACTGCCTGGTCTTTAAACCTGATGCAGTGTGAGCGTTTCTTCAGCGTGTCTGAAGGTAAACCATCGGAAGCAAGACATGATTACTAAAACTTCATAGAATTATATATGGCAGATGCACAAGCAAATGGCTGGAACACAAATGAATAAATATTTGGAAAGCAAGAGAGGTTCTTATAGAGCATGCAATTTATCAGATCAAGGAGATTTGGCAGGAATACAGTACATGTACATGTACTTCCCGGAACACTGTAAAGGAGCTATAACATGTGTAGCATCTAATGGTGTGCATCAGAACCGGGTACCCGAGTATCCAACCGTTTATGTCAGGAACCGGTTCCAGATTATGGAATCGAGTACCCGTACACATGTGTAGCTAGAGACAGTGAAAATCCGTGATCGCGGAATCACGGACGAAATCGCGGAATCAAGTGTCAAAAACGGAATAGAAGATTTTGAACGAAAAAAAACGGAAAAAGCATTTCAAAATAAGATAAAAAAATAAGATTGAAAAATCGTATTAAATTCAATTAAATATTATAGAAATGTACTGATAAGCTTTTTTTTTATTAACAGAAGAATCACGATAAAATGACGAAGCAGCATACCATTAATCGCGCACCGTAAACTCCAGCTGAATATGTACATCTATGCACATGACAGTGTACACAGTACCACGCGTACACTAATTCATTTAGAATTTGGGCTAGTCACGCACTTTGGGGCCTGACCCGATTTCATTTGATTCCGCTGGTATGCTGCGGCAGAATAATACCTTGATGTGGGAACAGGCGCAATGAACCAGCGGTTGGATTCGTGGCACAAATCATGCCCAGCCGACATAGGGGTGAAACCTCCTGTTACTGGATGTGATTTATGTGCGGGTGCGTGCAATGACTTTTTTATCTGGTACATACATTTCGTACATTTGGAACTTTGCAGTTAATATTTTCGATATTTAATCCTGGATTTGTTTTCGAAAATCGCCAGCGGTTCATCGCTACTTGTTGGCGGATTATCGTCAAGTGCAGGACTACACAGGTTTTTGATGCGTGATATGTAAAGAATATTACAAAACAAACTTTTTGAATGATGGTTCTGAAAGTTCTCAAGGAATTTTATGAAAACCTTTACAATTTTCGGCATCTGCATACGGTTGCCAATCTCCGTTAAAATTCCTGAGATGATACGAAACCTGATTCGCATGAAGAAATTAAATGTTATGTCAAAAGAAAATTACCATTTTCGTGCGGCGAGCAAGCGATAGGCCACGATAGGACGGACTAAAAATGTTAAAGAATAAGACTTATTTGAAAGCGTGTTGGAGATGGCCAGTCTTCAAAATCGTTGTGCGAGGACTGGAATCGGCGGGAGGACTGGAATCAGCGGGGGGGCTGGAATCGGCGCGAGGACTGGAATCGGCGCGAGGACTGGAATCGACTCTCGGGGAACTGGAATCGGCCACATCAGAGAATCGATTCCTAAAAAAAAGTGGAATCGCGATGCCGATTCCACGTTTGGAATCGATTCTAATTGATTCCGTCGTGAAATCGACCAAGCCTAACTACATGTACTAATATACTGTTTAAAGTCCACTTGTCTCTGTGCTCCTGGGTTGGACTGTGTACTGATCATGTCTGCTTTGCTGGATTGCGTTTCTCCAGTTCACTCGGTTCAATGCCAGATTGGCACTGATCTGCAGGCACCTCATGTCATTGTTCATGTTATCAAGCCATCTCTTCTTTGGACGCCCATGTGGAGAGGTACCAGTGATCTGGAAGTCAAGAATCTTCCTTGGCCAGCTGTCCTCATTCATGCGCTGAAGGTGACCAAACCAGCACTATCGGTCAGTCACACAAGCATCGCAGGGCAAAAGTTCAACTACATGTAACCATAGGAACTAGGAACGAGGTTGTACAATTGGTTAAACACGAAAGACGGATTCATGATCAACCAATCATGCAGGGCAAAACTCCATTGCCCACGTTTCCTGCATGATTATGCATAAACTCTGCCCCGCATAATCAACCAATGTTTGTGCGATCGACTGATGCCTGCATGAACACAGATCGCGATGTAATTCAGGGAACCTGTGCTTTGGAACGGGATCATTTTTGCCTGGAAAGAGAGGCACTTTGTGCATATTGTACACATGCAATCACTGCATGAGCAGTCGCTTCGCATACATGTACATTAAGTACACATACAATTCAGCATGTGCGTTGTTTAAAAAGCCAGCCGCCCACAGCAATTTTTGTATTCATTTAGATGACACTAATAATTCACATACCTTCAATTGGTTGACCATAGCCACAAACGTCCTTGTAACACACATATTTGGTTGATGTGTGAGCTTCGTACTGACGTACCACTTCATCTGCTTCCTCAGCTGTTGAGGCATAGCCAAAAAAAGCCCTGGGGTTGGTGGCGAGGTCAGCGAACTGTGTCGACGGATAGAAGGGAATCTCTCGTCCTACATGTTCATCCATGCCCCTAGGAGAGGTGATTGACCGACAGCTACAGGTGCCTGCAAACCAAGACACTTTGAGGAGAAATCCACTCACCAACCATGTGGAATTAATATCCTCACAAAGCAAAAAATTGCCAGATCACACGTTTTGGCCCAAACGAGACAAAAATACTTCCATAAAAAAATTCATTCAAAAAATATTGTATTAAAAAAGAGCATGAAAACCTGTGTAATGCTGTGGCTACTGTAACAGTCTTTAAAACTGCTTAACCCTAACCCCCCAGGGTGTGTGGAAATTTGTATTGATATTGATGGCTTCAGCAGTGTTAGGGTTAAAGACATGAAAGATAGTGGGCTGAATAAAGGAAACGTTAGGTACATTTTCAGTATTTGTCAAAATGATGGGTTAGACTACATTGTACATGTAGAGAAACAACGGAGTACTTGGCATGCTTGGAATTGTAAATTGAACATCAGATTAACTTGGCTCAGCCAAAAGTGCAAACAGATTTGGAGTGGCTAAAGGTTTACCATGGACTGTACAATGTACAATGTACATGTAAATATGTAGGTTAATACAAAAACACTACATGTATTTCATACTGACCAAAAGACAAAGTTTAATTGCTAAGAACCTGACTATGTACATGTACATGTAAGTATAGGCAGAATGCGACATGGTAAGATTTGGCAAGTTAGAAATTAAGTTCTTCCTTAAATATCGTCACCAACACCACGAACTGACACTCTCTAGCGCGTGAGTTCCAGGGCGTGCGCGTATTTTACAGAACAGAGTAATTTTCGTTTTCACGAACTGACACCCAAGTAGGGGAGCGCGCGCTAACCACATTTTCATTTTCACGAACTGAAACCATTCTTAATTTCACGAGTTTAGAGGTTTTCAGTTCAATGTTTCTGTAAACCCACAAGTATACAGATGGAGTAGATTCGTGTCAAAGCTTTTAAAGTGCTTTTCTTGGAATGGTATTACCGCTACATGCTTGCGTGTCAATTCGTGAAAACGAAGTCTTCTCTAGCGAGTCAGTGTCCGATGTGCGCACGCACACCTGGGTGTCAGTTCGTGAAACCGAAATTTACTCAGTACGCGGTTTCACAAACTGACACCCAGGTGCGCGTGAGTGTCAGTTCGTGAAAATACATGTATGTAACCCTACATGTATGATTCCCTAACAGGTTTATAATTTACAAAGAAAATGACATAAAACAGTGGTTTAACAACTTACTGCACTTTGTGAGCTTTTACAAGACTAGGTTTATATTACATACATGTATGTGATATTGAACCTTGCAAATGCTTAGCTGCTGGTAACATAAAGCAAGTTGCTTATAAACTAGAGTAATGCATTTATAACACAATTCAATATTTTTCATACGGCCCTGCTAAATCAAACAATTTCCAAAAAACAAAAACAAATGAGAGGCCTGCTAATGTACATGTACACCCTGTACATGTACAACAAAATCCAACAGTAAATTTTTGTTGGATTCTGCAGTCATTGGCAGTGTACAAATGTACATGTACATACGTGTACCATACACACACCAGTCTTGACATTTTGCAGATACATTTTTATACATGTATCCTGCTGATCCAACAAAATACATGTACAACTTAAATTTTTACTAATTTTTTACACCCTCCTAAATACAACAAAAACAAAGAGACCATATTTAGCTGTACATGTACCCTGCTGAATACAATATCCAACACACCAAGTAGTTTGTGTTGACGGAAACCCAACAAATTGCAATCAGCTTTTCAACATTGTTGGATTTTGTTGGATTTAGCAAGGTTAGGGTTATTGTTTATTATTCAGCAACTGTGTCCAAAACTTGAGAGAACTTTCCAAACGTCTAACATGAGTTTATACCATTACATGTACATGTAGCCATGTCCCACTTCATGTGTTTAACTCAACTAAATTTCTGATAATCTTCCCCAAAAAATCTGCTGAATTAGCCTGTAATTTGGCAAATTTTGTACTGGTCGTGTTACTTTTAAATTCATCACTAGCTGGTATTAAATACATATAAGTATCAATTCAATAATTTCCCTGATTAGTTATTTACAATTTGCATGAGAAGATGTGATCAACCAACCTCTTTTATACTGTAGCCACAATGACTTGCCGATGATGGGAAGCAGATGCAGAAACCTTTTTCTTGTTGAACTGGGACCCCCTTGTGAAGATCCTGTCAAAGAACATCGGATTTCAGAACACGTTTCTTCTTTGAAGCAACTTATACCTGCAGCAAGAGTAGAGATTCATTAAAGAGGATGTTGACTGCCGAGAAAAATCTTTGAAAGCTGCGTCGGTTAGGATTCGACTTAAAAGGCGAACACAATAGCAAGGAACTGATGGAAGGCTTAGCAAATGTACAGCTTCACTTTCAAATTCACAGACTAAACAGGCAGACAGACAGCTGTGTGATGTACCATTACCAATCGAGTGCTACTAAAGCCTGATAGTGATAGAGTCGGCATCTTCAAAGACTTGCAGTTTTTGGACGTTTTCTTAACCCCTTGCGTACGGATGACGCCATATGGCGCCAAAAAACGAGTGCCACCAGGCCGGATGATGCCATTGGCCGCTGTTTGTGCAGTTTCAATCCATTGTTGGATTATTGTGTATATGTTACGCTTGACTGCACAAACACATTGTGGCCGTTTCGCTTGGCTGCCAGACCCGCCGCGGCACCCCGACGTCTCCCGTAAAATACCGTACTCAAGGGGTTAATATATATTGGAATCGCAAATTCTAATTCCAATCTCGGAGTCGATTAGAGTTGACTCCTGCTCGGAGTTGTCCAAGCCTACATGTAGCTCTAGTGACAGTGCTAGAACTGCCACATCCTCTGTACAAGTACTGGTATAGAAGATACATTGTACCACAGTTCTAGCACTCCAATCACTGCAAATAGGATAATCTTCATTTTGTTAGTTTAGTATAACGATAGAATACAGAATACATGAAAAAACGGCAAATGTGTCACGCTCCATTGCAATCAACTGAAAAACATGTGTAGCCTACGTGGGACTGCACACAGGACATTATCAACACAAATCTATTTAATTCACCTTTTTCCTAGCTACAGTTGACAGTCACTAGAGCTACATGTACATGTAGTTTGTTAATGCACCTACATGTATTCATTATTTCTCTTATCCCTTCCCCAATTTCCCTGCATGTGTGGGGAGGGGGGGAAGGAGGCTACATGTACATGTAGATGCTTTCAGGTCAACTCGGTCCGAAGTCAACTCGGTTCAACATCAACGTGGTCTGACTACATGTATGAAGCCACTTCATTGTCAACTGCATGTGCAGGGTCTCTGATTCTTAGCTGAAAACAACTCCGGTTCTCTTGAACATTTACATTTTGCAGAGGATTAAGAAATTGCGTTTCTGGAATATTACATGCTGTAACATGTACATCAAATAGTGTACATTTGTGGTAATAAATGGTTCTAAAGGTATTTTTCAGACAGGAAAATAAGGTTTGAAAACCAGATCAAGATGCTTTTAGCCAAGTTTTGTCTTTCGACAGCACTCACAGCACTGATTTTAATGGTGGAATGGTGAAATACAATTTAAAAAAATATTATATCAAGAAATATTTTAGCGGCTCGTACACGTACAACGTGTACTCTTCAATGGGAGGATCAGCAGGCAATCTCTCTAGGCCCATGCAGCAATCGCTGGCCGGTCGAATGGGTTATTCGCCCATTTTCCACTTTGCCCATAACCACTTTGCCCTCAACCACCTTGCCCAGTTGCCACTTTGCCCAAGTGCCACAGTACTATGCCTAGTATAGGCGTGGGCGACTAGGGCGACTAGTCGAGACTATTAAAAGGCATTGGTAGTCGCAACTATTAAAAGGCATTGGTAGTCGCGCTGCATTCCGAAGTGACTCGACTAGTCACAACATACTGCACGCACTGGCAATTCACCAGAAACGTTGAGTGAACGTACACTGTGTTGTATGGGTGTATTCACGCACATGGCGACAGGAAGGGCCAATGCGGTTATATTACGTGTATACACGTAAGTACAGAGACGTTATATTACGTCGCCGCGACTATTGAAATTCACTAGTCGCCCACGCCTAACTACGCCCAATTACAACTTTGCCCAAAGGCCACTTTGGCCAATAGCCACTTCGCCCAAGCACCGCTTCCACCTGTGTCTTTACATGTACTCTGAATTGACAGGAGAAAAATGACAATTACGCCCCTGTTCCTCCCTCTTATTCATGCAATTTTAATACTACATTTGTAACTTGCCTAAATTTATTCAATTCCACACAGAAATGGACATTGTCACACGAGTTCCAGTTATTTCCCAAGATTAATTTTACTTGCCTCCACTAGGAAACAAAACTGCCCAATTAATCTCAGTCAATCAACAACGTATTAAGTTCCCGCCAGACACCAGTAACCCAAAATTGCATAATCGTGAGTGTTGTGTCACACTATATTGTTATTGCCAGCCATGGGTTTTGTTCAGGAAGACCGTTTAGGAAAAAAACCAAGATTAAAGGTGATGTGGAAAGTCAGGTGAGTTTGTATATGCCGGCAATCGTGGACCTAGGACAAAAGAATTCGAGCGTAGACAAAGGGGTCCACGTTTGACCTAACGTCCACGATTGAAAATCGTGTACAAAACCAATGGGAGGCCTTCCGAAAAAGTTTGAGTATAAACAAAAGAGGAACAATGGGAGGTCCGCGATTGCACCCGTTTACATGACTGTGTGTGTGTGTGTGAGGGAGAACCACATCTGATTGTAGAGAGAGAGGACGTGATTTTGGTGGAAGTAGTGTAGGGCATGCTTGACCAATATTTAACCTCATCAGAAACCTTACATGTAGGAACCTTAATCCATTAATAATTTGGTCCACGATCTAGCCGATCACGGCCCTTTGGCTGAATTCAGGGCCAAATTAGCTGGACAGACACCAATTTTGTCCCAATCGCAGCAACCCTCCACCAAGCAAGACTTGAAGCAGAACAAACCCGTAGGCATTTCCGATTATTACTTAAATAGATGCATTGGTTGTAGCCGTGACACGAATATTTGAAATTTTTAAGGAAAGTTCAAATTCTTTATTCTAATTGTACCGTACAGTGTAGTTATATTTGGGGAAGTACATTGTACATGTACTGATTATTGCAATTACTTATTGTGAAATGTTGTCATGTCGTACTACGAATTTGGTCACTTTTCCAAAAATACATATGTTGAAGATAAATCAGATATCCCTTTCTTGAAATGTTAAACTGTCAACATGTTGTACTCTGTCATTTGCCTTTGTGCAAGCTTAAGTTCGAAACGTCAGGCCAGCAAATTTTTTGATTTGTATATTTCAGGTCAATTCAGTCAGTCAGCAGTTTGCAATAGTTTAATTCATTTTCATCTCTTTTTAAAAACATAAAAAAGACCCCCCTAAATTTGTGTCATGTGTTAGTTTTCCACCCTTGATGGAGTGGTGTCCCATGTTACATCCTTGCAGGCTTGCCAAATCAATTATTACATCAAATGTTTTAGCCATCTGTATTTGATGGGTATGTAAAAGGATAACATTTTCTAACTACATGTACCACATACAGATTTGGATGCTTTAACATGATTATTTTTGAATTATGAGCAACATACATGTAAACTAAGATGTACATGTAACTGGGTCATTCCACCAGGTTGGGACACAGTGTGTATATGACCATATCATTAAAACCATCATTACATTTAATTCAGTTATTTCATGTGACATCCGTCTTTGGGTGTGAGATTATTTGAGAAAGTTTCAATCATGTAAGTTATATTTTTACAAAAATATGATAAAAAGTGTGTTTTTTTGTATGTAAAATAGACGTAACATGGACACCGTGTCCAACATTTAAATTTTTGTGGTTTTTTAACACTTTAATAAATAAATATGGAAAATTTATTATGTACAATAATTAAAAGACACACTATGCAACAATGAAACACCTTTTCAAGGCAGTCAGTGTCCAAACATAGCACAAATAGCAAGAATTTGAAGAATCGGTGCATGACCATACATATATTTCTGCTGTTGTGCTGCATTTGGATATTGAATATCATAACAATTGTTTTTTGTGTTGCAGTTTGTGTTTTGTAATTAGTATACAGAGTGAGTTTGCATAATTATTTATATAAATGTTGAAAATGTTACAAAATGGAAATGTGCATTTTCATGTCACACCATGTTAGTACTAAATGTTACGTCCAGACTGCCTTAATTTTTCGTCCTTAAATAAATAATTATGCAACTAACTATATGTACTAACTAAAAGACACCCAATGCTACCAGAAAACACTTTTTGTTATGGTTGCCAGTGTCCAAATAGCTCAGAAACAGCAAGAACAATAGAAACATGCATGTGTGGACGTAACAGTGGACACAGTGTCCATGTTACGTCCACTCTCGCGTCTGTTTTTGCTGTCTCTGCTATATTTGGACACTGACTACCATAAAGAAAGTGTTCTTGTGTTGCATAGTATATCTTTTAATTAGTACACATGGTGAATTTCCCATATTTATATTTAAAGTGTTGAAAAAACACAAAAATAGAAATATGGACGTGTCCTGTTACGTCAAACTGGTTATGTCAAACTGAAGCATGTTTTTAATCATATTTTTTGTAAAATATAATTTACATGATTTAAAACTTTCAAAAATATTTCCCACCCAAAGACTCATGTTACATAAAATAACTGAATCAAATGTAATAGTACTTTTAAAGATATGGATAAATGTCACACACTGTGTCCCAACCTGGTGGAATGACCCAACTGGGACACCTTGTCCCTTGTTACATCGTTGATTTATCCTTAGTAAGTCTATGGGAGTTCATATGAAACTCAAGAGAGAGGACCCTAAACTAAATATTATGTCACATTGAATTTAACCTATGATGAAATAATTGTATAGCTAATCACATGTGGTGTAACAAATGTATTTTACACCAATTTAAAATGTTTACCAATATGTCACACATTGTGTCTCAACTTCATGGAATGACCCATACATGTACATGTATGCATTACATTTCTATGCCTCTTTTTAAAATTTCGAATGTGTTTTGGAGGTGTTGACGGTGTATTTTCAAGACGGTGTGTTGACGGTGTGTTGACGGTGTGTTGACGGTGTGTTGACGGTGTGTTGACGGTGTGTTGATGGTGTGTTGACTAGGGCTGTGCATCGGAACCGGGTACCCGACCGTTCGTGTCAGGAACCGGTTCCAGATTATGTAATCGAGTACCCGTACAACTTTACATAAAATCACATACTAACTTCCCCGAAAATGAAGTGTTTGGGTGAGTATGTACATGTATATACCGGCAATCGTGGACCTAGGACAAAAGAATTCGGGCGTAGACAAAGGGTCCACGTTTGACTGAACGTCCACGATTGAAAATCTTGGGTGTGTTGACGGTGAGTTTGTATCTGTAGCTATTCAAACCGTGGACCTTTAACAAAAAGGACAATAGGGTCCACGATTGTGTGAAGGTCCACGATTGAAAATCGTGTACAAAACATATGGGAGGCCTTCTAAAACAATTACAGTACAAACAAAAGAGGGACAATAGGAGGTCCACGATTGAAGGTGTTCACAAACATGGTAGCCCTAGAAGGACGCCATGATATGGTGTCCTAGCGCACAAGACTGCAAAACAGTCCTATGCTAGAAACCGAGGTTTAAAAATCACACTTTACCTGCATAAATATTCTTGGCATCATCTCTGTCTACAGTTCAACAGCCCATCTCCCCGGTAGGATAGAAATATTCCTCCAAGAATGTCAAGAACAGGAGATATTTGCGGCGCAAAATCGACTCCATGCGACGCTGACTTCACAAACACGAGGAGCCGCCCTTGTCCGCACGTCACCGTTACCTTGTCACCGCGCCACCGCTGTTTTCAGCGCGACAAATACTTTTTCCGCAGACGCGGCGAGCCACGTAACAAAGGGCACCCTCTATTGTTCAATTGATGCCATGGGGTGCTTGACGACCAAGATTTTGTCATTGCATTTCCATGCATACCATAACATCGTGTATTGTTTTACGCAGTGTTATTAATGGAAAAACTTATTGTGGCAATAGAATGAAGCCTGCTCTAAATGTTGTATTTTATCAAATTTTTGAATTTTAAGTTGATACCAGCCTCCCAAAATAGGCATGACTACAGCGTCACTGTGAATGTCTGATCACTCCAGGTGAGGAATTTAGCCTTGAAAACACTATTTAGTGAGTTTTCCCATGAAAAAATCAACATATGTCGCAATGTCACGAATACATTGATGTATGAATGGAAAGAGAAAACCCCGAAGGTTTCTTGCAGTATGAGATTTAGAAAGTGCACTTCTTGGGTCAAATCCCACTTTCCCCATAGCTTTTGCATGCACTGAGTATGTGGCATGTATAATGGTTTCTGAATAATTTATATCCAATCCGGCATGCGAGTTATGGAAGTTCATTAATCAAATTCAACCATTACAAAGCCTGAAGAAAGTAATGATTAAATTAAAATACGAGGAAAAAAATAAAAACAGCATCAAGAAAGTCATAATAGGGTCAAATGTGCTATTTGGTAATTTATTCATCTGACATAATTTGTATTCTACTTGTATTTGCAGACTGTGAAGTTGGACCATGGTAGGACCAATGCTTGAAGAGGACTTCAACAGACTTCTGATGAGGATCATGCATTTCAACTTGAAAGGGGTGGTACAAACTGCAAGGGATGCACAACTAGACTTACATAGACTCTTTGACTAGCTCAAACTACCATGATGCTTACTTGAACTTTAAAAGGGCGCTGATTTTGTTGGTAGCTGACAAGGTGGGCATCTAATCTAATTTTGCCAGGACAACCCCAGCAGTACCTGATAACACAATGTCTAATATTACAGTGCATGTATATAGAAACTCCTTCACTGCAAATTTCTTTTCCAGGTTTCCAGGGGAGTGGATTGCTTAAAACCCTAAACCTTCAGGGTATTTTGGCTAGAAACTCTGCCAGACGCATCAGATTGCATACTTTGCCACATTAACTTGTGTGCAGAGTGCATCAAAGTGAAGCTGTCACCACAGATGCACTGTGCTGCGTCTGGCAGGGTTAGGGTTAATTTGAGTGAATATGGGGACAAGTGAATTGTAGACTATAGACACTGGCGGGTTATGTCTGTGTACAGGTATATTGGTGCAAACATTTTAGCTAATTATATTTTTAGTATGCACTTATTTCACCTCAAAATGTTCATAATCATATGATCCTATATACTGTTGCAAATTAAGAACAAGAAAAAAACTTTTACATGTTTGTATTAAAAGGCTAACTTGCTGTGGTAATTTTTTAAAAGTCATAAACATGGAAAAAAAGCTGCGTTTAAAGAATCCCATCTCAAGTTTCTTGTACCTAAAGGCTGAAGCTGACAAGGCCTATGCTGCATGTTGGTGCATACAGTGGAGCCAGCTTGTGTGTACGTGCACTGTATATATCTCCGAGGACAAGAGAAGAAAGAAAACACAAAGAAACCTTTCAGTCCTCGAACGTAGAGTCTTTTGTTGAAATCGGTCCTCGAACGTAAGGATACGTGCTTAGTCTATGGGGGTTGGTTATATTAAAGGAACAATAAGAAACACAAAGCATTGTCTCGGACATATTGGGGAAGTACGACGGTATGTACAAACATGTATTAAATGTGTGTACGTACATTATGTGTATACATTGTACACGTACATGTACAGTACGTGCACGTATAGATCATAGTGGGAAATCCACTCTCGTGCAGAAAATTTGCCGGGAAATCTCACAGCGATATAAAACATTCTCTGGGGTTTTCTCATTGGAAATAATGACTATTTAATGAAAACTTGTTACGATGGTGTAGTTGAAAATTCTTGGAAAACTCTCCTTCGTATGTAAATCCGACCGTGAAATCATGACATTTTCCGATCGCAAGCCCGGCTATTTCAGAACGGAACAGTGCTTAATAAACGTCACAAATTTTTGCCCTATCGCATTGAATAAAAAAAAATTTTCCGATGGATATGATAATTTTAGTGCATTTTCTATTGGTCAAACTGTTCCATAAATCTTAATAATTAAGACGTAACAGACGTTTTTTTTTCATTGAGATCGCAACCAAAAAGTTAAGAGGTCATGCTCATGAATACAAAATTCTTTGTGACCTCAGCAAAAATCTAATGCATGCGATAGCCCAGATTGGACTCCTCTGTTGTAATGGAACTCGCTAGATGGGTGGACCGCGCAGCGGGGCACTTCTAACATTGTTTTATGGTACAACATTTTTATGACAGGTTTTTATTTTGTTACCCGAAAATCCGTCTTAAATTTGAATTGGGCCGACTGTTTCTGCACCGTTGGATTGGGCACCAGTTAGGTTGGAGCCTTGGAGGTCGAAGGTTGATCTTTTAATTTGTTTAATAAAACAAAAAATGTTCGGATATTTAGAATGGTACAAAACTTCGTGAAACGGCATTCCGGCCGCCACTCTAAGACCGATGTTAAGTTTTTTGTTTCAGCTCTTTTTTAACCGAAGGCGAAAATCCGTCTTTAATTTGACTTAGGCTACCGTACTGTTTCTGCACCGTTTTATTCGGGCCGTCCTTAGGTTGGAGGTCAGGGGTCGTTCTTTCAATTGAATTGAGACAAATATGAACTTTCTGCCTTTTTTTGACTGATTTTCAGCCTTTTAACCGAAAATCCTTCTTTAATTTGAATGAGTTGGGCCAATGGTTCTGCACTGTTTTATTCGGAGCGTCTTTAGGTTGGAGGTCAGGAGTTGATATCTTTCCATTTGTTTAATAAATTGACTTTTCCGGACATTTAGAATGGTACAAAATCGTTGGAAAATGGCATCCGGCACTCTAAGACTGATTTTCAACTTTTTTGTTTCAAAATCGAAATTTTTTGTCGGATTAATTAGGTTGGCTGTGTTTTTGCACCGATGCAGTAGAGCCGCGTTTAGGTTGGAGGTCAAGATTTTTTTTCATACTGAAGGGGATAATTTTTTGAAATTCCGAAACATTAAAAAAATGAAGCTCAAAATCGTTGGGAAAAGTAATTCGTGCATTGCAAGTAGTCGTGCACACGTACGGTATTCTGGTCATAGGCCAAAAGGATTGTTGTGTTGCCCTCGAACCAAAGGACCGTTAAAAATCGACAGATTCAGGGTCGGCGTTTAAAAAAAAACATATCAATAAAAACATAATTTAGCCTCTGTGTCTCAAAAAGTGTTAAACCAGGGGGTTCGTTCAATGTGTATGCCTAAATACGCCCAGGTGAGCGTGAATACGAAAACAAATCCCGACCGACCGACCCTCTTTTCCAATTTGTCCTGTCCGAGGGACACAACAAATTTTGTTTGGCCTTATGAACAGCGCCCCGTTCACCTTATATGCATAGGCCTACGGTGCGTAAGCCGAGAATGTTTTTTGGTCTACTTAACTATTTTATATGATACATTTTTTGCTTTTATAACAAAAATAATTGAAAACCATCGGCAGAAAGTAACAGCATTTCGCCAGTAAGCTATTTAAAAGAGAGATAATTTTTAGACTACTATTTTGAAGATTTACATTTATATTTTCTAATGACGTTGTTTATCGGCCACCGTATTGGCAATAAAGGCGAAAGCGGCTTGCCGTGAACAGCCAGCCAGGCATGAAAAATCGGCTGGCCCAAGTGTGATCTTTTTCCCGCATATGCTACGGCCATTCCGCAGGCGCCAGTTCCGGACATCACGACTGTAACCGGTACACCGTTTCGAGCAAACCCGCAGTCGGCAAGGGGGAAATCATATCGCGGCACCACTGAGGATTCAGCGGGTCAGGCCGACCAACGGGGAGGCTCGTCGGAAACGGCAAATCGGAGACGCCGGAACACGGCAGTTCGGGAGGTTTCTCGCATCACGGACCAATTGGGAGGTCCGTTGGAAACAGCCAATCAGACGTTTTCGCAGCACGGCCGTTCGGGAGACATCATTATGTGATCCAGCATCGGCAAAGCACTCTGGTACCCTCCTCGCCCCCCCCCCCCCCCCCCCCCCCCGATCACCGGCGACACCACGCCGAGTCACCCGACCAAACGTGATGCACTTTTTCAAGATGGCGCGGTTTTAATTCCAAGATGGCGCGGTTCTAATTTCAAGATGGCGCGGTTCTAATTCCAAGATGGCGCACGTTAGGGTCTTGTGGTATAGATGAAGACGTCGTCCAACCTGGGCTAACGCATGCGCTAGAAACCTAATAAATGTCACCTACATCGCTCCTAGAACAGCGGTGGCGCGGCACGCGCGCCGCGGCCGTGCACGGCGACTGTAAATTGCGCCCACTGTTGATGAACATTCTAGATGTGGGTATTGCTCCTCTTGTTTGTTAAGTCAGCGTCGCGTTGAGACGATTTTGCGCCGCAAATATCTCCTGTTCTTGACATTCTTGGAGGAATATTTCTATCCTACCGGGGAGATGGGCTGTTGAACTGTGGACGGAGATGATGCCAAGAATATTTATGCAGGTAAAGTGTGATTTTTGAACCTCGGTTTCTAGCATAGGACTTGTCTTGTTTTGCATTCCAGAATTCCACCTTCTCTATCAAATCTTCCCCTAAAAACCCGTCCTGGCTGATCCATATAGATCTCTCTAAAATTTGAGAACAATGGTTTTTGGAAAATGGGACCGACAAATTTCAGTAAAATCAGAGCTTTTACTTACCATCCTCCCGTTTTCCACACGACAGAATTACCATACACTTTGTGTGCATGCACACCAGTTGCACACAATGCGGACGCGCAGGGGTCGAAGGCCGACCTCCGTATATCGGCTCGACCATTGTCGGAGGCGGGATGGGAATATCTTGCTTTTATCGCGTGACCGCACGGTGATTGATATTGTATCGGCAGGGCGCTAATCGAGCCGATATGGGTTATTCCATAAATTAGGGTACCAACTTGCGACATTTTGACCCAAAATGGAAACATTAATTGAGAGGGGATTCATTAATAATTTTCACTATAACTTAAAATATATTGACATTCCTCATTAATTGTAGCCAAAATCAGAAATTGTTTACTCCAGATATGCCAAAATAATGTCAAAACCCATTCACGGTTTCAAGTGTAAAGGGGACACCAAATTAGTTTTCTGCTATTTTTGTGATAATTCATGCTCAATGTGGTGTGTTTATTAAAAAAATGTATTTTTTTGTCTTACCCAGGATAAAACATCAAGGTTTGTTGTGAAAATAACTTGATTAGACTAAAAATAACAATTCGGTGCATGATTGCGTATTGGGGACACCATTTGGTGTCCCATTTACACGCGAAACCTATTAAATAGTCCAAAATATAAAATTTCCAAGCATGCAATCTTTGTTATGATTTCACACTCATCAAGTGGGACATGGTGATAGATTTGGATTTGCCACTGAACCCAATTATCTTTTTATTTCTCAGAAACATTACACAAATTTCACGTGTAAAAGGGACACCAAAAAAGTGGATCTTGTTTACACGTGAAACATTTGGGCTAACACACTGTCAATCTCGGTCAACTAGTTATTAAATCATTTAAGCAGAATTAACATGCTTTAACATAATAAAGGGCAATTTTTCATACACAAATGTGCACTAGAACCAAACAATGCATTTCAACAGCAGTTTTTAAAATGTCGCAGCTTTGGTGTCCCTTTTACACGTAAAACCGTGAACTATTTAGGACACCATACTGTCAGGAAATTAGTCAGATGTTTCATCCTTTGCTACCAGATATTTAGGTACAAGTACTATAATTTAAGCAACTAAAATCATTTGTATTCACTGTTGGGAAGGGAAACAAATATCACAATGTAAAGAGGGACACCAAAAGTCAGTGGCCCCCAAATGTCGGCATGCGACACCTGCGCGTGCGCATTGTGTGCAACTAGTGTGCATGCACACAAAGTGTACAGTGTAAATTCCGCCGTGTTGAAAACGGGAGGATCTGGTATTAAGTAAAAGCTGCGATTTTTCGGAAATTTGTCGTTCCCATGTTCCAAAAACCATTATTGTTCCCAAATTTTAGAGAGATCAGCCAGGACGGGTTTTTAGGGGAAGATGTAATAGAGAAGGTGGAATTCTGGAATGAAGTAATTCGTCTATCAAAGCGCCATGCCAATTCCCATTGAGTTACGACCTCCCGAAAAGTAAGAGTGATGAGAACTCATCAGAAGTAGAACTGTCGAGCGCAATCTGGAGTTTTGCGCAAGTTTATTGTACTCCCTCCTGAGCTAATTTCCCTTTGAATGAAATCCATTCATAGGGATATGAACTCAGGAGGGAGTACAATAAACTTGCGCAAAACTCCAGATTGCGCTCGACAGAACTAAGCATGCTAAGGCACACGGTCACGGGGGTGCCTTATTAAAATGACCCACCCAGGGTAGCTTGAAAATTCCAGCCTAACATTGAAAATTTAGCCTAACGTTAACCCTAACCCTCCAGGGTATTTTGGCTAGAAACAGGGTGCCAGATGCATCAGATTGCATACTTTGTCACATTGACTTGTGTGGAGAGTGCAGCAAAGTGAAGCTGTCACCACAGATGCACTGTGCTGCGTCTGGCAGGGTTAGGGTTAAAGGGACACATTGCCTTCAAATGTCATGAAATTTTGCTGTTTGGAAATGTTCCTTATCTTTTATAAGAGTTGTTCATGCAAAAAAAACACGTATAATGTGTTGCAATTAGTGAGTAGTGGTTACAAAACAAAAAATTGGCGTCTGACCCCTGACATCTGACCCGCGAAACATAGACTTATTTCCAGTAGTAAATACCACCGTCTAAATAATGCGCATAATACGCTGTAAGAGTCTTTAGGCTAGCGCTGCAGCCAGTGGCCTTGTAAACCTATCACTTCAGATGATCGCCAGGTACCATTCTCTACCTCGCGACACATATCGCCAGTGCTAGCGCGCCGTTAGTCCGAGTAACTTGGACCCTTCATATCGCCTTTTTAAACATTTGGACATGATCTGGCGATAGTAGGGTCCAAGTCGATTGTGCGATAGAGAATGGCCAAACACAAAATCCCCCCAAAAAACATCAGAATTCAACCTTACAACGGCCACCAAAATACTAGATACGCCACCACCTGACCAAGTGGAGTTCCGTGATCAGATAAATGTACCAAGGTTTACTAAACATCCAAATAAAAAGTGAAATTTTACCGTTTATTTCCCAGAGACCCCCGCAGATCATGTCTTTTCGCCGTTTTGAAGTTCAAAAAGTGACTCCTCCATCTTGCATGACGTACGTCACCCTGATGCGCAGCGCCCGCATGCACCGCCCGACAACCTGCCGGCGACTGCTTCGCGAGTGGTAAAACGGTCGCTGTACGTGTTCGTGTGTAGATCATAGAGTTATACATGTAGCATGTGTAGTATATTGATTCGAGGTTTCACGCGCGTCATGAGGTAGGAAATTCTTCACGAAACAGTCGCCGGCATAAACAGGTTGTCGCGCGGTGCATGCTAGTCTTGGTTCCAAGACGTCCTTAGCGCGGTGCGACGTACAGCGCGCACGGCATGGCGGCACCCTCTTGCTACACAAACACAAACACACGCCTTGGCGAGAGGGCGCTGTCGGCCGGCCGTGCGCGCTATACGTCGCACCGCTAAGAACGTCTTGGAACCTAGACTAGGTGCATGCGGGCGCTGCGCATCAGGGTGACGTACGTCATACAAGATGGAGGAGTCACTTTTTGAACTTCAAAACGGCGAAAAGACATGTTCTGCGGGGTCTCTGGGAAATAAACGGTAAAATTTCACTTTTTATTTGGATGTTAAGTAAACCTTGGTACATTTATCTGATCACGGAACTCCACTTGGTCAGGTGGTGGCGTATCTAGTATTTTGGTGGCCGTTGTAAGGTTGAATTCTGATGTTTTTTGGGGGGATTTTGTGTTTGGCCATTCTCTATCGCACAATCGACTTGGACCCTACTATCGCCAGATCATGTCCAAATGTTAAAAAAGGCGATATGAAGGGTCCAAGTTACTCGGACTAGCGCGCCGTGTACCCCTAGAACTATGGGGTTCCCGACAGGAACCCCATAAGACGCCGATTTTTCCCATAGGCTAGTACAGCAAGAATAAGAAAGTCACTCCCATGCACTCGGTGAACACGGTCTGCCATTTTGTGGAGTCAAAAATTTGGTTCTACAAAATGGTGGACCGTTATTTGTCACGAAATTAAACAAAAACCACGCAATTTGAAGGGATAGTTATGAGAATCTTTATATTCTATTTTTAAAAAAGCTTCCCAACCATATCCATTTCAGTTTTATAGCCCAAATCGCAAAATCCAAAGCAATGTGTCCCTTTAATTGATCCACTCGCCATAACTTCACATAAGTCGTAAAAAAAAGTTTTGTTTTTACTTACTTTAGAGCATGAAGGAATGTCTGGCTCTTGCTCTATACTCGCTCTGTGCTACAACAAGTAACATTATAACGCGCTACGCACGCTTGCTCTTACAAATTACGTACACTCCGCTGAAAAGGTGAAACAGGATGCTCATGGTGAAGTGCGCCCTCATTAGTTTAGTGGGAAGAATGGTATCGTGCCAACCTCGTTCCCAAGGCTTACATTATTTTCAACCCCGTTTCCAATAGTAAGCCCTGGGATGGAAACTCTTTACTCGTGCTCTGATTGGATAGTGAAAATACAGCGTTAGCTTATTAACATATAGAGAAATTAAAACCGTGCAGTTGGTGATTCCACTGTATTTCTTGATGAAAGTTTGTCTAATTCGTCGCGCCAAAAGTGGAACTTTTGTTGGTATTTTTTAACGTTAGTGACTTTTCTGTAGTATATATTCTCTGAAATGTCTGTAATAGCGACTCCCAGCCCCTCAAAAAATACCCATCAAATCTGATACTTGCATCTTGTGTTCCAAACTAGGGTGCGTGAGCGTGTTACTCTAGCTCTTGACACTCGCGGGTGCAGGATCAGGAAAATGTTGCGTGCGCAATTACTCTCGAACCGCGTCGCGCGAACGGTCAAGAGCTGCGTTTCACTCGCGCGAACGTTGCCGTTGGCCAACTACGCGAACAATCTTCCATTGGATGTGCACACAAATTTGAACATAGTTAAACATTTTCCCCATTATTTATGACAATATATAATCCAAAGGTCAGTTCAACAATCGAAAAACGATCACAAAACTTCATTGGGGGGTGCGTTCGAGCGTGTTACTCGTGTTAACACGAGTATACTCTTAAGCACACGAACGGCAGGAGTATGACCCGAGGGTAACCGAGAGTATACTCCCGCTCAGACCGAGTACTCCTGCACCGGAGGTGTCGTCACGTGATTGTTTCCACTTAACATTTTAAGATGGCGGAAAGTAAACATTTCGGACTTTCCCAATGAAGTTTTGTGATCGTTTTTCGATTGTTGAACTGACCTTTGGATTATATATTGTCATAAATAATAGGGAAAATGTTAAACTATGTTCAAATTTGTGTGCACATCCAATGGAAGATTGTTCGCGTAGTTAGCAAACGTTGGCAACGTTCGCGCGGGTGAAACGCAGCTCTTGACCGTTCGCGCGACGCGGTTCGAGAGTAATGCGCACGCAACATTTTCCTGCACCCGCGAGTATCAAGGGTAACACGCTCGAACGCACCCTAAACGTTGGCCAACGCTGGCAACGTTGGCCAACGCTGGCAACGTTGGCCAACGCTGGCAACGTTGGCCAACGCTGGCAACGTTGGCCAACGCTGGCAACGTTGGCCAACGCTGGCAACGTTGGCCAACGCTGGCAACGTTGGCCAACGCTGGCAACGTTGGCCAACGCTGGCAACGTTGGCCAACGCTGGCAACGTTGGCCAACGCTGGCAACGTTGGCCAACGCTGGCAACGTTGGCCAACGCTGGCAACGTTCGCGTGAGTGGAACGCACCTGTGGTCTCCATGTATACAAATCTGGATTGCGCATTGGTCGCTGCGCGCTTTACGCACAAATGTCGCCTGCATGCAGCCGCCATATTACCACTCCCCGTTTTCAACGTTTCAATCTTATGCTGCGTAATCGCGTCGTGTTTCTCGTGTTTACTAAATGGTTGCACCCAATGCGCACGCGCACAGGTCGTCAAGCAAGTCGTGAACTTGAGAAGAAAATCCCGCCTCCAGTTCACCACTGGTGAATACGAGTTACCAGACTTGTGAACCAACACGAAAACACGACGTGATTGGAACGCAGCAATAGAGCTATATTAATATAGCTCTATGATTTCAATGGAAATAACCGTGCGTGCACGTCACGCGCGCGCATGTATGTAACACCTGAAAAAGACACTGTGATGCCCACAGATATACAGGAATTCGCCGACGCCATTTTTACAGTGGTGCCGCGCTCGCGTGCAGGCTGCCCGCGTTCTTTAATTTGAGTCGCGTGCGCATTTTGGCAAGTTGTAAAACACCCTGTTGGTCGAAGCTGCGTCGAGCGCGTGCATAAAACACACACGCGAGCGTGGTGCCACCGCCGTAAATGCTTCTTATTTTGGTCGCCGGATTAGTCTATAAGACTAGATGGGCAGCGCCATTTTTCAGGGCATAGGGCGACGCGCATAAAAAGTATCCGCGTGACGATACGTAAACTCAATTCGATTACTTATTTTTATTGAGTGATTCATTCTCACTCGGTGCGGATGTTTGGGCGACTCTCGATCGGAGCGGTGACGTGTGCGGACGTGTCTGTGGCGCGAAATTCAAATCCGATTATTGTCACTCATCACCAACGGTTGATCTTCTGATCCCTTTTTTACTCATCGGGCACGGGTAAGTAATATCAGATTATTGCGAGGTGTACCGGAATATATTCTCCTCCCTTATCGGCCATGGCCGAGGCCGACTCAGAATCTGATAATGATTTTTCATGGAATCAGTTATCTCAACAAATGCTAATGGACGCATACCAAAATCCTAATGAAAATGAACAACCACGTTCAACATTTGAAGCCTTATACAGTCAAGCTCAAGAAAAAACACAGTCCCCTTGGCAAACTCAAAACAGGAAACGAAAAGCTATAGTGACGTTTACACAGATTCAGAATACGACTCCCCAATTGAACATCCAACAAAACGCCGAAACACTGTGACATGCAACACCTGCCAAACTCAACCTACTCTAGTAATAATTAACTCCCCCGATGTCCAACTATCCAAAATAAACCCAATTAGAATCGCCAAAGCCTTGAATAGTGTAGGAAAGGACCTCATCAAAAACGTTTCCAAGAACAACCAAGGGGGAATAACCGTCAAATGCCACACCACAGCACAAGCTAAAAAACTCAAAACTATAAATCGACTAGAGCAATGGACTGTCACAACGGAGTATGCAAAATCCGAAACTCAAAGTAAGGTGTTGTATACGGTATAGAAACAGACATAACAGATCAAGAAATACTAACTGCTTGTAAGAAGTATGGAGTCACTGATGTCAAACGACTCATGCGAAAACGCGAAGGCAAACTTGAAAAATGCCTTTCTATCTGCCTTACGTTTAACTCGCCAAATCTGCCTACCAAAATACAAATAGGCTATGAAAACTTCCCTGTAAAACCATATATCCCACCTGTAATTCGTTGCTTCAATTGCCAGAGACTAGGCCACACCGCCAAAAACTGCAGAAGCGCCACACGTTGTGTGCGATGCGGTGGGCCCCACACCTATGAACAACGCCATCAGAAAGAAAACACTAGATGCTGCAGATGTGGTGAGAACTATTCATCAGCCTATGGAGGCTGTACCACCATAAAACAAAAAAAGAAAATTCAAGGAATCAGGGTACATATAATATATCGTACGCAGATGCTGCTAAAGCTATAAAAACGGATATCTTAATAAATCCCACTCATCAGCAGCTAACACCCCCGCCAGCACAACCATGGAGGAGTGTTCCACCCATGGCACAACCTACGACAGGCAAAGTGCAACCAAATACAAAGGACACAATGGACATGCCACCACCAACCACAAAACCCCCTAAAAAAAAACACCAAAGACGTGAGCACCCAGACCAACACAACTGAGGGAACCCAAACCGAACGCACACGATGTACATGTATATGTAATGAACAATGCCTAACAGAACTTCTCACAGGCATGATCCAAATTTTGGACACACTGAAGAACAAAGAGGAAAGGCAAACGGCTATTAAAGACCTTGTCAATCACATTATCCATTCAGACAATCCCCCATCACAGACCAAAGAAACGCAAGGAAAACAAGGGACACCCACACATACCAATACAAGGAAAGGCGAATCGGGTCGAAAATCAACCCAAAATAAGACCAATATATCTTCGGCCAAAATAAACACAGACCCGGTGGAAACCCATAATCTTAGCAGTCAGACAACTAAAGGAAAATCGAACAAAACGTTATGATTTTCCTTTATATTATGGTATTAATCTTACAATGGAATGCACAGTCTATTACAGCTCATAGTAATGAATTTAAATCCTCAATCAATAATTATCCCCCTACACAAAAACCAGACCTCATGTATCCAAGAAACCTGGCTCAAAGAAGGGTAACAGTTTACCGTACCCGGTTATGACATTTATCGTCATGACAGACAAAACACAGGAGCTAAACAAGGGGAGGAGGCTGTGCCTTTCTTGTCAAACGTGGCCTAGCTTTCAAATACATATATGGTTCTGACACTCCCATTGAGTATCAAATTGGTGAACTGTATATACTCATAAAAATAAAATTAACGTCATTAATATAACCCATGCATCACCTTAGACGATAAGTCTCTCAGAGAGATCTTAAATAAAATCGACAAACCTTGCATAATTTGTGGAGACTTAAACAGTCATAACCCTCTATGGGGCAGCTCCAAACTTGTTCATAATGGCAAGATTATTTATGATATTACAACAGAATTTGACATGATTTGTATCAATTCTGGTGATGAGGGTACAAGAGTAAATACCTCCCATGGCACTCTCTCGATGTCACGTTCGTATCACCTAATAGGGCCTATAGCGGCTAAATGTAACTGGACTGTTCTAGATGATTCCTGGGGAAGTGATCACTGCCCTATTATTATCAATTATAATCATTCTATTCATAAAAATAAAGCCAATTTCACACCTAAATGGTCTGGTAAAAAAGCTGACTGGAGTAAATTTAAAACTGCCTGCAATCAGATTATCTCTGAACCTAACACTTCAGATAACATTGATGACACTTACAACAACTTCATCAATGAACTCGAATCAGCCATGAGTTGCTCAATTCCGAAAACCAATCCAAATCATCATAAAACCCCTACCTCCTGGTGGAATGATGATTGCAAACAGACCATAGATAATAAGAAAAAAGCTCTTAAAATCCTCAGAAAAACTCGTCTCCCTGCAGACCTAATACTGTACAAAAGGGCTTGTGCTATAGCCAGGAAGACAATTAAAAATGCCAAAAGAAAAGACTGGGAAAATTTCTGCAACGAAATAAACCCGAAAACAAATACCAACATTATTTGGAATAAAATTAAACGAATAGAGAAAAACCGAAATATCAACAGCATCCCTGTTCTAAACCACAATGGCACAGATGCTATTACTGACGAAGACAAGGTTGAAGCTCTTGCTGACAGCTAGCTATGCTAATGTCAGCAGTACGAACAATTACAGCCCTTCATTTATATCCAAAAGAAGTGAAGCTGAAGAAGAATTATATATTAATAGTAACAATGACAGTGTGATCAATGAACCTTTCAATTTAGAAGAAATAAACCATGCTATTGATTCATCTAAGTGCACATCTCCAGGTAAAGACGGAATAAGTAACGCTATTATCAAACATCTCCCTTTGAAAATTCGTAATTACCTCTTCATCATTTTTAACATGATATGGTATACCTCTCAATGCCCTAAACAATGGAAGGATGCTATCCTTATTCCATTCCTTAAACCTGGAAAAGACTCCACCAACCCTCTTTCATATAGACCCATTGCCCTCACGTCTACCTTCTGTAAAATTATGGAACGCATGGTAAATTCTCGATTACTTTGGTACTTAGAAACTCACAATCTATTATCCAACCATCAGAGTGGTTTCCGGAAAGGAAGAAGTACCAAAGATCACATTGTCAATTTGGAATCATCTATCAATAACGCTCGGAGTAATAAAAAAGCACCCTTGCCATTTTCCTTGATATCGAAAAAGCTTATGATATGCTTTGGCGCAAAAGTATCGTTATCAAATTACAATCCATGGGTATATATGGCCGAATAATAAAATGGATTGACAATTTTCTCTCTGATAGAAATTTTCAAGTTAAAGTCAATAACTTTCTTTCTAAAATGGTGTCCCACAGGGCAGTGTTATCAGTCCTCTTCTCTTTAATGTTGCTGTCAATGATCTCTCCCACCATGTGGTTGATGCCAATGTCTCGCAATATGCAGATGATATGGCCATCTGGAAATCCAACAGGAACACATCTTACCTAGAAAAGAAAATCCAACAAAACTTAAATAATGTCAATTTATGGTGTGACAAATGGGGTTTCAAGTTGTCCATCCCTAAGACAATTGCTGTCTTGTTTACCAACAAAAGAATTGTCAATATCTCCCTGCACATCAAAAACCATAAATTGCAGACTTTGTCATCGGCCAAATTCCTGGGAGTGATTTTTGACAGCAAATTAACATGGAACCAACACATAGACAATATAATTAATAAATGTAAAAAGATACTTAACATCCTCAGATGCATTAGCGGTATTTCCTGGGGGGCCGATTGTAAAACACTATATCAGCTCTACAGTGCACTAATAAAACCTATCATGGAATATGGGTGTGAAGCCTTTGACTCTGCATCCCTGACTATCAAACAAAAACTTGATAGTATACAAATAATGAATGTTTATGAGTGCGATGGTAAGAATAATTTCATGAGGTGACAGATTGAATGTTCCATTCCACGAGGCGAAGCCGACTTGAATGGGACATTCCATCTGTCACCGAATGAAATTATTCTTACCATTGCACGAATGTGAAACATTCATTATTTGTTTTATACAACGCCTGAATAAATCCGACAGATTGCATGCATGGATTTCTTGGTGTAACGTTACAACGTGCCGTTTACCTTCTCAGTCCCGCATAAAACGGCGACAGATTTTTTTTTTGAGTCAGTTAAAGCTTCAATTGTTGTTCCTGCTTGTCTTGCAAATTCATCTAATCGTTGCACTGCATATTTGATTTGTCTCTTTGTATTTGGAGCGTCAGCATCGCCTACGAGTTCCAATATTTCGTCGTCTGTTAGGAGAATAAACCGCGGCAGTTCGGGAAACTCGGCCGCCATGTTGTGTGAATGACAGCCCTGTTGTAGCGCCAGCATAGTGACCGTGAAATTAGGGAAGTTCTTTTGGTTCTATCAATGCGCGCGCACCGTTTGATAGAACCATGTGATAGAACGTTTTGGGCGGTGCGGGTTCGCGCCGTGTGATGGGTCGAATAATTCAATGCACGTGATCGACTCTCCACCAATCGGATGGCTGGGATTTATTCAGGTGTTGTATAATATCCAATATCAAGCTCTTAAAATCTGTACAGGAGCTATTCACAGTTCACCACTTTTTAGGCTGTGGAGATCCACCCCTGGCTCTACGCAGACAGTTCTTATGTAATCTATACGGAATCAAAGTAAATGCCCACAAAACCCATCCTAATGATTACATTTTTTCAGATAACTGGCAAAAGCATTATTTTGCTGACAAATGGATGTCTACAAACCACAACACACCTTTTGAAGCCAGGATCTCTCAATACCCTTATACAACTTTCCCCCTCAATGATCCTACTCCTTTCTGGCATTACAACAAGCCCTCTATCTCCACTGAGATCCTCTCTCGGGTGGCAAATGCTACAAATATATATGACAAGAGAAATCTTAGTTTAGAAACCATTAATACAACCTGGATTAATTCACTACATATATACACAGATGGTTCCTACAATCCCACCCATGACACTGTCGGATGCATACATCCCCCAACTTAAATACAGTAAAGCCTCCCGCCTTAATAATGGCATCTCTATATTTACGGCAGAACTTGTTGCTATCTCCTTGCTCTAGAATGGGTTGAAGATGTTAAACCTTTTCTCCAAAACCTTCCCCCAACATAAAATCGTTTGTGATATTCGCCACACATTAAATAACATCCATTACCAAGGCAATATAGTTAACTTTGAATGGATCCCTGGACACTGTGGGATCAATGGAAATGAAAGAGCAGATGAAATTGCCAAATCAGCCACATATAAAACCAGCATCGATCACCACATACCCCTTTTAGATAATGAAATTTAACATATTCTCAAAGAAGAACTTAAAGAAAAATGGAACCAAACCCTTCCCAGCACTAATCTAAATAACATGAAATATAAGGCCTCCTATATTTTCTCTAGCTGGGGAATGACACGTACCCAAGAAGTTATCATGCATAGACTTCGACTTGGCACATGTAAAGGTCTAAATAATTTCCTATATCAAATCGGCAAACATCCAAATGGATTCTGTGAAGTATGCTCATGTACAGAGGATGTTAAGCACTTTCTCCTGAATTGTCGTAAATAGGCCTATAACACCCAAAGACAAATACTCATAAAATCACTTAGTCTCCCCAATACCCAAATAATTACACTCCAACAACTCCTTGAACCCAAACAAAATAGCCACCATATTATCAAGTATGTACATAACTGTAATGTCAATCCCCGATACACCTCGCCGATACACCTCGCCGATACTCTTGATATTACACCAGCTTCTGGGATAGGGGAGCGTGAATGGTTGGCTGGACATAGTGTCACTCATCATCACCTGAAGGTGTTGCGGACCTGCGAATCACCCGAGCGGGGCCCGGGCCCTTAAACTGCACGCCCGTGTACACGGTCCGGCCTTGCAGGACACTTATGACACTTTGTGTCTTGCGGATCATGAATGCTTTCCTTTTTCCCTACATTTACCTGCCCTTCCTACACAAATTCACCCTGGTTTTGTTTTTAGTATCGATTCTATAATCTCCGATTAGCTCAGAGTCGAAAATACTGCATAATGCCGTCACGCATGCGTATACCGCTCACTCATACTTAATGTACCAGTTGTACAACTACTGTTGAGACGTACTGTCTTTCGCTAATGGCGCAAAGGGCATAATATAATGCCGTACGCGCCAACCCCCTCAACAACAACAACAACAACAACAACAACAACAACAACAACAACAACAACAACAACAACAACAACAACAACAACAACAACAACAACAACAACAACAACAACAACAACAACAACAACAACAACAACAACAACAACAACAACAACAACAACAACAACAACAACAACAACAACAACAACAACAACACTACTCGGTGCGCATTGCCCCACGCACTACAGCGCATAGAGCGTCCATGAGAGAACGGGCAAATTTGCGAACACTCAATTGCGCGTCTGCTGCACGCGCTGCCCACCTTGTCTTTTTAATAAGGCCGTGTCCGAAACGGGCTTCCAAAGCTATGGCTATGCGTCTATTTTCAGCGTGTCCCCGCGTATTTCCAATGGAGCGAAGACCTAGACCTAGCTATAGCTCTAGACAACAGATTCGGATGCAGTTATTCTATATCTATGGGTGCGTTCGATTAGCTTACACCATAAACACGGGGTTACACCGGGCCGCGGGGAAGCCACGAAATGAGGCAAATAGAACGCTGCGGTGTATTTGCCTAGGCATGCTGGGAAAATTAAGGGCAAAGGTCGTTTGGGGGCGGGAACTTTAAAAAGCTCGCTGTAGTCTGCTCTACCGGAAAATCCCGACCATGACGACATATGATAATTATTAAATTCACAATTTACACACAGTCTAGTCCCGATCCCCAACTGTTGTTAATGTCAGGAAAAAACACTCTTTGCTTCCCAATTTATGTCACAATTTGTACATTTACTCACGTCGAATTCGACTTCGCCACCATGTTTCCGTTTTCAGCTATAGGCGGTGACGTCATTACAACCGGGCAGCCACCAGGGACCGTACGTGGTGGTTGACACCGGGGCAGCTCAGACACGAGTATCACGTGATAACTAATCGAACGGTCTCGTGTAAGTTTCACTTACACGTGTAAGCTAATCGAACGCACCCGACAGGTATGTGTGATGCCTAGTCCTAGCCATAACGCGCGCCTGCTTGCCTGGTGTACATGAGAATACGTACGCCTCATATATTGATCTCCATTATAAATGAGATCAATGGTAGGCCTACATACGTTCGCGTTATGTTTAGGGATACGGCTATGGATGGAGTGGTAAGGTGGTGGATGGACGGCGTCTACAACTTGAACGGCCAAAGGAAGCGCAATCCAGATTGTTTATACCCAGCACGATATGGGGCAGAGGGGTAACCCCGCCCCCTTTTTTGTCCCTATACCCTATACACTCTCCAGACTATTGTTACCTAACACATCCCCCTAGAGATCTGAAAAGAATTCCTGAGATTTCGGGAACACAATGACCAACACAAAAAAAGGGGGTGGGGTCCCTCTGCCCCATATCGTGCATCACATGAAATTTGTATACGTCTATTCATCTTCGCGTAATTTTATGTCCCCAGATTTGGCAAGATCTTGGATACTGTTCTTGCTAAAAAACGGTCTGATGTTTACGTATTCAAGGCTTTAGAATGGCAATGGGACAACGGCAGATCATGGAGAAATTATTTCTCCATGGGCAGATCTAAAACACAATGCTTTTTTTGGGGTGGGGGGGGGGGGGGGGCTAAAACATATTTTCCCTGAAAAAGGGGGTCCAAAAACAAACGTGCACAAATCACAGATAAAACGGAGGGTTTTTACATCCCATTCTTTTACTTTGTTTTATTTTGTTATATATTGTTTTTCTTCAGGGGGGGGGGGGGTGGGGGGGGGTGTCCCCCTTTGGCTCCCCCCCCCCTCCCCCTCCTATATCCGCCGTTGCAATGGGACGGGAAAAAAGCTTGAGACGAAGCCCAAGCCTAAGCCGAAGCCAAGGTTTGAGAAACGCCCAGAATATTTTGGTCTGGGAACCAGACTGTGTGTGCGTGTGTAGAGGGCGCTGTACAGCCGGCCATTAACCTGCGCACGCTGCATCGCACCCACCCAATTTCACCCAATGATCGCACCGCTTTATAGGATGACACATAAAGGACGTCTTGGAACCAAGTGCAAACGTTTGTTGCGAGGTGGTTGTTTACGACGGAATGGCACATTTCAGCTTACGATGATTAACTTGGTAGTTTTCGTTCATCAGCGGTCCATGATCCTGGGAAAGTAACACGGAGTCAAGATATGGAGATTGCGTATTGCTGTGTGGATGGTAAGTGTGATTTTAAAAAAATGTATAAAGAAATGCAAAATGCTTAAAAGTAGTAGTACTAGGATCGGCCTACCCCTAGCAATATGCCTATAAAAAGGGATGTCGGACAACTCGACCGTTGGCCGACTCGACTCGAGACAACTCGACCGTTGAGACAACTCGACCGTTCAGACAACTCGACCGTTTACCAAGTCGTCCGTTGAGACAAGTCGACTTTGACATGGAGACAACTCGACCGTGCGATGCGTTGTACATGATGTAGCTAGTGGAGCGCGTGGTATTTTCAACACAGGTTGCCCGTCAATGTTTGGGTATTTGCGTGTGCGCGTGGCCCATAATGGTTCGAAATGTGTGGTATTACCGTGCGCGGGGACCCGGTCGGTGTACGGTGACACGGCATGCACGGCGAGCGCGACGCCGGGACCCAGCGCGTGCAAGGCCTGCGAGAGCGACGCGGCATGCACGGTGCACGGCCGCGGGCGGGCAGCCGCACCGGTATTTATCGCCGCACCGATGCGGTAATACTAGGCCGGTATTCTTAAACATCTCAGTTGATGATGGCCAGTGTAGAGGCTAGTGGATTACAAAATGTAGTTTGTTATCAAAGTGTTATTCTAATCCCTCATCCCGGGCCCGTATACCCCAGCCCCGTCCAAAACGACAGCGCTGTCCGGCCCATCAACCATGTCACCCCGCAAAAAGAAAACTTCCCGGCCCCGCATATATATCCAATCCCAGCCCCGTGCCACAAAATATAGACCGGCACGACAATTCACGTTACCCGGCCCCCTGTCATGCCTGCGTCCATCCCGGCCCCCTGTGTACCCAAGCCCCGTCCAAAACGACAGCGCTGTCCTGCCCATCAAAAGTCACCCTGTGCCGTTCCTTCCACAAGCAAATCCCCTATCTACGAGTCGACTTGTCTCAATGGACGAGTTGTCTCAACGGACGACTTGTCTTAACGGATGACTTGTCTTCCCATTTGACAAAAAAACGGTCGAGTTGTCTGAACGGTCGAGTTGTCTCAACGGTCGAGTTGTCTTGAGTCGAGTCGGCCAACGGTCGAGTTGTCCGAGCCCCTATAAAAAGTACTGGGTTCCGACAGGAACCCCATAGAAAGATGCCGATTTTGTCCATAGGCTAGTAGTAGTAGTAGGGTGGGACGCTGTATTACCGCGGTACTTATCAGGGTGATATCACGTTTCCCGATCGGAATAGAGATTGCTCACTAACCTTCCCGAATTGTCCTGTCTTTTGTGTTGTATAACTCTTGCTTTTTTTAAACTGACATAAAAAATCCGACGGCGGTTTGGTTTATTCCCATGTGATGCCTGTGAAAATAGACATGCTCGTCATTGCTCGTCATTGCTCGGCGGAGTACAGTACAGACTCTGTATTATCGCGGTATGTGGGCAGTGTTTTTTACAATGATTTCAACTTTTGTATTCATGGTTAATGTTTGACCAAAACATCCCCTGAATAAAGTCTGATATTTTCCCTGTAAAGTTCAAGTTGATTAAAGACGATTAGGCCCTCCAAGATGATTTCTTAACACCCTGTCCCCCCTCGAAGGCGACAAAATTCACTGAGACAAGTCTACTGATTGACGATTGGGGGCGCCATTCACTTTACACGGTGCGTCGTTTTATTTGTTTTACCGCACTGTCCTTATTTTGATCCCGTAAATGTTTCTACGATTTCGCGGTGGAAATATCGTCCTTCGGCGTCATTTTGCATTTGCAGCTGTAGAATGGGAACCAGACAATGGAACTTCCATGGACAGAGCACCATTAAAGATTCATGTTAAAATATAGACGGTACCTTTTAGCAGACACGGTGAGGCAAAATGTACAAGTTTTGGAAAACGTGAATATTTATTAAAAATCGTTAAAAGTCCCGACACAACATTTTTTAATCGTCATTTTTTTACACAAATCAGCAGAAAGTCCTTAATGCTTGATGAATTGGATATAAAATTGCCAGTCGAAGGAGTTTTGGCAACGGAAAAAAAAGGAATTTCCGATGCCGCGATAATAGAGTTGCCGCGATAATAGGGAGTCTGACTATAGTAGTACAGCAAGAAAGAAAGTCATTCCCATGCAATCACGTTTCCACTGTGCACACGAAAACCACTGCACGGTTTGCCCCCAAAATAAAACTGTGCCTCATTTACATCCTAACCTTGTGTGCGCCAAGCCAAATATCGCCTGAAGCGGTTCAAATTTTCGAAAAAAGGGAAAAAAATTCTCCGATACGTACTGACAGCAAATGACACGACATGCATGATGCGACTGTTGCCGGCCGGACGGGTCATGTGCGCGGGTACGGTTGGACCAGACAAGTCATGATTATTCATGTCAAAAAACTGAAGTACGGCGCGCACGGCATGCACTGCCGTCGTGTCCGTTACCGTCCGCATCGCGCGCATCGATCACTACGTACATGTGTACAATGTACATGTTTCCAGTATAATATGCACTAGTACTTAAGTTTTTTGATAGAATAATCATGACTTGTCTGGTTCAACCGTACCCGCGCACATGACCCGTCCGGCCGGCAACAGTCGCATCATGCATGTCGTGTCATTTGCTGTCAGTACGTATCGGAGATTTTTTTCCACTTTTTTCGAAAATTGGAACCGCTTCAGGCGAAATTTGGCTTGGTGCACACAAGGCACAGTTTGATTTTGGGGGAAAACCGTGCAGTGGTTTTCGTGTGCACAGTGGAAACGTGATTGCATGGGAATGACTTTCTTATTCTTGCTGTACTAGCCTATGGAAAAAATCGGCGTCTTTAGTTCCATAGTTCTAGGGGTAGGATCGGCCGTGCCCAAAGGCAAAGCCATTGTTTAACCCTGACCCTCCAGGGTATTTTTGGCTAGAAACCCTGCCAGACGCATCAGATTGCATACTTTGTCACATTGACTTGTGTGCAGAGTGCAGCAAGGTCAAGGCTCAAGCTGTCACCACAGATGCACTGTGCTGCGTCCGGCAGGGTTAGGGTTAAAGTAGTCTGAGTAACTTGTGTAGTAGAACTAGAAAATATTCCCACCCCGCCTCCGACTAGTCCGAGTAACTTGGACCCTTTATCGCCTTTTTTAACATTTGGACATGATCTGGCGATAGTAGGGTCCAAGCCCAAGGCAAGTGTGCGATAGAGAATGGCTTTTAATTCAATACGTCTAAAATCCAAACAAAAAAATCAGAATTCAACCTTACAACGGCCACCGAAATACTAGATACGCCACCATCTGAACAAGTGGAGTTCCATGATCAGATGAATGTACCAAGGTTTACTTAACATCCAAATAAAAAGTGAAATTTTACCGTTTAATTCCCAGAGACCCCCGCAGAACATATCTTTTCGCTTTCTTGGAGTTCAAATAGTGACTCCTCAACCTTGCATGACGTCACCCTGATGCGCAGTGCCCGCATGCACCACGCGACAACCTGTTTATGCCGGCGACTGTTTCGTGAGTGGTATAATTGTCGCGGTACGTGTTCGTGTGTAGATACATGTAGTATATTGATTCGAGGTTGCATGCGCGTCATGGGAGAGGGAATTCTTTACGAAACAGTCGCCGGCATAAACAGGTTGTCGCGCGGTGCACACTTGCCTTGGACCTACTTCCAAAAATGTAAGGCTCTCCGTTAGCCTTACAACGCTAATCGTTTTTGGACCCCTTAACTCAATGGGATTTGCAATACGCTTTGGTTAGATCAGTTACAATGTCCTAGAATTCCACTTTCCCAAACGTTAATCTCCCCAGAAAGTTATCCAATCCCTCCTACAGATCTTTGAGACTTTTGGGGCACATTTGCGGAACATTGAAACGGTCAATTTATTGAGAAATCTGAGTTTTTACTCACCAACCGACGTATTCAGCTGAGATGAACATGTACCACACAGCTGACGACTATAGTCCACCAGACTGCGCATGCGCGTGGAGTTGTGGAAGAGATGTGGGGCTCGACCATTTTTTGAAGGGGGGGGGGGGGTCATCTTTTCTACATCGCGCAATGGTGATGTGTGGAATGTGGATAATTAATGGCGCGCTATTATACCTAGTGTGGTTCCTTGGCCTGACAATGTTTGTTATGCCCAGACGTCTAAATTGTAGGGCAGGTTTGGAGACGATTTTGCGCCGCAAATATCTCCTGTTCTTGACATTCTTGGAGGAATATTGCTATCCGAACAGGGAGATGGGCTGTTGAACTGTTTGAATAAAATGATGCCAAGAATATTTATGCAGGTAAAGTGTGATTTTTGATCTTCGGTTTCTAGCATAGGACTGTTTTGCATACTTGGGCGCTATGACGCTATATCATAGCGTCATTCTAGGGCTACGTCGGTTGGTGAGTAAAAACTCAGATTTCTCAATAAATTGACTGTTTCAATGTTCCGCAAATGTGCCGCAAAAGTCTCAAAGATCTGTAGGAGGGATTGGATAACTTTCTGGGGGTGCCTTCTAGTTTCTAGAAGTAAGTACATTGTAACTTGGACCCTCTATGTATGGGCTCCGTGCACAACTACCCCCTCAGCGGAAGGAAAAGGCGAGTTGGGGGGTCAATATCGACGCCATCTTACCTGACTTCAATTTAAGTGTCTGGTTCCCGCTATGATATTCTTATAGAAAACGCAATTATCGAGAGTCGGCAAACAGACAAAGCAACCCCACTACCCCACTGGTATACGAGTATCAAATGAACGAGGAGCGCGGTGCGTAATACCAGCGACGTACTGCCCATGGAAGTGCGGTTGCTATGTTGACAGCGCCCTCATTCGACGGCGCACGGAGCCCATCATCACCTTTTTAAACATTTGGACATGATCTGGCGACAGTCAGTAGGGTCCAAGTAAGTCTGCAGTGGTCGTGCGGTGATTCCGAAAATATGTCTGAAATCCCAACAAAAACATCAGATTTCACCTTTAAAACGACCACCAAAATACTAGATACGTGGAGTTCCAATGATTAGATGGAGGTACTAATACCATCCGGATAAAAAGTGAAATTTACTGTTCAATTCACAGAGACACCCGTAAGACATGTCTTTTCGCTGTCATGAAGTTCAAATCATGACCCCTCGACCTTATGACGTCACCCCTGCTCGGGTGCACGACAAGCAGTATTCAGACGACTGTTTCACGTTAATTGTACAATAAACCTTTTTGACATTCTCAAAGCATCATGGGAACAGCATCAGCTTTTACTGGCATTAAAAGAGCAAGCACATTATAACGGACGTGATTGGTCGCATTGGTCACATGTTGGTTGTCATGGTTGAAAAAATCCTCTTCTGATTGGCTAATAATGTGACATTATTAGCTGTTCTAATTCCAGAGAGTTGCATTCATCAGTAACTGGTACCCTGAGAGGGATTCCCCAATTATTTCCTTATTTTAATTGCCATTTAAAATTGATTTTTCTGGTTATTATTTTCCTTACGTTCCATGCATAGATATGTGAAAAGAGTACATGTATCTCTCAACTCATGACAGATATTTAGCATAAAATCAATTACTATTTGGAATGGTTGACAGTGCCATAGGCTTGTGTATAAATTACATTGTTTGTTTGGCCTCTATACCCACAATGCATTGAGAATGTCGGAAAGGTTTATTCATAAAACAGTCGTCGCAATACGGCTTGTCGCGCATGCGTGCGTACACCTGCACAGGGGTGACGTCATAAGGTCGAGGGGTGACAAACGGGGCGCACATGCGGCCGAATAATGCGCGTGGATTGGATAATGGTCATGAACGGCGATAGGTCAATTACACACGTCAGGGGGGGGGGGGGGGGGGGGGGGAGGGGGAGAGAGAGAGGGGGAGGGGAGGGGAGGGGGAGGGGAGAGGGGGCGTGAAATCTACCAAGCAGCTAATGGTGAAGGCAATTTGTGGCGCCTACGCCAAAGGCGTGCCTGCCCCCCTTGCTAGAGTGGTCTGGGTGCATTTTTAATCTCTCCCTCTTTTTTCTTATCTTTTTCAGTCTCTCTCCCTCTTTCTCTGCCGCCCCCGCTTCCCCCCCGCCTCCCCCCCGCCTCCCCCCCGCCTCCCCCCCGCCTCCCCCCTCCCCCTCCCCCCTGGATCCGCCCCTGGTCCTGTGCGGCCAAACTCAAACCTGAAAATAACAAATGCAAACTCTATAAAATTGTATTATTTATGGACTGTGAAAATAAAACTGGAATTGAACGTCATGTGTATGATTTTCGCATTATAGGGAGGCGACCTTTTGGGTTGACATGCCCTCCCGCATTTCACAGATGACCCCCTCAAAATAAGGAGTCTCAAAGTGGAGTCGGTTGTCCCCATGGAATTATGGTGGACCGACCTGTTGGAAACAAACCCACAAAAATCAAAACGTAAAACTGCTAGAGTTGAAAGCAATTTAGAATAACGAGTATATTGATTAATGCATTTTTATTTGTAACCATTGCATGAAATCATGGCAAGCAAATTCGATTTGTACGAGTTCCTTGCAGAATTTGAGGGTAATCCCAATGAAAAGAAATTAGACTCCTTGAAACGGTCCGAGCTATTTGAATTAGCCAAATATTATAATGTCTCGGTATCTGCGAGTATGAAAAAAGCTGATCTTAAAATAGTTCTCATAGAATTCTTTGTAGACGAAGGTACGCTAGAAATGCCCGCTACGGGGCATAGCAAGGCCTATTCTGAAGAGGCTGCTATTCGGCTAAAAGAACTAGAGCTAGAAATTCAAGTAGAACAAAGAAAGAGAATCGAGATTGAATTCGGATTAGCTAAGTTGGGGTTAGGCCAGGCAAAGGAACAAAAACAGTCAAATACTTTTGACCCAAGCAAACACATTCGTCTAGTTCCTCCCTTTCAAGACAAAGAAATAGATAAATATTTTCAACATTTTGAGAAAGTAGCAGATAGGCTACAATGGCCTTCTGACATGCGCGCGCACCTTGCTTTTACAAAGTGTATTGACCGGGAAGGCACAAGAAGTATATTCAGCGCTTTCCATTGATCAAAGCACAGATTACAACTTTGTAAAATCGGCTATTTTAAAAGCCTATGAGCAGGTGCCTGAAGCCTACCGCCAAAAATTCAGGAATGTCAGAAAGCAGGATAGGCAAACTTACATCGAGTTCTCTCGTGAGAAAGAGGGACTCTTGGATAGATGGTGTAATTCCTGTGATGTCGAAAATAACCATGCAAAGTTACGTCAAGTAATACTTCTGGAGGACTTTAAAAGTTGTCTTCCTGATAATGTTAAGACACATTTGGAAGAACAACAGGTCAAGGAATTATACAAAGCGGCAGTCTTAGCCGATGATTATGTGTTAACACATAAAGCTAATATTACTAAGGGAAATGGTAACCCTGGTAAGAAACGTTGGGTGAAAAATAGTCCTCTGTGTGCTAAGTCATTTGACTTGGAAAAGCCCAACGGTGGAACGTCAGCAAATAGTTCTATGAGGGATAAGTCAAGTAGGCCAACCAGGTTTTGCTCTTTTTGCAAGAAACCTGGCCATATTAAAGCAGATTGCTTTATTTACTTGAGAAAGCAGGCTGGCGAAACCAGACCAGTAGCCTTCACAAAAGTTGCCCAACGTTCCACACCCTCTGAAATTGAAGATGAATGTGTGGGCCCATTGTCAAAAATAAGTGACGATTACTTACCTTTCATAACCAAAGGAACTATATCACTTAAGGATGAAGTGAGTGAGCCACATTACCCAGTAGTTACATGTATGTTAGAGATACGGGCGCGTCCCAGTCTTTACTGCTTGAAGGAGCAGTCTCCTTAACTAATAGCTCCTATTTAGGAACTAATGTACTGGTAAGCGGTGTTGGTAATGAATGCATTGATGTGCCTCTCCATCATGTGTTTCTAAGTTCTGACTTGGTTTCGGGTCCCATAACTGTAGGGGTAACCCCACATTTACCTAAGGGCTTGGAGGGTGTAACTCTCCTTTTAGGTAATGACATTGCTGGCCGCAAAGTTGTTGTGGAACCAGTAATGGATGTGTGTGCAAATGATGATAATTACACAACTAAACTTGAGGAAGAAATCCCAGGGATATTTCCCTCATGTGTAACCACTACATGTAGGTCAATGACAAGTAAAGCTAAAGTAGCTAATACTAAGTTCAGTGATGATAAACAAGACATCGACCTAGGTGATACTTTTATGGCAAATTTGCATGATCTTCCTAGAGTAAACAATCCTCCGGGTCAGCTTGAGGAAGGTTTTCCTAGTGCCAAACTAGATATTTCTAGTGATATCTGCATTAGTAGAGATGACCTAATAGCAGAACAAAGAAAAGACCCTGACTGAACGGAAATGGGAATTGGGAAAGTAGACTAAAGTGGGTACGGAGCTGGAGGAGCATTCACCTGGAGTTATCCTAGTGAAATTGTTATATACATGTACATGTATTATGCCCTGTTGTGTCATCTCAAATATCACTGTAGCAGAATCAAAGAACTGCGACTCCTCGAATCCACAGACACCGAGCACACTGCGATGCAAATGATCAACCATGGAAATGCAGGCCAGCCCGGCCGGGAGAAAGCTACATGTACATGTACATATAACATGTATTTGTTACGGCATGGAGGTCCGTGTGTACATTTGTACATGTACATGTATTACAACGCGGCGCCGCCATGACTGCGCTCCCACGGCAGACCGCATGCAACGTACATGTACATGGGTGATTCCATAAATGTGGGGGCCAATGACTTTTGGTGTCCCTCTTTACATTGTGATATTTGTTTCCCTTGTATTACCAACAGTAAAATATATACAAATGATTTTAGTTGCTCAAATTATAGTACTTGTACCTAAATATCTGGTAGCAAAGGATGAAACATCTGACTAATTTCCTGACAGTATGGTGTCCTAAATAGTTCACGGTTTCACGTGTAAAAGGGACACCAAAGCTTCGATATTTTAAAAACTGCTGTTGAAATGCATTGTTTGGTTTTAAATACTACCATGTGCACATTGCCCTTCATTATGTTAAAGCATGTAAATACTGCTTAAGAATGGCACCATATTTAAATGATTTAATAACTACATGTACAATGTAGTTGACCGAGATTGACAGTGTGTTTCACGTGTAAACAAGACCCACTTTTTTGGTGTCCCTTTTTACACGTGAAATTTGTGTAATATTTCTGAGAAATATAAAGATAATTGGGTTCACTGGCAAATCCAAATATATCATCATTAATTACAAATGTACATGTCCCACTTGATAAGTGTGAAATCATAACAAAGATTGCATGCTTGGAATTATTAAATTTTGGGTCATTTGTAAACTAGGTTTCACGTGTAATTGGGACACCAAATGGTGTCTCCAATACGCAATCATGCACCGAATTGTTATTTTTAGTCTAATCAAGTTATTTTCACAATAAACCTTGATGTTTTATCCTGGGTAAGAAAAAAAATACATTTTAAAATAAACACACCACATTGAGCATGAATTATCACAAAAATAGCAGAAAACTAATTTGGTGTCCCCTTTACACGTGAAACCGTGAATGGGTTTTGACATGATATTTTGGCATATCTGGAGTAAAAAATGTCTGATTTTGGCTACAATTAATGAGGAATGTCAATATCTTTAACTTATAGTAAAAATTATAATGAATCCCCTCTCAATTAATTTTTCCATTTTAGGTCAAAATGTCACAAGTTGGTACCCTAATTTATGGAATAACCCACATGTACATGACTAAACACGGATACCGCGATCGCTTTTTCCACAGATGTGCATCATAACGCGCATTGTCTGGATAAATTAAACCATTATTCCCTCTTTACGAAGAAACCATTAAATATTTCTGACAGATGAACCTTTATTCTACATGTACGTCAGTTTGGCATCGTTCGGCAGAACGTTTACATTTCGTAAAGTCAAGGGTCAAACTACACTGAAGGGGACTACTTTTCTTTAGTGTATAAAAATTCACCGGGCTCTAGAAAGGGACTTGGCCGGGCAAATGACGCTGCTGACCGTACACACTCTCTGAGACACAGTAAAAAGAATCCACGAGTACATGTATACATGTACGTAGCGTAGCATAATATACAAAATGTAGTTAATACAGACCTTGATGTCGGCCTGATCTACGGTGGCTTTTTTATTCGATGAAAAAGACTTATTAACAAGGGAAAAAAAAAATGTTAAACATGTTAAAATACACACCAGTCTGTCTCCTTAGTTCACTTAACTGGACCTCTACTGTACCGCGTGGGCATGGCGTGCCAGCTGCATTACTGGCTACCGAGTGATCGCGGCCCAATCTCACTTCTTCTGGTAGCTCATTTTCGAATTAATAGGTACACACATGTAAGAACTGCTCCTACATTTTGTATCTCTGTTCACTTCTTGGAGATCATCCTCATTGAATTAATGAGTGCAATGAAATAAAAAAATCCTCACTTTCACTGTCCGAAAAACCCTCGACGCTAAGGCAACTCTGTTCAGCTAGTACATGTACATGTACATGTATAGTAGTCGGATATTTAGTGTTTATTATAGCAGCAAACAGTCGTATGAATCATGACTCCCAGCTGTAACATCACAAATCCTTGGAACCGCCAGATGGAACCAACGACTGTTGATTTCATTTTTATGTTGGCCGGGCAAGAAAAATCCTGAAGAATTTCCCCAATTATAGATATGAAGCGCTCAAAATTTTAAAATGGGACTGTGCCTTTGTTTTATATTTAGTACACTCTACACTTTCAAATATATTTCATAAAAATGCCGCTCACCACTGAACTTCCTCTTTAAAGTACATGTAACAATCACGACAGTGCAAAATGCCGTGCGTATTCAGCACACACGGTACCGCGTACCGGTAGCGAATAAGCCAGTTCGGTATTTCAACTGCGCATGTGCAGAATGACATTTTATCCCGAATGACCCGCGTGACCTAACGCGAGCGTGTGAACGCAAAAGGTGGTTGCACAACGCGCACGTGTTAAACTCAATCAGAATTGGCCTTCGCGTAACATGCAGTGACATTACGTCAGCAATTTTATCCCAAATAACCTTTGACTTTTGAGATACTGAACTGGTTTATTTCGGAACAGGTTTACCCGTAGCCACACGGCCACGAGAACAATCCTTGCCAAATTTTGTTGGAGGTGTCATTTAGTGCAATTAATTAAGTGCGGAGCACCAAGTCTATATTTTTTTTCTCTAACGTGAACTACAGGAAACACTTCGGTTGGTCGCAAGTTTTACCCATCAAAGGTATGAGGGCGCCCTTCCCCCTGAGCAAGTGCTTCCTCTTTCACTTTTTCAGCGGAGTGTCCGATCTAGTCTGGTTTCCAGACCAAAATATTCTGACTATTTCTGATGAATATTTGGTCCGGAAGCCGCTAATGTCACGTGATGAAAACGGGCAGAATTTTACCCGTTTTCCAAAAAATCTGAAGTTTTTTGAACTTTTTTTTGGTAACATTCGGCTGTTAAAGTTGATGTTCACAATAACAAAATGTCTGTCAGGCCCATTACAGATCCTGAAATTTGAATTCTCAATAATATAATATATAAACAACTGAAAAATCAATGCCACACTCTACAATGTAGCAGTATTTTGCCGACTGGATTTTGCAAGAATATTATTTTTAAATGATGACACTGATGTCACTCAGACTAACACGCATACGATCTATTTTAAACCGTGGTACCTGACCTAAGATACAGACGTCAGGGAATCTTCAGGTCAGGGAACCAGACTACATGTATGTCCGATCTTTTCCTTCTTCAATCTTTTAGGGCCGAGTCAAATTGAATAATTGAATATTCGACCTTCCATTCGATCGAATATTCAGTTCTCCGGACGGCCGATTTTGGGGTAAACAAAGCATGTACGGAGGCAGTCTAATGCACGAAACTGCTCATTTTCATCATTATAACAGACTCACTTTTATGACTATCACCAGCACCAAGGAATGATTGAGTAAAGGTTTACCGCATGTGCGAAAATACAGAAATGTTTTTGCCACAAACCATAAGGCAGGTATCCATGTGCACACTATTTTTTCTTAGAGTAAAAAGTTGATCAGCATTCGCTGCGGGGGACGTACATGTACATGTACATGTACATGTATTAAGCCGTGAACCCCAAACACGGCTGCCGCGCCAGCACTCTTCACCAAATGTTATGAAGCCAGCGGTTCGGATCGGAGGGTCTACAAAAATTGTGTATTTCCTATCCAGGGTAGGCGGCTAGAAAGTGATAATTTTCACCAAATTTAGACCATTAGTCATTTGATTGTATTGCAAAGAAGTTGTTTTCAAAACTAAAACCCCTGGTGCAATTTTCATAAAGTTAAAACCTTGAAAACTTATGAAAATGTGTAGTTTTATTTTGTTAGACTATGCCATATTTAAATCTATGCAAATTAGTGGGCATATCAAGTTCAACAAAATCTTTGAGAATTGTTTTTTCTGCACCTGGGGCCGCTCGCACGTGGTTCTTGCACTGCATTAGCACTTAATCAATCAGCTGGTTCACGCCGATTGACTGTTGATACGTGTAGAACTTGCTGGTACCCGTCGTTAGCCTGTCGGGCGGGCTACAAATTTAACTCCGCCTGTGATTTATCATTGGGTACTAAATTGCTCCAACACCTTGTGACATGACCAGCGGCGGCACATTTCCAATTTGCAAGACATGTGGCCCACAACTCCAAAGATGCCTCACCCTTAATTTATTTCCTTGGCTGGATTTTCCCAAATTTGATGGTATCGTACGTGGAGATGTACAATGTATGTTGGTGTGTTTTATTTCTCCATGGTTGGTTACATGACAACCTAACCCAGAGTATATTGCAAGCTCATATTAAAATTAGAGGATTTAAGACTGCTAAAAATAAAATGGAGTTCCAAATTGTAATAATGCCCGAGTTGAGTCGGGTACGAGTTGACCCATTATTGACAAATCCTATCGCCCGATGTGGGACAACCAAAATCAGGCGGCACGGGCTACCAATTGAGGAAGGAATGGCTATCGTTTCTTGTCTGTGGCCAAGTCCAATTTTTCAAAATCGGGCTCATATGAACTTAGAGGAAGGGGTATGAAACGCATAATAAATTCATATACTGTTTCTGATTTTGTCCAAAACTAACGTGAATGCGAAAACCAGAAGTTGAACTCAGAGGCCGTGGATACATGCACGTGGGCCTGGCCGGCAGCATGGCCCATGCCCAGCATGACGTACTTGTATTATAAAGAGAATTTGTCAAAAAGTAAGACAATTCGATTTACACATTGCGTGGGGCACTGTGGAAGCAGCGTATTTGTTGAAGTCTACATTATGCAGCAGGCCATGTTCCAACTAAATTCTCACTACGTATGTTCCATAGATGTATTTTTTGTGTGTGGACTGGTGCTTGAATCGAATATGTACATTGTGTACATGTAGAACGAAATATGGTAAATTAAAGACTAAATGTGAAGTCTATTGGCAAACAGTTGTTTACGTATTCGGCAAGAACGAACACGTGCTGTAATACATGTACCGGTACATGTATTCCTGTCAAACTGGATGGAGATTTCATCGGTAAGAAATAGATTTTTGTAGTCGAAATTTTCTCCCCAAAATGACGGGAGCTTGCACGGTAGTGATTTTTTTCATCTATGTTAAAAAATTATCGCTCTCATAATTTTTTTTGAGACCCATTTTGGAGCTTTCTGGAGCGGAATTTCGCTGACTTGATGTTCTATCTGCATGTGGACGGCCGGCTAAAACAGCAAGGCATGCTGACGTGACTCTGACAAGCTCGCACATTTCTTCGCACCGTTTTCGCCAGTTTTTTGCACCGTTTTCGCAAATTGATTTTCACACCGAGTTCGCAAAATGTTCGCATCGTGTTCGCAAAATGTTCGCACCGTTTTTGCGAAATTTTCGCACAGTTTTCGCAACATTTTCGCACAGTTTTCACTGCGAAATCGCAGGGGGAAAGTTGCGTGCGAAATGCGAATGCAAATTCTTTTCGCAAATTTTCCCACTCCAATTCGCAGTTTCAATTGCAACGTACTGTAGTTGATGCAATACAGGAAGTTGCATTGTTTACACTGGTTTTCTGTGTGGTCGCGGTAGTTCTACAGTGCGGAGCTGTTTCCATTGGACTTTTTATCGTCCCTGATGACTTTCCGCGGCCGCTTTCGTCCTGGTACTTTTTACATCACGGTCGCGGTAAGTTGACAGGGACGTTAGTTTACTGTGTGTCCCCATTGGACTTAATTTTGTCATTCTACAGAAAAGTCGCGGTAGATTGACAAAAATAAGTCCAATGAAAACACGGCTTTTTGATGATCGTACAGTGTAGCAGTTAATAAAGCTATTAATGTGTTCTTAACTTTTTAAAAGAGGGGAAAATGAGGCAGCAAAAAAATAGAGCAATTGTGATATTGAGTGTTCTTGCTTGTACGAATCATTGACCTATGACATCACAGTAGTCAACATGTGACAATAACAATGATTGTTTGCAAGTTTGCTAGCAGTTTTTAGCAATTTTATTTCACTTTAATATTTATTTTCAATTAAAAAAATATTAAATACGACCATAAGGTATATCACCATGTGTACCGCCTGATTGGTTCGTCACAATTGTCAAAAGGCATTGTTGGAAGGAAAAGGGAGCAATGAATGTTTGTGCCATTTTCCTTCCCATAATGCCTTTTGACCATTGTGACGAATCACCCTAGCGGTATTTGCGATATTACTACCAATGCGAGATTTAAGTCAAATATAAAACAATATACATGTAGTACACAATTTTCTTCTAAAATTTCCACAAATGCTTCATCTGAAAGGGTATCTCTCAGAAATGCTCAGAAACAAGAAAACTTGGGTATCATCCACTGGGTTTTCCCCTTAGGAATGTGTGTCTTTAGAGTTTTTCACGCCTTGAATGAAATGACAAACCTTTTAATATCAATGCCTTACAAAGATTTGGGCCTGTTTGTTGATGTTAACTTGCCAACATTTTGGAATAAAACAAATCTGTGACCAACAAAATTGGTGTGAAGAACATCTTCATTAGAACGAGCCAAAGTACATGTATATACGTGTACATGTTGTAAATTTGTACATTATTCTCTACATGTACAAATGCTATGGGGTCTTTTATTTTCAGGTTTCACCCCTAATTTTGTTTACTGTGTACATGTACACGAAGCAATACAAAAGTTGTTCACATACATGTACATATATGTATTAATGAGATGTTGAAGGAAAAAAATCCATCCACGTGTACATGTAGTTATTGAGTTAAAGTACATACATTGTACAATGTACATGTACATACATCATGTGTGTAATTTACAAATATTGAATTATTTGTTGCCTGAAAATAATTTAGTTCCTGCAAAGTGTATTTGTTTGCTTGCTAGAGGCGCCAAAGCAACCAAGAATACAAGCCTTTTTTTCAGAGGGTTGCAGACACCCAAAGTAGAAAAAAGTGGGCTAAAACGTACCTTTGGAAAATTGGAAGAAAAAATCCAAAATGTTGAAGAGCACAGAAACTTGAAGCAAGCTCAAAACCCCACACCTGTACAGTCACATTTGCTATACTAAAGGCTGCTTCATGCAACATCTCACATGCATTATGGACAAATCAATCACTGCCAGCCGGGATCGAAATATCTACCGAACCGCTGGACCGAGTCCAGTGATTTGAGCGTTGGTCTAGTGAACTCTTGACCGAACTAGTCCGGTGGTCTTGTGATTTTTTTCATACACTGCATGAAATTATATCGCTAAAGTTATTATTTTTTTTAATCTGGTGAACTGAAGAGCCCCATAATTACTGGAATGGCCATGAGGCGGGGAGTTTTAATCAATTTCAAAGTGAACAAAGAAACTGGCAGGAGCGGGATTCGAACCTGCGACCTCCGAGTTACCGTACATGCACTGGCCGCTCTACCAACTGAGCTATCTTGCCCTATGTTGGCGGTCTCCCAAATTGTCAGTATCTTTGTTCGGGTGGGCGCATTTCTAACCCCTCCACCAACAAGGTCGGCAAAGGGGAACAAATTGAAACAGCACACTCATTTAAAACAGTGTGTTCTTATTGGCTGTTTTGGAAACTTTTCCAAAACAGCCCTTGTTTTCGTTAAGATTTTTTTTTTTTTCTTTTTTTTTTTTTTTTTTTTTTTTTTTTTTCTTTTTCAGCCAAATGCCCATAGCATTTGTACACGTTTTCTTTCTTACTGGCACTTTGGCTACTTTTATGCTGCCGATTGACTTCAAACTTGGCAGACACTTAGACTAACTGCTCAGAATGTATGCCGAACATTTACGTCATGATGACGTCATCAGGTGATTTTTTATGAATTTTTGAAATTTTAAAATCGTAATATTCTTTTCAATATATCTAGCGAACAAAACAAGATATTTTCAAAATTCTTTTTGTTATAGCTTTGGTATGTCTCAAAGATATGCACTAAAAGAAAAAAAAATGTGTGATGTCATGATGACGTCATCAAAAATGTGCTTTTTTAAAACACATATAAGGATAGGTCCGATCGTCATGAAAATTGGTGGGTAGGTAGATACTGGCACTAGGATGCAAAATCCAAAATGACGTCATGATGACGTCATCACGTGATTTGTTATGAATTTTTGAAATTTTGAAAATCGTAACATTCTTTTAAATATATCTGGCAAACAAAACAAGATATTTTCAAAATTCTTTTTGTTATAGCTTTGGTAGGTCTCAAAGATATGCCCTAAAAAGGAAAAAAATGTGTGACGTCATGATGACATCATCAAAAATGTGCTTTTTTAAAACACATATAAGGATAGGTCCGATCGTCATGAAAATTGGTGGGTAGGTAGATACTGGCACTAGGATGCAAAATCCAAAGTGACGTCATGATGACGTCATCACGTGATTTGTTATGAATTTTTGAAATTTTGAAATCGTAACATTCTTTTAAATATATCTCGCAAACAAAACAAGATATTTTCAAAATTCTGTTTGATACAGCTTTTGGTATGTCTCAAAGATATGCCCTAAAAGGCGAAAATTGTGTGACGTCATAATGACGTCATCAATTGTTTTTCTTTTTACGCATGTAAGGGTCGGTCCGATTAAAAGAATTTATACATTGAATTTTTCTCCACCTAATTCAACAATTTCGTGATCGTGGCTCACTCAAGTATTAAGAAATAACAGGCATCTGAAAATTGTGACCAAATTCAATATAACACAAAGGAATTTGGTGGGTAGGTACAGTGTAGATACTGGCACTAGGATGCAAAATCCAAAATGACGTCATGATGACGTCATCACGTGATTTGTTATGAATTTTTGAAATTTTGAAAATCGTAACATTCTTTTAAATATATCTGGCAAACAAAACAAGATATTTTCAAAATTCTTTTTGTTATAGCTTTGGTAGGTCTCAAAGATATGCCCTAAAAAGGAAAAAAATGTGTGACGTCATGATGACATCATCAAAAATGTGCTTTTTTAAAACACATATAAGGATAGGTCCGATCGTCATGAAAATTGGTGGGTAGGTAGATACTGGCACTAGGATGCAAAATCCAAAGTGACGTCATGATGACGTCATCACGTGATTTGTTATGAATTTTTGAAATTTTGAAATCGTAACATTCTTTTAAATATATCTCGCAAACAAAACAAGATATTTTCAAAATTCTGTTTGATACAGCTTTTGGTATGTCTCAAAGATATGCCCTAAAAGGCGAAAATTGTGTGACGTCATAATGACGTCATCAATTGTTTTTCTTTTTACGCATGTAAGGGTCGGTCCGATTAAAAGAATTTATACATTGAATTTTTCTCCACCTAATTCAACAATTTCGTGATCGTGGCTCACTCAAGTATTAAGAAATAACAGGCATCTGAAAATTGTGACCAAATTCAATATAACACAAAGGAATTCTGGGAAGGACAGAAACCATGGCTTTCATGTGGCATGCTGTCTATAAAGAGTTGATCTCTAGTCTTTTTTTTCAAGTCGTTAGACAAGTCGTAGGCAGACACTTACACCAACTGCTCAGAATGTGCGCCGAACTTTTACGTCATGATGACGTCATCACATGTCATGTGACGTCATCTTAAAGGTGCATTTTTTGAAGCCATATATCTACAAAAGTACAAGTCAGATTAAGTTAAAACGTGGTATTTAGTTATGCCAGCATGTGTTAGATGAAACTTTATGTGACGTCATGATGACGTCATCGGCTAATTTTCTAAAAAAAATTTCATTTTTGAAATTTCATTTAAATCACATAATTTTACACAAAAAAACAAAACAGCCCTGTGTTTGTCCACAAACACTGCACCATACATCTAGTTTTTACCATTGGTCTTGTGAAATACCTTCTTGTCTATTAAAATGTTTGTGCTACTAGCCCAGCTGTCGAGTAGATTTTTACCTGAAATTCGACCCCTGGCCAGATGCCTTTATTTATTGTTAAACATTGAAATGGAATTAATTGTAGCATTTTTTTGATGCATTTGTACATTGATCGATTGTGCCAAAAATTGTACTGGTATTAATTGCCCTCTCCCCTGCCAGGCTCGATACAAACATCCCCCTTATTGTCTCATTGTCAACCAGCAGGACCCTCCTGATTAGCACCAGACCAACTCCTATTCTTTGCCTCTTCTTTCACACCAGATGTCTGAATGGACTGTAAATGTTCACCAACTGTGAACCACTCAGTGTGCCATTGTGAAAAGAAGCACCACCCCCGCTGTCACTTTGGCTTTGTTGCGTCAAGGGCTTGATCACCAGTGAAGTGGGTACCGGACAAGGGCTGAAGTGTCATGGAGACACATTGCCGAGATTCCTCCATGGGGAAGATTGCTTTGGATAGGAATATTACACCTCTGATGTCCTGGGCAGGATGCCTGTGAAGAACAAACTACCAGTAGCGGTGCATTTCTTGCAGAAACATTTGATGTAATTAATGTCAGAATGGGTGCGCAGAATGGTAAAGCGTGCGATTCTGCAGCAGAAAGTAAGTATCAGTTGTATCAAAGCAGGGTCATTACAGGGACAGGGCAGCGATCAACGCTATCACTCATAGCTCATGGCACATCATATATCACAAGCTCACTGCTCCCTGGCTGGACTTATATCAGACATACTTTTTTTCCCTCCAATGAGTACCTGAGGGATTATTTGAAGAGTTGAGTGATTTTTTGAGAAACCTGATACATGGGCATGCATGTCTGATCTATTATTCATTGGCTGCCAGAAAGATTCCTTACATGTTGTGTGATGAAGTAAACTACATGTACTGTATTATATGCGATACAAATTGCATGTACTGGAATCAGGCTGGACAAAAATCGTAAATTTACCAGTGTTGATCAATACTTTTGTTATTTTTATTCCCAAGTTAACGTTCATTTCAAATTTTCTAGCACTATCAAATTGTGCATTCATGAGAAGTTAATGATTAATTGAAAATGAGAAGAGATTTTAGCCATTTCTGACATGGTGTTAAGCGCTGTATGCTCAGTGTTTTCCAAGAGACTGGGGGAAAAACTTCACAGGCTACTCAGGTGGGACTCAAACCCATACATGTAGCAGAGTAGGCAACCTGTACGATTTTCCATATTTTGTATGGAAATTCACGAAAAAAAAAGAAGTATGAATTTTTTGTTTTATAAATACGGATTTTGTGAAATCTGATCATAGTTATTGTTTTTCCTACATATTGGCTCATTATTGCGATCCCAACCCATAACGGATGCAACTTGAAAATTTAAAATATAAGGAGAAAGTCCATTCAGCATGTGGGTTCATTAAACTCACCAGGCACGTGGTGTGCATGCATAGCATGAGCTATTAGATAAAAAGTTCAGTTTAAATGTCAGGTGAATTTTAAATTTCATGAAAAATATGGTTTTTCTGAGCAAAATACTGTTTTTTGGCTTTCTGAGTCTTAAAAGGAAGACAGCTCTGCCATGTACTAGTATAGGCTCTTGGACATTCACTGAAAACTCTTCTATTAAATGGTGCCCTCTGCTATCCATGTACATAATTGGATTTGAATAATAAAAACACTGGCCATTTTCCTTTCAGTGGTCAAAATAACCACCAGATCCATAGCAAAGCTGTGCCTGCATGTCTGTTGTTAGTCAGGCATCAAAATCGGTACGGTACTTACATGTATACGTACATGTACATGTACATGTACATGTACATGTACATTTATTACATGTTACATTGGTCTTGTCCCCGAAATTTTGGTGCTTCCTAAACACTCATTATCCCTAACCCCCCAGGGTGTGTGGAAATTGATGGATTCAGCAGTGTCAGGGTTAAGGAGAACTACATGTAATTACATGTAAGACATAGAGTCTTGTTAGTTCTATATTTCATTCAAAAAGTCATTTTCTTTTGCATGAAAGAATCAATTTTCTGGCGATCATGGATTTATGTATCTTTAATTTGATTAAGGAATGGATTATCTTAGATAATGGATTTAGTATTATTTTTGTGACATTATGCTACATGTACATGTACATGTACATGTAGTTACAGCGAATTGTTTTTTCTTTTACATTTTACATCTGTTACCTGTACTTTCATGTGGAACATGTTTTGTATTCCCATGTGTTTTGTAATTAATACAAAGTTGACACTTGTTTCTCTGCAGGTGTTCAGTACATGTACATGTAGGTACAATATTATACAATGTATTTTGACTAGTTGCACAAGAATGGCACTCATACAACACATGTACACACCAGTTTCTTTTTCAGTGTTTCTCTAAAGTTGCATTTCAAAAATTTGACCCTGAAATGGTTGAGATGATCAGCCAATCCCCAGAGTGAAAAAAACTTTGCTTTCAAAGTCCATTCACCATCCCCTATGCCCTGCACATGTATTATTTGGAGGGAAGCGTTGTAGGCTCTATATATACATGTATATACAAAAGGATTTTTTCAACTTATTTATGAACCACCTGTATGTAAACTGTATGAAATTGATTGATACACTATGCACATGTATAAATCCACCCTTGCTCTGTGATTATCTCGTGAACAGGTTTAATATTGTGATAGTGGTTAGCCCTCAATGGGTACGTTCAGACACCATTTTGAATTACCTTAAAACACTAGTTGAACTTGATTTGGTGCAACTTTTCTGCTAAAACGTTGACTGAACAGTTTTAATGGTATACCGAATCGGGTTTATCTCGCCGCTAAAAGGGTGATTTACATGTAAAACACCTTGGAGGGAGGGTTTAGAATGGTTTTATCTTCTGCATGTAGTACGATGTCTAAACAGTTGTTGTGTTACTAAGATGCGACTACATGTATTGTAGTAAAGCCAAGATTTGAATGTGACTTTGTAAAACCACGTTTGTTGTTAAAATGCGACTTAGTAAAGCCAAGTTTGTTGATCAAATTGTAGTAAAATTCAAATTTGTGAAGTTTTCATTTTAGTAATAGTTGAGATGTGTAGGCAAATTTGAATGATGCAAGTACATTGTATGTTGAATGCATACATCCAACATGTACAATGTACATGTACATGTATGTATGTCCATGCATGCATGCAAAGTTTTGAATTGAAAGTAAAACGGTCACAAGATTTTGTAATGGTTTGTCACAGTCACTAGGACCTAAATGGCCCAATGGTACCGATACCTATCCCCCCCAATCCTTCTGCACCTTGTTTCAAATTGTTAAAATACCTTCCAGTCAGCAGAGTGCAAATTCACGTTTGTACCATATGAAACTTGGGGGCAAAGTCTCACCTTGTGAAGTGTTTGTATTGTGAAGTGCTTCGTGAACAAATGCAACATGAGCTAAGCGACAACATGATGTCTGTGATCGGAGGGCAGTCATGGGTGTGCATTGGGTAGAAAAGTACTTTAGTGGGAAAGTGTTCCCTGATCACCAGCTGCTGAGCTGCAAGTTTTGACAGATTTGGTTGAATTCCTGGGAGTTAAAGACATGAGAAATAAATGTTTACAAATGTATGGTGTGCAATTCATGAATGGTCGTGTATATGTACATGTACCATCAGAATCACAAAATGACTGTACAACACATGTGCAGTAGGCCACTTTTAAACATGGCTCGATTTTGTGTAGATGTTAATGGGGAACTGGCAACCGAATGGAAACTTTTTACGTTTTCATGCAATTTGCCCAAAAATAAAGTTGCTGTAGCAACTAGCAAGTTGGGCAGTTACAAAATAATTTAAATGCCGCCATGTCGCGCGCTTTATTTTAGCACCCACTGCGTGCGCACGCACACACAAACGCGTATCTACCGTCGAACGCAGACATCCTATTGTTCCCTCTTTTGTTTGTACTCTGTACTTTTTCAGAAGACTCCCATAGGTTTTGTACACGATCTCAATCGCGGACGTACATGTACGCTGGGAATCGCGGACGATATTGTTTTCTTTTGTTCTCTTGAATTTTTCGTCCGCGGTTTGAATACCCCCCCCAACACGTTCACGCACATGCACTCAGTCGTACTTCCCCAATACGTCCGAGGACAATGCTTTGTGTTTCCTATTGTTCCTTTAATATAACCAACCCCCATAGACTAAGCACGTATCCTTATGTTCGAGGACCGATTTCAACAAAAGACTCTACGTTCGAGGACTGAAAGGTTTCTTTGTGTTTCCTTTCTTCTCTTGTCCTCGGAGATATACAGTGCACGTACACAACTGCAACATGATGATTCGCCATCATCATTCCGTGCGCACGCGGAAATGTATTCTTGGTTTCAAGAAAGACCTGTGTGTTCACTTGTGCGCGCTCCCACCGCCCAAAGGTCACGATATGCTACCCAGAATGCTGTGCGTTTCCTTCACAGATATCTGTGAAGCTCATCATATTGGGCGCTGGGCACGAGCGAACCCTATATTGGCAACAATCTGAGAATCTTTTAAATGCTGTTCTGATTTAGGGGTACATTTTATGTATGTACAATGTACATGCCATGTACATTGTACGTGTAGGCCTACATTTGTACATGGCCTTGGTAATGATTCAATAAAAAATGTTATTTTATTCTGAAAGCTTACTGTTTATAAAGATGGTACAAGTACCAGTTCTTCCAAGAAATGTTTTCATATGAAATGCTGTCATCTTCCATAAAATTGAATCTGAAGACCTACATTTGTACATGTACATGTACATTGTAATATGCCGTGGCTTATTTTACTTTTTGCAATATAAATTTTATGAGCACATGCGAATGTGCTCAGAATCACTGTTAAAACATAACAGTTTTTCACAATTTTCTCATGACTCGGGTGACAGATCGAGCTAGAACTCCTACAAGTTTGTGTATGTTGAATCACACAAAGTACATGTACATGTATGCACACTGCCTGCTACTGTGTTGCCAGCTATCAATATCATATCATACATGTACATGTACATGTACATGTGTAGAACTTCAATTCGTGTCTATTTTCTTTGTCGTAAAACTTAACGCATATGTACAATGTACGTACAGTGTAGTTCATTTTATACAGTGGTTTAAGTGGACTAGAGTGTCCCACATACATGTACATGGCCAAGCGGTCTAGTATACTGGACCCAAGTTCTTTTGGCTGAATCATCAGAAAGTGGGTTCCCATCTGGCCAGTCATGACACTTGTGTTCTTAAGCAAGACACTTTATCATAATTGCTTCTTTCCACCCAGGAGTAGAAAAAGTACCAGTGATGAGAGCTGGGGAATAACAAAAACATTCTCAATCACTTATAGTGCCAAGGAAACCAGATGTGAACACTGATCTGATGAGGAGCCATACATGTACAAATGTACAGTACATTGCAATTGCAAGTTAACACTGCGAATGGGAACATTTTTGGGAAATTTTGTGAAAAGAATTCTGTGAAAAGGCATGAAAATATTTTCCCACTTTGTAAAAAGGCATGAAAAAGTTGTCCTACTTTGTGAAAAGGTATGAAAATGTTTTCCCACTTTGTGAAATGAAAATGAATTCCCTGGGAAGAGAAAAAGTATGAAAAGAAATTCCCATTCTCGTGTTAAAGAGGAACTAAAACCAATTTGCATTTTTCTACTTTAGTGGCTTTTCTGAGAGCTTATGCCTCCCCAAACCTAACAAAGTAGGTTTGAAGAGTTTATGCATATATTTGGCAATTTTAGAGAAGTTTTACTTTGGAGTCGCTTTCGCTCAGAATCAGAAAAGCTCGGGGTCAACCGCGTGTTTACAATCCAATCGTGTGACGTAGCTGCGTGGAGATAGATGACGTCACTATGCGAGTGCCCATTGTGTTTGCGTGCGTGCATGTCTACTATAAGTACTATGTGTTGGGTTTTGTCCTAATTTTCTTGTTCCTGGTGGTGCATTATTGCATGAACGTTGCACTGATGAGTTTTTCATAATTTTTTATTATTATATTATCCCCCTCCCCCGAAGACCCTTCGCGGCCCGCGCCCATGGCGCCCCGACACAAGTATTTTTTTTATCACGAATTGGTTGCAATGCCCACTAATGAAAATTTGGCTGTTTAGACCCTGCCGGACACTCCAACAATCGGTAGCAATCTGTACTCTAAACATCATCAATGACCATTTTAATACTTACTCGTGCCCTCTCCCTTTTCCGGAAAGCACCTCCAGATCGCATACGTCGTCGCTTAAAAGGCGATGGTGTCGCGCTGCGTGATCGACTCCTGCTCCCATCTTCCAACATGTTCGGCTTGGTCATGGCTGAGAGTGGGCCGCGGGATGGGCATGGGGCGCGGGCGGACTGGGCTGGGCCGGCGGTAGAACGGATTGAGCCTGCAGCCGCTGAGACTACGGTCCGGCGGAAAGCTGGGCATGGTGCCTTCAGCGTTGGTACTGCCAAAGGTTTCTGCCGGAATGGTACATTTATCCCCAGTCTGGCCTTCAGTGATACAATTTCATCTTCACAGTCTTTCGTAAATGTTCCTTACATATATGTAAGACCATTTCGTCAGCCTAAAGTCAGATCGCGTTGTTTCCACAAACCGGACCCACTGCCGTCGTTGTTTTCCATCAACTTTGGGGAATCTTAAAAAAGATAGGTTCGGATTTGTGTCCGTATTTCTTGTGCAGCCACCTACCACACACGTTCTCGGCATAATACTTATTAACTTTAATACATTCGAGATCCGAATAACTCCAAAAGTAAGCTAGGAAGGCCGTGAATTCGGCAAAAAATGCCAAGAAAGTACGACCAGCTGACGACGAAAATGTCATAAAACACACGTGGATGATAGTACGAACACGCTGCAGACGTGGTGGCTGCACGGCCGGGTAAGCGCACCCACGTCATAAGGTCATATGCATACATTTGCATCCCTAATGACCTTTTCAGGAATTGAGACCAAACGCTCACTCCAAGGGGCAATTTAGTCCATTTTTTTTCAGTGAAATAAATTTTAATCGTTCTTTACCAATTTGTATTCGGTTAGAAGAATATACAAGCTATCAGAAAAGCCAATAAAGTGGAAAAATGCAAATTGGTTTTAGTTCCTCTTTAACTTTCAATTGCAATGTACTGTATTTGCTTGGGACAGACTTTATACTCGCAACATAAAAAGGACACTTTTAAAGGAAGAGTCAATTGCATAAATTTAATATCACACTTCATTGCACTTGCAATGAGAGATAATGGCTTTGCACATGAATTTTTGTAAACATTTAAAGACCAACTCCAACGATTCCCAAATGTTCTTACACATGTACAGTTTTACGTTTCAATTTTATTGAGAAGAGCTATGTCTAATAAATTGGGAGACCGCCAACATAGGGCAAGATAGCTCAGTTGGTCAAGTGCCGGTACGGTAACCCGGAGGTCGCAGGTTCGAATCCCGCTCCTGCCAGTTTCTTTGTTCACTTTGAAAATGTATTAAAATTTACCTAGTCAGTTTCCCTTGTGGATTGTTTGACAAATTATAAGTTAAAAAGTCGTATCCTCATTGAAAGATCCCCACAATGTCGCTTCCCATGTTGTATCGTAAAATTGGGTGTCATCCCTGGCTATACGGCATTCTGGGTTTATGACTTCTGAGTAGCTCCCACCCCAACAAAGATACTGAAAATTTGGGAGACCACCAACATACATGTAGGGCAAGATAGCTCAGTTGGTAGAATGCCGGTACGGTAACCCGGAGGTCGCAGGTTCGAATCCCGCTCCTGCCAGTTTCTTTGTTCACTTTGAAAATGAAAACAGATACATGTACTTGTCAATATCTTGTCAATATCTTATACATTTCAGATATAACAGGGACACCAAAAATGTCACACTTTTGCACCCCAAATTCATAGAATGACCCATTAATAAGAGAATACGCTGGAACAGTAGGACTCAAGATTCATCAGGTTGTGATTTTCAAGCACTATGAAATTTTACCAGGATAACTAGACTGTACTTATTTATTCATGAAATCTATTTAGGCCACAAGTACAGCGTATGTTACACCAAAAAATACAAAGGTTACAACAAAAGACAGTTGTTATTGTCTGGGAAAAGTACAAAAAGCTACATGTAATCACAGAGGCGTTTATTTCCGTTAGAGACTAAAACCAGCCCTGGCGATTTGTTCCTGATCAGAAGAGTGGAGATCACATGTACAACCTTGTGCTCTTGTACATTTAGATCATGTACATGTACATACCAGTACGTGTACGTGTATAGCGATACAAAAATACATGTACATGTATGTGGGTCATTCCACCAGGTTGGGACACAGTGTGTGACATTTATCCATATCTTTAAAAGTACTATTACATTTGATTCAGTTATTTCATGTAACATCAGTCTTTGGGTGGGAAATATTTTTGAAAGTTTTAAATCATGTCAATTATATTTTAATAAAAATATGATTAAAAACATGCTTCAGTTTGACATAACCAGTTTGACGTAACAGGACACGTCCATATTTCTATTTTTGTGTTTTTTCAACACTTTAAATATAAATATGGGAAATTCACCATGTGTACTAATTAAAAGATATACTATGCAACACAAGAACACTTTCTTTATGGTAGTCAGTGTCCAAATATAGCAGAGACAGCAAAAACAGACGTGAGAGTGGACGTAACATGGACACTGTGTCCACTGTTACGTCCACACATGCAGGTTTTTATTGTTCTTGCTGTTTCTAAAATATTTGGACACTGGCAACCATAACAAAAAGTGTTTTCTGGTAGCATTGGGTGTCCTTTAGTTGGTACATATAGTAAGTTGCATAATTATTTATTTAATGACGAAAAATTAAGGCAGTCTGGACGTAACATTTAGTACTAACATGGTGTGACATGAAAATGCACATTTCCATTTTGTAACATTTTCAACATTTATATAAATAATTATGCAAACTCACTCTGTATACTAATTACAAAACACAAACTGCAACACAAAAAACAATTGTTATGATATTCAATATCCAAATGCAGCACAACAGCAGAAATATATGTATGGTCATGGTCTAACATGGTGTCCATGTTACGTCTGCACCGATTCTTCAAATTCTTGCTATTTCTGCTATGTTCGGACACTGACTGCCGTAAAAAGGTGTTTCATTGTTGCATAGTGTGTCTTTTATTTATTGTACATAATACATTTTCCATATTTATTTATTAAAGTGTTAAAAAACCATAACAATTTAAATGTTGGACACGGTGTCCATGTTACGTCTATTTTACATACAAAAAAACACACTTTTTATCATATTTTTGTAAAAATATAACTTACATGATTGAAACTTTCTCAAATAATCTCACACCCAAAGACGGATGTCACATGAAATAACTGAATTAAATGTAATGATGGTTTTAATGATATGGTCATATACACACTGTGTCCCAACCTGGTGGAATGACCCATGTACATGTACACACGTTGTACATTTCATCAGCATCGCTGTCACTCGCTCTTTTTCCCTTTCTCCGTGTATTATATGAACTCCACACAGAACCCAATCCCCATGATGCAAAAATCTGTCAGGACATTTTGTCTTGGCATCAACATTTCGAAGATTGGAACTGTAGCAAAATGTGGCATGCATACAGTGTACATGTACATTGTATCTCTTTGCGTATTTTGAAGATCAGTTTTCATCTCATTTTCCTTTACAGGAAAGAAACGGGGAAGTTTCTCCCAGTCTGATTTGAGTACAGAGGACTATAACTTCTCATCATCAGCCCAGTCTCCATCTTGTACTAACTCAAGTGCAGGTAGGTTTGTATTGTGCATGGCATTTTTTTAACCCCTTGCGTACGGATGACGCCATATGACGTAAACAAAAAGTGGCACCAGGCCGGATGACGCCATTTGCCGCCGTTTGTGCAGAACTTTTCAATCCATTGTTGGATTATTGTTTATGTTACGCTTGACTGCACAAACACATTGTACTCAAGGGGTTAACTGTGCTTATGTTTTAAAATTAATGTGTACATTTTGTACATTTCATGTAAGTGAAGTCGCCATCTGTTTTGAGCTGTGGCAATGATTATTTCATGCAGCTGCCAAGTACATAATTATGCTATTAAAGCACAGACAAGATTTACTGTGTGATGTGCATTGCCTGATTAGTGGTTCCTAGCTGATTTTTGCACAGGAAGCAAATTTGCCCAGCAATATTGTCTGCTCGGCAGTTGCATGAATTATGGGCCAGAGCTGCGTATGTGTTAGCAGAAATGTTCACCTCAGCAGTACATGTGTGTTGTGTGTATTTCACAGCCAAGTTGTGCAACATACAACAAATGTACATGTAAGCGTCAAGATTTCTGTTACGTCAGTGTTTTATGAAAATAATGCTTCTGAAGTTACATGAATGGATTTGGGGGTTACGTGTAGTATTTTATAGCAAATACTGTAACACTGACCTTTTAAAGATTTGTGTATAAATGTGTGCACAGATGCTGGGAAAACAGAAAAGAAACGGAGCAATTTATAGATGTCCGGGAATTGTCAGGTTAAGGAACTAGACTATAGCTTGATTGCACCCATTCACGGATGTAATAAACCAATTCCCAAACATGATTTCACTTGATAAAGACTGTAAGATATTTCATAATTCAATATTTTTTGTTGTTGATGTTTGCAAATATTGTATATTACATTTACATACATATACATACCTTTACAGTCTCAGGCATGGACAGAGGTTGAAAAACATGTACAAATGTATACATTGTGTACTTGCAGCAGAAAGTTGTGTGCTCGTCAACTCTATGAAATTGGACCCTAGTGTTGAAACCAGGACAGCTTTATTGTTATGACCAATTTATGTATGTAGTGTGATCTGTTATTCTTACTGCAAGTTTTCTGGACTTGCCAGAGTTGTATTCGAGTCCCTGCAAGTCCCTGCAAGTCCATCACAAGCCCTCCAGTCCTAATCCCAATCACAAGCTATTCAAATGAGCTGTGACAAAGGCATTCCTTTGTCATATTGTTCATCCAGTTACTTGTGACCGGCTTGCGAAAGGACTTGTGAAAGGACTTGCAGGGACTCTAATACAACTCTGGGACTTGCTAATGATTAGTGTGCAAGAAACAATGTACATGTACATGTACATACATGTACATACATTCCTAATGTAAAGTACCCAGTCTCTTTATAAAAGCACAGCGTCAAACAGAGAGTTTGGTGGATAGCAGTGGCCATGACATTCATTGTTACATGTATGTTTTTCTTTTGTGTGGTATCTTGAAGTTTCTAGTAAGCACACAGCTCCGATATTGGATTCCACAACTAAATGGTTAGGCCACCCTAAGGACAGCTAGTGATCATAATTTTGGGGGAGGGGGAAGTGTTGCTTTGCAAGCATACATACATGTAATGTCACCGTAGACATGGTGACACTTGTGGCATGTAAAGCTGTCGACGTGCAATGTACACTACATTGTATACAAATGTACATGTAGAGTCACCAAAGGGAAGAAAAAAGTCTGAGCGCCAAATTGAGGCTTCGCACTCTTGGACGTTTCCCCCAACATTCTTCAAGTCGAGTTACCAAAGTTCTTTGTTGATAAGCTTCAAACGTGAGGACATTCCTTTGTTTCCCTTTGATATAACCCATCCCCATAGACTAAGCACTAGTTTGCCTGTCCTCACATTTTCCCGAACAAAGAAAAAAATGTGAGGACAGTTTTGTTCCCTTTGTTATACCCTCTTTTCTGTCCTCACTTTTAATGCGATACCATGACACATGTACTGGTATTAACCCTAACCCCCTCGGGTGTGTGCAAAATTGTATTAAAATTGGAGGATTCAGGCCTGTTGGGGTTAATTAAAGATGTTGATTGTTGATAGAAGTCTGCGTCATTTTTTGTTTTATGTAGATTGCGTATTGTAAAATATAATGGCCAATTATGTATTTCTGCCATGAAATAACCAAAAAGTGACTTTTGAGAGCCCCCTCTAGCCTGCTGGTGCCATTTGTCGAACAGACGACGCTGCGGGCAGCAAACAATTCTGATGTCATAGGACGAACTTCCTTTTGTGTCTAGCATTAGGAACAAAAGTAACTTTTTTGTTATTTTATGGCAGAAAAAATTTGCTATTTTATTCTACAATACAGAATCTACCTAAAACCAAAAAATTACACAAACTTCTCTCAGCAATCAACATCATCTTTAATCAAATTTGTTTTGCTAATCATTCCAAAAAATTTAGTACAGTGTATTGACTTAAAGCCCAGAAGTTGAAAAGGTGGTGTCCAGAAATACAAATTAGGAAGTTTTTTGTTTGTTTTTTAATTTTCTTTATTTTAAGAGGTACATTTCTCTTTTTCTGTCAGGTTGTTGGTTGTCTTTTCGTCTGTTGGTCTCTCTGTTGATTGGTTTGTCTCTTTGTTTTTATATATTTTTGTTTGGTTAGTGAGTTGTTTGTTGATGTCTGTTCATTCAGTTGTCTGTCTGTCCATTCAGTTGTTGGTCAGTACATGTACAAATAATGCAACTTCCTGTATTACATGTACATCAACCACACAGTGAATTATCGCGTGCGAAAATTGTGGTATGGTTCACTGTCTCCTTGTGTATAATACACCAACATCCACAAGTGATGACGACGACAAACCGACGACCACGTGCATGCAACAACTACGTTTTTCGTCCGTTCTCTCCTTGAAATTTGGCAGATTTAATTTAATTTTGTGAGGTTTAATTGGGTTAGATGTTAGTAAATATGTTGGGGAAGGCAGAGGAGAAGTGGAGGATATCAGTCGGGCCCAAAAAAAAAATGGTTCTGCTTCCGGTTACCCGACCTACCCTAATTTTACGGTCCCGACCCTAAACATTTTATCGGCAAGTTAAAAAAAAATACATGAAAAAAATAAAAAAATAAAAAATAATAAAATAAATAAACGCCTCTCAGCAACCTATTTACAAATGTACGTCAAAAACGCTTGTAATTTGTTTGCCTACTTACATTCGTTATTTTTTTAGAAGAAACCTCCGTTATTTTTTACAAGTTCCCTTCACGATTATAGTTAGTTCCCTTCGGTGCGTGATTTCCTATCACCGTGATGAAAACACGTGCGTAATGCTAATGCAGCAATGCTGTACTGGTTCCCGCCGCTCCGCCCACTAAAAGTGCCGAAGAAGGCATGACGGAAATGCGGCAACCAATCTATTGCATATGCCGACCGACATGTTATAGCGTAACACTGCATGCAGGGCATTGCAGTTCCAGGTCGGTTCTGACATCGTAAAAATGCCAAGTAAACATCGATGGAGAAAGAAGATTCACAGAACTTGATCTCTCTTGTCCGTGTATGTATTTTCCGTGTTTACGAATTTATTTCGAGGTTTTACCGCTTGTACTTGTGATAGCGCAGCGTGTTTCTCTGACATTTCCTGCCGCAACACGAGGTTTTTTGCCCGCCACACACAGTGCATCATGCGTGCTTATACCGCACGACAAACGGACAGTGATTGCCAGTTTTCAGTTGTGGCTGGCGTTGTGCATAGTGTGGTGTGCACGACCTAAATTCTCCATTATTTTAAAGAATTATCGACCGTAAATATTTTTGACATTAATTAAGGCAAGTTTTTATCACTTTTTGTGGCCATTTTTGTACACATGTAGCTTTCGTAGCGTAAATGGAAATAGTTCAGACTGAAATTCGCATAACAGTACAAACAAAATTGGTAAAAAAAAGAAAAATTTCCGACCTACCTACCCTATTTTTGAAAGGCATGTAATCGGAAGCAGAACTATTTGTATTTTTTTTGCCTCAGCAGTCATTTTCTACTAGACGGATCTCTTTGTGTCGGACTATTCAATGACATTACAGTGTTACATTACCATGTCATAACCTGTTTAGGTCAAAGGTGATTATGCACAGTGCCTGAAATGTGTGACATTCTGCCAGCCTCACAAGGCGAATAAACATTCCGTCGCAGTAAGTTTCCACGAGGCTGCGGAAGAAAAAGTCCAATGGGAACAGGGCTTTACTCATGGCAAAATGCTTACACTCTTACTCTAACTCATGGTGAAATAATGTACTCGTATTCAATAAGCCCGGTTCATACTTCATGCGAATGCGAAGCGAATTTCATGACTCAACAATTGAAGTTTCACTGTGACGTTCTCCGTTACCTTAACGAATTCGCTTTGCATTATATATGCATTCGCATGAAGTATGAACCAGACTATGTACTCATAGCAGAATACTCTTACTCATGGCAAAGTACCAGGGCTTGAAATGAACGACGGTAACGACAGCCAGTGCCGTCGTTGCCTTCTTATTACTGGCCAAGGTGCCCCCCCCAAAAAAATATGTTTTCACAGCCAGTTTTGCCTTGCCCCATATTTACCTTGGCCATCATGCCCTTTTTGCAAAAACATCCATAATAATCCTATTACAGCCACTACAATCCTTGATTTCATTTGTTTTTACACACACTAGTGTTCATATCACCTAAACGCCGGCAATCGCGAGCGTGAGGCATGTGATCACATGCATAACATGTCACACCGGGTAAACCGTACGTTGTATACACAAACTGAATCTGGCTTGGCGATTTCCCTCATAATACACCATACACATAATGTACACAAACTGAATCTACATGTACATGTATGTATGTATGTAGTCCAGTAGTTTCGGAGTGTGCCGATACTTCAAGCAGCGACACCCCGCTGCATGAATAAATGTCTGTGTACGTATGCAAAGTTTACTTTTTCTCAGTACTTGCATGCGCGGTGCACGATACGCATTGATGTTCGTGCACGAGGCAAACAACGATATCACAACACGCGTCACGCGTGGTGTTCCGATTGTCAAAAGTTTTCAATGATTAATACATGGTCTTTCTCTCAAATACAGTCTGAACAGGAAAAAAATCAGAAAAATCAACAATGCTGTGCAAAGATTGATATAAGCGGGTAGCCCAAAGGCCAGTTGGAAAAATCAGCCAGCAAATGCAAGAAAATTGATTTCTTTTTCGGGTATGTACCCTCTTTAGTTTTGATCAAAATAGAGCCAAGGGTATTTTTTCTCATTCCAAAATGACTTTAACCTAAAGCAGACTTCTCTTAATTCTTTTGACATCTTTTTTTGTAATTTTGAACAGTTTATTGCGGTAGAAAATGAAATTTTCTTACGCGCTTTACGGCAGTTGCCAAGCGAATCAACGCGGTTTTGCATGTTTACTGCAGCGCGGTGATCGCCATCTTTTATTTTCGAGTTGCGTTTTGTCGTCTTACATCGCCGCTTTACCCCAAAATTTCCTTCAAAAACTAAAACCCTGCCCTTTATCAACGGCATACATGTACCTGTTGGTTTGTAATGTCGCTAACTACAAATGTACATGTAGTTTGGCAATTCCATTAACCTAAAAGTGGATTTTTGTTTCCTTATATATAGGGAACAGGGCCCTACACTACACAATCGCTAGTATACCTACCTGCTTAAAATTATTACTTTTGCTTGATATGAGTAAAACAAACTTTCTTGGTAAGTTTGAGTGAATCTTCTTGTTTCATTTAATGACCGAGTACAGCGCTGCGGTGTCGACGTCTCGCACATGCTGCGCTAGCGCTCACGTATGTTTCCTCCGCCAACTTAGTTTTGCTCATTGTGCAGATCTGCAGTTTACCCTTTGTGTTGTACAAGTGACGTCAGATCAGTTTCTTTTTAAGTAATGAGGTGCTTATTTGCGTTTGAATAGGCATAATGGTGTTGCGTAATTGATTTGCATAGTAACCTTATATAATACAAGCAGTGATATTTGTTGATTTCCTCTATTGCTGTCATACTCATAGTTTTCAGGAGTTTCTTTGGAAGCGGGTTTTTTACAAGAATGCGAATCCCATAGAAGTGAAGCTAACGACCAACTTGAAACTTTTCTGGTGATTACTTGTCTTGGGATACTTCTTGTGCACATTGTACATGTACATATGTACATGTATATTTCTGGGGTACATCTGACAGAAAACCCTGTTAAGAGACAATTTGAATGGTTCGTGTTGTCATAGCGTTTGTGCAGTATTTTGGCAACACGCCTAGTAGCATCCCGATGTAAGACTATCTCACAGACATTATTATCAATGGCTACGGCTCTTCACTGTAGCCTGTCAATGGCCAAATTCGAAGCCGTAGCCACAAAAGACCCGATCCGGGCAACGGCTTAAACTATGCGAGTGCAGCATAACCAGCCTGTGAATAAACTGATACACCCGCAATAATACGTCAACATACGTGTGCTACATATGTATGCATGCTCGCTGTAACTTCTTGTAGAAAGTTACACAACAGCTAGCTTGTGTCCTGATGGCAACATGTCCGTTAAATACGTCCGTGACGTACACATGCCATTCATTGCGCACGTGATGCCATAAGCGCGAATGGCTTGTACAAGGTTGGTAGTCTCATATCAAGTTCAGAATGTGTTTTTGTCAAATGCTGTATGCATGGGGACTGGTTGGATGTACATGTACATGTACATATGTAGGGAGAAAGCACCGTGAAAGTGCACACAAAAAAGACTATGGATCATTTCTCAATGCTCGGCTTCGATACGCCTGACACTGAAACATTTCTATTTTGTACATCATCAGCAGGCGCGGATCCAGGAATTTTGTAGACAGGGGGCACACCCAAAACGGACAATTGCGAGCGCGAAGCCCTTACGGCGTGGGGTCTGGGGCCCGCTTAAGGGCCCCAAAATGTTTTTGGATTCTGGATGCTCCGTGGTGCAATCTAAGGCGATTCCTGGCCACTTTCACCTGATTTTTTTTATACAAAAGTTGTGACGATTTTATGGAGAATATAGCCTACATGTACATGTACATGTATATATCACGATTTTAGCCATTATTTTCTAGCTATTATTTTCTAGCCACTATTTTAGCCATGTCCTACAAAAATCTAGACGGGGGGCAAACCCAAACGGATAAATGCGAGCGCGAAGCTCTTACGGTGTGGGGTCCAGGGCCTGCTTAAGGGCCCCAGAAAATTTTGGAGTGTGGATGCCCCAGTGGTGCAATCCGAGGCGATTCCTGGCCACTTTCACCTGACTTTTTTTTTACAAAAGTTGTTAAGATTACATTGTATATGAAGAATATTTATATCATTATTTTAGCCATTATTTTTTGGCAATTTTTTAGCCATGTCATGCATGACTACAAAAATCTGAGTTTCTCCCTCCCCCATTTTTGGCGTCTAATTTGCAGTTTTTCTCCTTCATATTTAATTTATCCGGAATTTTTCTTGGTTTTAATTCAGTTCAGTTGAAGTTTTCAAGAAACGGGCTTGATTTCAGACTGTTCCTTGCCCTGTGTTAAAACCATCGGCAGATCGGCTGCAAGACATAATATAGGATTTAGGCACATTTAGTATGTCATTCAGTCATTAAGTGATCCATTGTTTCCTGCTGGTTGGGCCATTTAACCTGTAATAAACTCCCCAAGGGGATTATATGTTGAGATGCACCGCGTTTACACTAGATCCGGCAAAGGGATTAAAAGGGGATCGAACCAAGCAAGAAGGATTGAAGGGGGATCGATGGGCAGAGTTGAAATCCCAGGGCTCCGGGAAACACTCCGGTTTTAAGAGGGTTTCAGTTCCATGGCATGATTGATAACCATTTTTTTTCTTATTGCATTTTTCAGTAGTTTTATGCCAAAAAGTAGACACAGCAAATGTTTAATATCGGCGCCGGTATTTTTTTAGGGAGGTTGCCCTCCTCCTCCCGTCCTTTTCTCTCACCTCCCCCTCTTTTTGTCCCTCTTCTTTTTTTCTTTTTGGACTCAATTTACCGGGGGGCACGTGCCCCCGCGCCCCCCCCCCCCCCCCCCCCCCCCCCCCTGGATCTGCGCCTGATCAGTGAAAAATGATTCAGGACAGTCACATTTTTGGCCCATGTCAATTTGAATGAAAACGGCAACTAATATTGGCGGAATATTGTTTTTAATAAGACGCAGCGAACCGTATCTTTGGTACGTACTGAAGCCAGCTTTGATTAATGGCCCAACCGGGGAATTCCACGTGCATATTGAGCATGCGCATCAGCACTTGACCTCAGCGATGCGATGCGCTATATGCAGCTTTTCTGTATGCAGTGCATGAAAGAACATTCGTGCAAAGTTTTTGTGTGTGGTCTGTACGTGGTTTGCGAGAAGTTTTATTCAGTTGGGTCTTTACATTTTCCGTCATGTGGCGATAACTAAATGTATCCAATCCGTTCAAAAAAGGAAGCAAAAGAGAATACGATGCAAACTAGAGCAAAAATAAAAGACAACGTGTCTACAGACAAGACTGGGAATGGGACTTTGGCTGGCTTAGCTACATGTATGATGAAAATACGATGTTTTGCTGTGTGTGCCGCGAAATGAAAATGACCGGAAACAGAACCTTATCATTCAGTAATTTCTTTTCTATTTTATAGTTTGAAAATCACTTATAACTGTACTGAATCCTCAAATTATAATACGATATTTCCGACACCGTAGGGAGTTATGGTTAATGAAAAATGTGTCCATTAAATGTGGGCTAGTAAAAATTTCTGCGGGCTAGTAAAAAACCCAGTTAACTTGCCCGGTGGACCAGTTAAAAAACAGCTTAAGGTCGAGGCCTGCATGCAGTAGCACAATTTTCAAAGTTGAATGCCAAGCCCTCCAATACAGTTTAAGAAAAAAAAAGGGGCGTGATGGTCAAATGAAAAGTAGGGCATAGCAAAACTTGCTGTGAAGAGGATGATTTTTCGAGGGACACCTCGGCTAGTGAGGGGCAACATTGTGGCCACTAGAATTTCAGGCCTGGCATGTACATGTATATACATGTACATGTACACGTAACTTTCATGTATTTTGTATTTGTGTGATTTTTGTTTCTGTTTAGTTCTGTGCTGGATACATAACTGATTCTTTACTACATGCAGTCTTTACAATTTTACTTGTCATAGCTCTTTTAGTTGTAGTACATGTCCTTGCCCTCAAGCCAGGGTTGATGTGGACTTTTCATTTCTAAATTTCATAGTACATTTCAACTGGGTAAAACCACCCCCTTTTTATACAAAATAAAAAGTCTAATCCATGAACATCTGTCACTTGGCATAACCCCTCATCAGCAAGTTGTTGTTGGATCCAGCTAACAATGACCAGGGAGGTCATGTACCTCTAGCATGTATCAGATCCAGACAGTCTGTCTAGTCCATGGCTATGCATGTTGAGTCTGAGTTATTTAGTCATGTGTGATTGCACACAAATACAGAGCAGGGGTGTTGGAGTGTGTTTTGGCTTGATAAAAAGTGCATTAAAGGTAGAATGTATTTCTGTACATTTCTATTTTTAGAAATAAATGGATTTGGGGTAAGTATTTTATAGCTTGCTAGCAAATATGACCCGTTTAAAGTTTTGTGTGCAAAGATGCTGGAAAACAGAGAAAAAAAATGATGTTCCAGTAGTCTGGTTCCCTGACATACTTGAGACAAAACGGAACAATTTATAGACGTCGGGGAATTATCAGGTCGGGGAATGATTGTCGGCTGACAATCGCTGGAAAAAGGATATACATGTATATAAATTTCAACTTAACATGTATCTTTAAAACGACAGCACATGAACCAGGTGCCATGATTTCACAGGATGCATGAGACTGCTATTTACATTGTACTTACATGTACATACACTAAAAATACAGTCTACATTATTGTACATGTACATGTACATGTAGTATGGTATTTTGTAATAATTCAGTAGTTTTGTTTTTTATGTACATACTACTTTTAAAGCCTGAAGTTGCTACGTATAACGTGTACATGTACGTGTAGTCGTTTATCAGTAATACATAAACAACTACATGTATGCTTTGTCAGTACATGTACATGTACACTGTACATGTACATTGTACATGTACAATGTACATGTAGCTTGAATTTACCAGAACGTCATGGGTAAAATTTGTAGAGGAATATTGCATCCAGTTGAAATCTATCATGCAGGATGTTCATATCCTCTCGGTTTTGTTATGAACAACACCCAAGTGAAATTGGTTCCCTTTGTTCTTAAATTGGTGATTATTTTATTGGTTGGCCTTCTATAGACACCGTGTTCCTTGATGGAATTTAGAATATATAAAATCTAATTTGACATGGAATTTTGCCAAATCCAAGACAAACAAAAATTTCTTCAAAAATTCCATAAGATTGTCTAAGAGGCGTGCCCTCAAACAGCAGGCCTCCATTGCCCCTAGTCCTTGGTTATGCCATGATGCCCCTTGAAAAGTTTGTGTACCTTTTGCTGAGGAGAATGTATGTAATTGAGGAGAAAATGTAATGTTCATCCCTGATCAAAAGCAGAGTTCCAAGCCTGATGAATGTAATACACATTGTACTAGTTCTGCTGATGAGTGTGTCCCAGTGGCAGGGACACTATGGTCTGTCCACACTAAATGATACAACTGCACATCACAATTACTACATGTAGCTCTAATTTAAATTGTGTTGAAACTCAGGAAATAAACATTAATGATGGTAATAGTAGTTGTACAATTGTAGCGAGATAGTTTACACAATAATAAAGGATTTGGTTGTTGGTTTATTAAAAAATAAGAAATTTGATGAATATGTCCAGCGTATTTTGGGGGGTCCTGATGGGACATGCATATGACCATGCAAACTCATGTTTTTCAGGTAACAAATAAGAGGCGTTATCAGAGAAAAAATTTTCACATGTTAAATTATGGTTAGCAAAAATATCAAAGATGAGAAATTTGCTAAATTTTCAAGCCCTTTCTTTCTTGAAGGTGTTTTTTAAACAAATTTAGGAACAGCTAATTCAGCAATCATGTACGTCACTGTGTCTGTCCCTGTAAATGTAGTGACAAATGTTATAGCCTACTGGCTGGTATGGTATTGGCATTTTATCAACAATAAATGTCAACAAAAATATATAAATCTTGCTGAGAAAACATCTGACCTTTATTCTATACCATTTTTTAAGGCTTTTTATTCTTTGGGAAACAAAACACAGATCCATTTAAAGGAATTGCAAATGTCTGTCCATTTTTGTTAACGTTTGTCACATGAAATAATCTCCTGCCAACTGTAAAAATCTTTAAGGACTAGTCTTATGAGTGCACACATATTTATAACAAAGGTGTGTGCAATACAACTGCCAATATATATTTAGAAAAGTTTGTGCATGTTGTTGAATGAAGAATGGGAAGTTTGTCTGTCCTTAAGTGACACGTTATCTTGCATTGTACAATGCATGTGTCTGTCCATGTAACAAACGTGATAATCAATGTCTGTCCCTGTAACAAACGTTATTCAATAAAAAATAGAATTACATGATTGCAATCTAAATTGAAGTAGTCTTCCTGCAAATAAAAATATCAACTATCAACTTTGAAAGAATATTTAACAATTTAGGCTAATTATAAATTATGGTTTTTACTTCTATTTTTTAATTTGAGAAACAAAATGTCTGTCCATGTGACAAACGTGATTAATAAAGTCTGTCCATGTAACAAATGTTACTTCAGAAAAGATGTCAGTATTTCTTCATGTGAAGTTTTTTATATGGTTGAACAGTCTAGAAAAAAATGAATTGGGGTTTGCAGGGCCCTACTATTCTCAGTTGTTAAAAAGGTCTTCATCAATCAAAAAACAAAAAAAATTATACTGTCTTGTCTGTCCCAGTGACGTACGTTATTTTCATGGTTTCCTCCTCCCCATAAATTCCTAAGAAAGAGTATAGCTGCTTTGAAAGTTACCTAAATATTAACATTGAGAGTACTTAATTATACTAAAACAAAAATTTACTTAATTTGTTTGTCTTGCTTTGAGTTATGGTTAGGCAAAGAAAAGTGTCTGTCCATGTGACAAACGTTACATCTTAAAGATTAACCTTCAATAACTTCTTAAATATTACTCAAGTTATTTTTATCTTTCTGGACTAACAAGCATAGGAAGATACATGTATGTGCAAGCAAAAAATATGGGCAAAATTTTTCAGTTGGAAATTAATTATAAATGTCACACAAAATGTATCATTTAGTGTGGACAGACCCATTTAACATTACATGTACATGTACATGTATATGGGTTGATAACAGTAACACCTGATGGAATTGATAAAATATATTTCACAATGCTTCAATCTACATGTATCTGTTCTCAACTACTTAAATAACTGCTGGCCCTTTTCCCTACCATCCCTGGCATCTTTTGGTCAACACTGAAGTTTAATCAGTGCCAAAGTTCTTGTCAACGTTCTGGAATTGATGAAAGCTGACGGTTATTGTCAGTGCCCATTATAATCAGATTATGGCCTACTCTACTACCATATTGCTATTCCAGGCCCTTGGGGCAAGGGAAATTGCGGATCCCATGTGGACCACCTGAATGTCAGCTCTGGGTGGATGTTTCAAAGTGATTTAAAAGGGCTGTTTGTGTTCATTAGCAAATGCATATGTACATCTGTACCTTAAAAAGTTGGATGTTCAGTGTACTTACATGTACATGTACTGTACATGATTCAGAATGATTCATGTACGTACATGATTTTTATGCTGCCCAAACTGATACACAGTACTGTACAATGTATGTGCCATTCTTATACATGTTTTACAAGGCACCAGTCGGAAGTCGCATTCTTTCATTTTGAGCTACAGGCAAAAAACTTTGATATGATAGGGTCAACATTTTTGATTTTCATTTTATTGCTTAAAATGCTAGTTTATGTAAAATAAAATCATGCTGTTTTTTATTTATTTTTTTTTTTTTAGTACAATAAAATGTTTAAAAAAGAGGTTTAGTAAGGTACATGTAACGCACTGATAATCACAGAATTTGTGTTTAGTTTTCTTCATAAGAATTGTTATCTTTTTGTTTGTGTACATCGCCATTTTAAATGCAATCATAACAAACTTGGTATCAATTTAAAGCTTGTGATCTAAACTCTTCATTGATTGGCTGATCTGACCAATATTTCCACCAATAAACAAATGAGACACTTTTAGGAGATTTAAGGCACCCCCCCCCCTCCCATCGTGAGCCGTCGGTGCAGAAATGAAGGACAAACTTTATCGCTTGATTTCTACAATAGTGCTGGATCATCTAATAAAACTAAAATTACCATAACTTTTATAATACTGCTCTGATTTTAATAATTCTTTTATCATTTTAAAGTTTATGATGTGTTCTTTCCAATGGTTTATACATCTAGAAATTAATTTTTGTGATGAGAGACTGTTCTCTATTGAGAGCGCCACATACATGTATGGAGACATTGCAACCTATAGGGTCGCGGCTGTAAAATTAGGGTACATGTAGGTCGGGTAACCGGAAGCAGAAATATATTTATTTTGTTTGGCCTTAATAGCAGTCTCAATCATCCTGTGAAATGATGGCACCTGGTGTGCTGTCGTTTTCAAGAAAAGGCCGGCAATCATCGGGAAAAAATAACAGATCTTTTTTAATACTGCCCTCTATTGACCGAATGTACAATGTAGTTACAACACATGTAGTCCGCCTTGTGTCTGAAATACATGTACAAATGTAGGTTAACAATCCGAAAACGGGCGCAAGGTTGCAATTATAGTACGTGTGTATACATGTACATGTCGTATGCATGGTGGACCGAAGCAACTGGTTGTAACCAATCAGCTAGGCCTACATTTTGTAGTTATGTGACCAATTGAAAATGATCCCGTTTACAAAAATTGGGCTTACTTTACAAAAGGGTGCTACATGTATAACAAATCCAGTTAAATGCCCCCGACGATTGAAAACAAGCTCAGTTTTTCTCTTGTTTTTTCGCCATCCAAGAACGCAAAACTTTGAACAGGTCAGTGAAACGATATTTCCTATAAAATACGAACCCCCAAATCCGCCCATTTCTGAAACTTGCAACAATGACCATCATTGGAATACGTACAAGTAGTGCTACATGTATGTTTAAATACAAATGTACACTGTGCATACTACATACAGACCTGTACATGACATGTACATGTATGTATGTGGATTACATGTTTACACTACCAGTCCGGTACCTGTCTACGTGTGCAACTCCATGTTCGTTTTTGAAGATGCTGTCTTGGGGGCAGTTCAGGTTTATTTGTCCTGCCAAGTACATACATAAATGTACAAATGTAGCTACATTTTGTAGTTGCCAGACCTGTAGGACATTCAACTTGGCCTCATTTTGTCACCTCAACTTGGCATTATTTTGTCACCTCAACTTGGCCTCATTTTGTCACCTGTAACCATCACAATCATGTCCCATGATAAGGGTCTCCAATATATTTGGCTTAGTCATTGGTCTTTTCAGCATTTTGGCCGTTTCCTCAATTTTGTTGAAGAAGAGTTGGATTCATCCTTAAAATCACTCTCTCATACACATGTTGCTACATGTACTCTTAGTCTGTTCTACAAACATGTACATGTACTAACATGTATATTTTCATGGTAATGTTCCAGCGGCTTGTCCAACTTGGTTCCTCCAGTTATTAGGGTGTTTGAGCGTGAAACTCGGCTTTCCGCCTGTCCCGTCAATGTATACGTACATGTACATGTACATGTGTGTACATGTGTGTACATGTGTGTACATATGTATACATACATACATGTATGTAGAACAAAAAGCTACATGTACATTTTGTATGATACATGTACGTACATGTACAATGTACATGTAGCTTTTTCCTGCATTCTTTATACATGTACATGTATCTCTTTTGAATTCTTTGCCCAGTGCATGTTTCCCTTCATCTTCTGATCTTTCCTGCTTAGCAGGAATATTAATTCCCACCTCTTGTATCTTTCATTCTTTTTCTTTTTGTAGCTCTACGTACCTCAAGTGGCTTTTAGCCTTTAGTTCAGGGTGAACTTGCATAAAAAAGACATAATTTTTTTAGGGTAACAAGAAAGCATGAGGGAAACCCACTCAAAAGTTCTATTACATTGTACAATGTAGTTGTGAGATTTGAAAAGATTCAAATCAATGACTAATGCTTAAGTACTTACCGCGACACACCTTCGCGTAATTCTACCGGCATTCCCATTTGGATTTTTAACACCGAAACAGAACGTTTATTTGCCTTGCGAGGCTGCAGAATGTCACACATTGTGGGCCATAGTGCACAATCACCTTTGACCTAAACGGGATAGACGCGGTAACCTACATAGTAATTTTTTGCACACTATAAATCGATCAAATCTGCCATGTTTAAAGCAGCGCACGGATGAAAAACATAGTTGTTGTACATACAAAATATGTACATACACGTACAGTTGGTTCCGCTGCAAAAGCACTAGCGCAACTGCATGTCATCGCATATGGCCATACAACATGTATGTATACACAAAGAGACAGGAAACCATACCACCATTTTCATGCACACTCTAGCGATAATCGCTGTGCAGTTGACGTAATACAGGAAGTTGCATTGTTTACACACTGGTTTTCCGCATGGTCGCGGTAGTTCTTTAGTGAGGGGCTGTTAATCAGTTGAACTTGTTATCGTCCCTGATGACTTTCCGCGGCCGCGCGGATATCTTCCGCGACCGCTTTCGTCCTGGTAGTTTTACATCACGGTCGGTTACATTCACCGGACCCAGGTGTGGGATTATTTTTCATGAACCTCGATGCCAGCCGGGTTCAGGCGGAATCAAGCCGTAATCTGCGGGTAGCACATCCTGATATTTCCGGCCTCGCTCGCTGCGAGCGGGTCGCTGACATATTACCGGCCTTGATCGACTGCGTGTTTATCAGTCATCCGTTCCGTATACCACAAAACCTTTGCGTGTATATACGTCATCCGACGCGAACTGGTTAAGATCGACTCTACACAAGTTCGGGATTAGTGACACAAGTCACCTGAAGGGAAGTGTCACTGAATGGGATAGCGCCATCATTCTCTCAAACCGTTTCGCCGTAATCAAGCCATAATTGGCCCACGTCTGGTCTTGTACCGTTTACACTGTACGGGACTGCCAGGACAAGCCCATAAGTAGCCAGCATCGGTCATATACATGTACATGTAGTGAGTACCGTCATGTTTGTTGGGAATGCACATTCTCCAGGTTACTATTCACATGCGGCTACAAGTTACATACCCGGGTGCGTGCTGAAGCAGGGAAGCAGAATTGCGGGGTTAATTTTGTTGTATGAAACTGATTCTCCGGGTAAGTTTCTACCCGGGTAATAAATTACCCGGGTAAGTAGTGTGAAACCATATAGGTTAAGGTTTTTTTATTCACTCTACATGAATATTTTTATTATCATACATGTTGTACTTGTACTTTACCAGAAGCACTAAAAGTATCTTTCTAATATATTTTTTGTCAAATTTTGTGTCAGTGCATGGTACTGAAGGGTGAAGAGACTGTTCTTGCAAGTTCTTGTGGATGTTATATTATTTTTGTTCGGGGGGGGGGGGGGGGGGGGGGGGGGGGAGTTGCGGGAGGTGGGGGGGGGGGGGGGGGGGCTACATGTACCAGTGAGTGCAATACCAGTGAGTCCCTTCCACCCACCTTCCCTTCTGCTCCACCCCTCAGAAAATGTTCCCAGATGTATGCATGCCTTCTACTTCAAATTACATACATTTGTACATGTACAGCTGTGGCCCTCGCTGTTGCTAAATCAAATTGTAAGTCAGTCTCCTGGAAACATTCCACTGCTGAATTTCATTATTCAATTTTGTCCTCTCCTCGGGAGTCATAAGTTCAGAAGAGTGCACAATGAATCAAAGGTCATGATTTTGAAATGTGTCCGTCTTTTATATGGCTCCAGACGCTCTGTCGTACAATTGCTTTGTTATTATTGGGCATACTCAAGAATAAATTGTGACAATTGTTTGAATGGAGGACCAATTGTGAATGATTGAGTGGCATGGAAGTGGCACTTACAAGTTTTCAGGTGTTATACACATATTCACACATTTTAAAAAGATTGAAATTTTTCTTCCTCATGTATTTTTTTTTCACTACATGTATAGGCCTACACGTGAGGACTTTCCATTGTTCCCTTTGATATATAACCTATCCCCATAAACTAAGCATACGTTTTTACCTGTCCTCACCTTTTCCGGAACAAAGAAATAAATGTGAGGACAGTATTGTTCCCTTTGTACCCTCTTTTCTGTCCTCACCTGTAATGCAATACCATGACACGTACGCAAATGTACATACACATGTACAAATGTATTCCAAACTATGTATTGCTGGTCAGATCATCTACCACAAAATGTGTATATGTGTTGAAACTTGTTTGTGCTACGGGATGAAGTTTGTTGCGGCACACTTAATTTCAGGAGCCCAGAGAAAAATGAAACCTGCCACCAATTTTAGGGCCCACTGAAGCGGATCCTTGAGTATACAGATTTTGTGGTTGTGTGACTTGCAAAAGGTACAATGAACAATGTATGTTATTGTCTGGCTTGGGGGGGGGGGGGGGGGGGGAATCAACCGCTCCTTAGTTTGGCATTGGGGTGGCGGTATTTGAGAAAAAGAAGGTAGCTTTCAGGGTTACATGTAGGTGTTTTGGGCATCTCAATTAAATGCTGTTGGTGTGGTGCCTGACTTGTTGGGATCAGTTTCAAGTGTGAGTCAGTTGGAGCATGGACTTTGGTGTGAGGTGTCAGGGCCCATACAGGCTTCAGTATGTATTTAGTTTGGTTTAGCCCGTTTTGATTTCAGTATGGTCTAAGGATTATTTTTGGATGTTTTGTTTCAACCACTGGGACTAAGTAATGCTGCAGGACTAAGATGAGAGGCCATTTGTTAGGTGAGTATATCTCATACAGCGATGTGTACCGTAATTTTCGGAATATACATGTACATGTAGGCCGCGCGGAGTATAAGCCGCAGCACGCAAAAATCTGCAAATTAAGATTTAAAGTTGGCGTATTAGCCGCACCAGCGTATAAACCGCACCGCGGCGCTGACGACCAACCACAAAAGTCATCGTGCTGTATAGCGCTAGTAGGGCCTATGTAAATGGTTTCACTACACATGCAATCCTAAAGTGTAAGCAGTGCGCGAATGAGATAGGGCTCCGTGCAAAGAAAATGCGGAAAGAAGAGGCGGGTTGGGGGTCAATATCTTACCTGACTTCAATTTACATGTAAGTGTCTGGTTCCCGCTATGATATTCTTATTGAAAACGCAATTATCGAGAGTCAGCAAACAGACAAAGCAATCCCACTGGTATACGAGTATCAAATGAACGCGGAACACGGTGTGTAATACCAGCGATGTACTGCACATTGAAGCGCGGTTGCTATGTAGACAGCGCCCTCATTCGACGCGCACGGAGCCCAATAAACTTTCATAAGTCCTCAAAATTACCAATTTTGACGGGCTGGATGAGTGTCCTGGCTGGGTGGGCCGCGCGGCAGTTCTTCTTCTTCTTTTTGTTTTTTGGATGGGAGGGGGGAGGGGGGGGGATAAAAAAGAAAATGACAACTTTAACCACTAATCTGAGCTCAACAGTCACCAATTGACCAGTGAAATAATAAACATGGATTACACAACGATAAAATGGACAAAAACGAACAGACGCACCACACGATTTGTGAGGTGTGAACGGTACTTACGGTACATTTTATTTGCAAGTCTATTCGGTCCCTCTAGACTGGTTTCCTTTATTTCCAACACGTGAGTAGAACAAACGTAAACGGCAACCAGGGTTCGAAATTCGTAATCTGGGGGCTAAGGCCATTTTGGCCTTAGTGACGTCAAAATTTCCTGGGGCACCAAGGCCACTAATGAAGGCACCAAGGCCACTAATGAAGGCACCAAGGCCACTAATGAAGGCACCAAGGCCAATGACAAAAATTGATAAGGGCACGAAGGCCAGATGAAGATCTTGCTTGCATACTGGTGTATTTGTACAATTAGTCTCTCACGGCAGTGAGCGAAACTTTTAGACATGCGGAAGGTGCCAAGAAACAATGAAAACTGAGCTTACGGCTTGCATATTTTTTATTTTAACCACTTACAATTTAAAGAGTAAGGAATGCGTAGCACTGTTCAATACGTTGCTTTAATATCTTCAGCACACCCATCGATCAATATTAATAAAAAATGATTAATATTAATAATATTGAGTTTGTCGCGGTTTTTCTTTTGCTAGTCAATTTTATCACATTGCTAATCAAATGACAATATGATTAGCATAATTTGCTAATCATTTTTTTTCTTATTTCCATCAGTGCCTGAACTTGTAAGTTGTATAGTCATGGAGGAAACACGGCCCGTGCCGGGCATGCCGCCCAACAGCATGAGTGGTTTCACCGTGCGTTGCCGCCATCTTCACGGGCCACGTTGCGTTCACACCCCGCACGGGCCATTCTGGAAATCACGGTGCGCTATATCGCTGGCGGAAAAAGCGATCTCTTCTAAGTCACACAGTAAAAATGAGTTTGGTTCCGTGGGGCAGAAATTAGTTTTATCATGATTCATGTCATTCTTGCACTTAATAGCCGACTTGTCTAGTTCAATTTGTCTGGAACGTTTTAATTAATTAAGCGATGCGAGGCATAATTGTCGAATAAATCGCAAACAGAAAACGCTTCGGTTTCCACCACGTGTCCGAGTCATCAATGCACGTACAACGCAGCACACATGCACTATGCACGATCGTTTGCACTAGGGGAGTTCGTTGTGTTAAGTTGAACAGGCAACGCTACTCCCTCTGGACCATCGCTAAACCGCACACATGGCTTAGCCGGCTTTGGGGGTTCAGGTTACTGTAGTAAGAGCTACCTGGCTAAAGCTAGCCGCGGATTCGGCCGCGGATTCAGAGCTTGTTTTTAAGCTGTGACTGGTTCCCGCCCCGGTGAGAAAGAAGAAAAATAATGCACGGACGGGAACCAGTCTGCTTGGGGAATCAAGGTTTTGTGAAGGTTTTTACATGGGCGCACGGGCCGTGCGCGGGCTAGCGCGATCGCTCATCACGCGCACCGGCAATAATTACCAGCGCGATCGAAAAGCGCTATTTTGTAGGATCCGGCAACGGTTTGGTACTGAAAAATTGAGGGCTTGGTTCGGCAAGAAGGGCACAACGGCCAAAGTATTAATGCGGCACAGCACAACTGGCCGTGAATAGTGCATTTTTACAAGGGGCATCACGGCAACTAAAAGGGCATCGACGGCACTGGCCGCCGCGGCCGTCGTGAATTTCGAACCCTGTGTGACTGATTTTATTCTTCAAATGTTGCCGTATAGGCCGCCCGGAGTATAAGCCTGCAGGGACATTTTTCAGCGTGAGAATCATCGTATAACTTAAGCCGCGGCCTATATTCCGAAAATTACGGTATGTCTGGTTTTGTGCCAAACTGAAACATCAATTGGTACAAACAATACATGTATTGGTATAAATTGTGTAGAATACCGTAGTTCTAACATAAGAGGATTTTTTGCATCGGGGATAATGTAAATTACATTTGACGTGGTGTTTTAGCACTTATTCTCACATGCTTTCATGCAACCTGTGTGGGAAACATCACAGACTTTTACTTGGGTGGGACTTGAACCCACGACCTTCTGATTACTGGTGCAAATGTTTTAAACAGCACGACCACCGAGCTTTCCGGGGTTGGCTGGCTGATTCGAATCTAGCATTAGCAGACGGTAAAATGTACATGTAATTTGGAACAAAAATTGCATTATGAACATAAAAATACATACATGTGTATACATACTACAAATTTACAAAATGTACACATACACTGCACATGTACAAAATGTTAATGTCGTAGCAGCGAGTTTTTGTACCCTGCAGCGGCGGGTGTACAGTATGATGTACATACATGTACATGTAGACAGTAATATCAGTGAGTGTACATCAGATCCATTAATGTATTTGGGGGACACTCCCTCCTTTGATGTACATGAGAATGTGGGTGTGTACATGTATTAAGGGTTTGGCATGGTGAGCAATTGGGAAGACTACAAATGGATCGAAAGCCAATGTCCGTCCACATCATTCTCATTCTTTAGTTACAACTGATCAACAGCCCTACAATGTATTTCTTGTTTATTTCTCATTTCATGATTCAATGTGAAATAAGTCTTCCAAAGTTTGAGCTCTGTCTTCCAAAGTCATCATAAAATAGTGAAAAACCATTTCATTTTAACAGTGATTTTATGCACGTTCATGCGTATACATACATGTACGTGTGCCGCTGTGTTTTTGGAGGTCTTCATATACATGTACAATTTTCTCGAAGATGATAGCAATTGAGACATAATGCATTTATCAGGAGGATTGGTACTGCATGTACAAATGTACATGTACATTACAGAGATGTACCATCTTCATAAACAGTAAGCTTTCAAATTGAAACTAATCATTTTTATTTTTGATCATTACCAAAGCTACATATTAACGCCTTGCGTACGCGGATGATGCCATATGGCGCAAACAAAACAGTGCCACCAGGCCGGATGATGCCATTGGCCATTGTTTGTGCAGTTTCAATCCATTGTTGGATTAAACAGTGCCACCAGGCCGGATGACGCCATTGGCCGCTGTTTGTGCAGTTTCAATCCATTGTTGGATTATTGACTGCATAAACACATTGTGGCCGTCTCCTGTAAAATACTGTACTCATGGGGTTAATGTAGGCCTATTTGTGCAAAGGTTTTTGGTTGCCTAAAATATACCCAGCAAGATATGAGACCATTACCCTATACACACTCTCGACTATTGTCCCCCCCCCCCCCCCCCCAATATCTGAAAGGAATTCCTGAGATTCCGGGAACACAATGACCAACACAAAAGAGGAAGGGTTCCCTCTCCCATATCTTGCTTCAAATGGCATAAAACCCCAAACAATTGAACACATTTGGTCAAGAACGTGCATTATGTTTATGTGCATGTGTACCTTTTACCTTTTACAAATGTACCTTTCAGGAGCCCCATGCAGGGCATCATACATTGTGCATACTACATGTACATGGAGAGTAACCTACATGTACGTATATGTACACATAGATTTCAGGAAAGAAAAAGCATTGTTTTTATTGCGAGTGTCACATTTGTGTGCGTGACACATTTTTCTCTTTCCCATTGTACATGTGGCCACCATAGAAACCAAACAAAGGATTCAGTATCATCATAAAATGTAAATGCACATTGTAGTTGCAGTCTAGGAATACTTGTTGCCTGAAGAATACTTGTTGCTCACTTGAATTCCCTGAAGTGCACTTCAATCTAATAGAAGCAAATTATTGCACCACTCCCTGCCATTTAGTGTACATGTACATAACTAAATACCCCCATTCAGACACAATGCTTCCACTAACTCCCCAGATTCCCCTTGCCAACCATTCAACAACTCTCAGAAGAAGAAAAAAGAAATTGACCAGTTTTTCTTTCTTGTCTATATCCCTGCTGGGCCTTGGGATGTTAAGACCTCTAAACCCCAGATTGGCTTGGTAAGAAAAGCACTTCACAAAAGCATGTTTTGTGTTGTCAACCGAAGGCGTTTTCTATTCTGAAACCAGTAGTTAGTGCTATATACATGTAGTTTAATAGGCTGTGTGTGTGAACAGATATTCCGTACCCTGTGGAGACATGAACACAATGCGCACAAAGGGACTGAATAGGTCTCCACAGGGCATTTGTATGGGTTAGGATGTCTCCACAAGGAATTTTGTGTACTGAGTCTATGGGGTTTGCTTAACTGCAGGGACAAAGGGGAGAACAATGCCATGTCTCCACAGGGCTGCAAAAAAAGGTATATGTGTGTGTGTGTGTGTGTGTGTGTGAGTTTGTATATGCCGGCAATCGTGGACCTAGGACAAAAGAATTCGAGCGTAGACAAAGGGGTCCACGTTTGACCTAACACTGTGAGGCCCGAATACGTGAAAACCTTTTGTTGGAACGAAAAACGTGAAAAGTGAACAAAGGGCAACCTTTTTCACGTAATAAAAAACGTGATAAGTTCACTTTTCACGTTCGTCAAAGTATCACGTATTTTTCGGGTCGGCCGGTTGCTAAGGCATATCTTTCACGTACTGAAATACGTGAAAACTTCGCTCGCGCACGTGCCCATTGTTGGCGGATTAGCGGAGGTGCTATAAACAATCTTTTGTTCTGCAACGACTGGTATGTAGGACAGCACTACACACGTTTCCATTGAAGGTTAACGACCGTTTTCCCGAACCATCGCGAGGTAAGTGTGACCTAAAATGAGATTAGAAAGGCTTAGCTTTAAACTTATCAAGGGATTTTCTTTTCTTTTCTTTTTTTAGAAAAAGACATGTTGAGTTTGGGTAATTACAAAGTGGGTGCTAATTGGTGTAGGCCTAAATCGATATACCGGAGATTCGTTAACCCACTGCCAAATGCATGTAAAACACGGGGGTTGACAACTTGAAATACTATCGCCCGATGCCGGGGACAACCAAATCGGGCGTCGGGCTCGTTTCTTGTCCGACGGACAACCCATTTTTTTTCTAAATCGGGCTTATATGAAACGTATAATAAATTTATAATGATTATCTTTCTGATTTTGCAAAAGAATGCAAAAACCAAACGTCTCAGATTTTTGTTAATGAATGCGAAAAGTAAACAAAAGTCAACTGAACTCCAACTCCCGAGGATGCACGATATACTTACCGCGCCGATCTCGTAGGCCTTTGACTGTTTGACGGCAACGCGGCTCGTCAGCACATGACGTGTAAAGAATTTGTCAAGAAGTGCAACGATTTAATTCACACATTGCGCGGGGATTTTGTTACACAGGAATTAGCCGAACAAAATGAGAAGCCATTTTTACGGTGGTGCCGCGCCCGCGTGCAGGCTGCCCGCGTTCTTTAATTTGAGTCGCGTGCGCATTTTGGCAAGTTGTAAACACCCTGTTGGTCGAAGCTGCGTCGAGCGCGCGCGTCTAACACGTACGCGAGCGCCTCGCCACCGCAGTTAATGCTTCTAATTTTGGTCGCCGGATTAGTCTATAGACGAATCCGGCGACCAAAACACGCGCTCGACGCAGCTTCGACCAACAGGGTGTTTACAACTTGCCAAAATGCGCACGCGACTCAAATTAAAGAACGCGGGCAGCCTGCACGCGAGCGCGGCACCACTGTAAAAATGGCGTCGGCGAATTCCTGTATAGTCTACATAATCGGGCCACCCCGCAACTAAATTCTCATTACGTTCCGTAGACTGCATGTTCCGTAGACTCATTCCTCCATGGTAGACTGTTCTATAGTCCGTAGTGAATTTTTGTGTGGACTGGTGCTTGAAGAACGTATGTAGAACGAAATGTGGTAAATTATAGACTGAATGTAAAGTCTATTGGCAAACAGACGTATTCGGCGAGCACAAATTTGGATGGAGATTTTATCCGCAACTGGGAATCGCATTAAGCATAGGCGTAGCCAGCCGGGGGGGGGGGGGGGGGGGGGGGGGGGGGGGGGGGGGGGGGGGGGGGGGGGGGGGGGGGGGGGGGGGGGGTAATAGTGGGGGATACCCCCCCCCCCCCCCCCCCCCCACAAAAAAATAACTAAATAAAAATATATATTTTTCAGAGTTCTCTTTTTTTCACCCCAAAATTTCCCACAAGAAACTCAAAACCCTGCGCCATATCTACGACATACCTTTAGTTTGGTAACTATAAGTCCAATAACTTCAAAATGATTTTTGTTCCCTTGTAGAAAGTGGTGGCCCCAGTGTGCCCTCGCTGGAAATTATAGTGCCCACTGTGCCTGCTCCAAAAAATGTCGGGCGCGCTCGCGTTGACGTTCGCGTAAAGCCCGGTTCATACTTCATGCGAAGCGAATTTCATGACGTCAACAATTGAAGTATCATTGTGACGCACACCGTTACCATAACGAATTCGCTTCGCATACGTATTCGCATGAAGTATGAACCGGGCTTTATAATACGTGCTGCTAAACCTCTCTAAAGTGGAAAGTTATTGTTGGGGAAAATTGCCCTCTGTAACAAATGTAGCCTTATTTAGTATACCCAGCACGATATGGGGCTTCCCAGTCGTCTTTTATTGCTGTGACAAACTGCAGCAACGCAGTTTGAAACCATTTTTAATGTTGAAAAACGTATCGCCCCACGCGCTAAAAAATGGCGCTGCAAATGGCAGATCAGAATGCGCGTCTGTACGTGCTGCCCAGCTAGTCTTTATAATTATAATATATCTATGGCTGGCATGATCCGGGGCGCGTCACGCGTCGAAGTAGACACGCGCGTCTTGAATAAAGGCTATCATCCGGCCGACGGTGTAAAACGAACGCTGTTTTTCTCTCATTTTTTGTTTCGCCATCTAACAACGCAAAACTTGAAACAGGTCAGTGGAACGATATTTCCTATAAAATACCCAACCCCAAACAATAGTGCATACCCTTGTGTAATTGAGTGGGCTTTTCGGATAGATTCTTGCCAAACAGTTTTTTCTACTTAGATTATCAAAAAAGTTGTTGTTGGCATTTTTTTGGCGGCCATCTTGAAATCTGATGTCAAAAAGCTCTGACAACTCTTTAATATATTAAATCAACAACTCATAACCCAAGATGGTTCCTGAATTCAAAATGGCTGCTATATCATTACCAAGATGGCTGCCAAATTCAAAATGGCGGCAAATGTTAGTAGTTTTAACATCCAAAAATCAGATTTGTCTAAATATTTTATATTTCTTTACCTCATTACTTTGTTATGATCAATGATCTCAGTCAAATATTATGCACATTACATTGATTAAAATATGCTTCAAGATGGCTACCAAGCTCAAAAATTGCTGCCACGTGCTTTTTTATATTTTTCAGCACTTGATCTTGATTTAATATAGGCTGGTTGTTCAATGTGATATATTTTCAAACTTTCTTCGGTTATGAGTTGTTGATTTAATATATTAAAGAGTTGTCAGAGCACACACAAAATTATTTTCACAAAGAAATATGGAAAAGAACAGCAAATTATTGAGCAAAATAAAGCTTTTTGACATCAGATTTCAAGATGGCCGCCATTATACCAAGATGGCCGCCAAAAAAATGCCAACAACAATTTTTGATAATTTTATGATGTACTTAGTACAAAAAAACTGTTTGGCAAGAATCTATCCGAAAAACCCACTCAACTAGATATTGTGACATAAGGGTATGCACTACAAGACCAATCATTCTACAAGGACATTTTTCAAAGGTCAGAAAATTTGTAAAACGCCTAATATCTTGCATGGCGGAAACCAGACTGATAGTCTGGTGTCGTATGTTTATTTTGCACAGCTAGCATAGGTCTGTTTTCAGGCTTAGTCTGGCAAGCGGGATAACAACGACTTCGCGTACGCACCATGCGTGTATCAATGCTCTGAAAGCATGGAGGAATAACACCCAAGTAAACCATGCCTTGGTCCTTTGTTCTCAATCTTCTCGCCCCCTAGGATCAATACAGTGTACAGCGGGCCAGAGGATTTGCATATTTAATGAGGCCCGTAGGACTGTGCAGTATCTTAGTTTACGATGGCTTAATCCCTTATACACCCAGTTGGAAACTTGGAGTAGGCCCTGGCTTTCAGTGGTTTTGTACATTGAACTGGAGTTTCACAAGAGTTTTGTTTTATAATAACTGCTTTTAAATTAACATTGTCCGTTTCTCTTGTTTTATATTTGCAGGATTAGATCATTCTTGTCCTTTGATCGTGGCAGAAACAAGTTTGAGTTTGGCAGTTTTGCCTCAAAGATTTGTTTTGAGTGGGGATTAAGTAATAAAGGTTGAACCTGCATGGTGCTATACTGCGGTTAATTTTCGAAACCTTATTACAGGCGTGTGCTATAGGCAGACATTTTGGTATAAAAAAATATTAGTGTAGTTCAAAGGTCAATGATTCTCTGGACTCTGAGGACAACATATTAATGTATAAATCTAGTTAATTTTTCCTGTTTTATTACCTCTTTGATTTGTGAGATTTTCCTCATCTTTCTTGAGATATATAGTTTTAAGCCTTTTCCTGAACTTTGAAATTTTTGATGAATGCTAAGTTTTCTTCTGAAGCTTTTGTTCATGTTAAACATTTCGAGGTGCCTTTTTTTCTGGGAAATTATTAAAGTTGAGTAATTTTCCCTCCACTTTTTTGTAATAATATGGAATTTTAACATGCCGAATTAAGCTTAACACCTCCATTTGATTTCCATGTATAAGCATGGAGGATGGTATAAGTATATGTGTCAGTAAATCCACTTCCTTGTTAAGATGTCTTTTCTTGTATCTTCACATTGTACATATATAAACATTTAGGTGTTTTCGAAACCCCGTTCTCTGGTAACTCGGCCGCGAACAGTGTTCTCTGGTTGCCGATTACGAAAGCCAACTGTAGAGCGCCCGGCCTCTGGACGAAAATTCAAGATGGCAGCCACCGTATTATAATACTCCAAATGAAAAGAAAGACAATTATCTTATACGAACAAATTGAAATCCTGGAACGTACAGCAATAAAAATTGGCAGTCCCACTATTTATGATCACTACGTGTAATGTTATTTTCTTATACTGTTCCTGCTGGACTGAATGAATGCTCCCAAAAATTAACGCAAACGCCATCTTTGTTCTTGCCGTTGTCATGTTGTTCACGAGCACCGTTCATCAGTGGCGTGTTCGTTGTCTTCATTCAAAACGCTCTTCGCGGGTTCATTCAAAACCAGAACAGGGTTTCGAATACATGTACCCCAATAGCCACACAAGTTAACTTAGACCATGGAGGGATGCTTAGAATATGCAGGAGTCCTTTGTTCTTAATCCACTATAGCCCTTAAAATCAATACTTTACTGAATGTACACCAGCCAGAGGATTTGCATACTTAATGAGGCCCATAGGACCGTGCAGTATCTTTACGATGGCTTAAGCGGGGTGGGAAACTGGGAGTTTTCCCCTCTGTTTGCACATGAACTGCACTGAGTTTCATAAGAGTTTGTTTTTTTACCTTTAAATTGCCATTGTTTCCCTTTTATTTTATTGAAGGTTTTTAGATCATCCTTGTACTTTGATTCTGGCAGAAACAAGTTTCAGTTTGGCAGTTTTGCCTGAAAGATTTTTTTGAGTGGGGATAAGTATTAATAAAGCCGGGTGTGAACCTGCGGTAAATTTTTGAAACATTATTATTATTATTATTATTATTATTATTGTTATTATTATTATTTGTGGGGGGAAGGGGTGTGCTCAATATAGGCAGGCATTTTGGTATCCAAAAATTTAAGTGTAGTTTAAAGGTCAATGATTCTCTGGACTCTGAGAACAACATATTTATTAATGTATAAATTTAGTTTTGTATTTTTCATGATTTATTTCTCATTTGTTTTTCTCACAGTTTTTCCTCCCAACTTCTTTTCTTGAAAATCTTGGGATATAGTTTTAAGTCTTTTCCTGAGCTTTGAAATTGTTGATGAATGCTAAGTGTTTTCTGAAAATCACGCTTTTCATGTTAAATATTTTGAGGTTCCTTTTTCTGGGAAATTATATCCTCATGTTTTGTAATAATATGGAATTTTAACATGCCGAAGTAAGCTTAACAACTCCATTTGATTTCCATGTATAAGTATGTGTCAGTAAATCCACTTCCTTGTTAAAGGGACACATTGCCTTCAAATGTCATGAAATTTTGATGTTTTGAAATGTTCCTTATCTTTTATAAGAGTTGTTCACGCAAAAAAACACGTATAATGTGTTGTAATTAGTGAGTAGTGATTACAAAACAATAAATTGGCCTCTGACTCCTGACATCTGACCCGCAAATCATAGACTTATTTCCACCGTCTAAATAATGCGCAAAATACGCTGTGAGAGTCTTTAGGCTGGCGCCGCAGCCAGTGGCCTTGTAAACCTATAAGATGATCGCCAGGTACCTTTCTCTACCTCGCGACACATATCGCCAGTGCGCGCGCCGTGCCACACAGTACATCAAAATGGATTAACAGAACGTACTTCAACCAGCAGCGACTGGAAATACGACTGGTGAACCCAGTCCGCCATTTTGTGGAGTCAAAAATTTGGTTCTACAAAATGGCGGACCGTTATTTGTCACGAAATTAAACAAAAACCACGCAATTTGAAGGGATAGTTATATGAATGTTTATATTCTACTTTTAAAAAAGCTTCCCAACCATATCCATGTTTAGTTTTATATAGCCCAAATCGCAAAATCCAAAGCAATGTGTCCCTTTAAGATGTCTTTAATTCTTGTATCTTCACATTGTACATATAGAAACATTTGGGTGTTTTCGAAACCCCGTTCTCCGGTAACTCGGCCGCGAACAGTGTTCTCCTGTTGCCGATTACGAAAGCCAACTGTAGAGCGCCCGGCCTCTGGACGAAAATTCAAGGTGGCAGCCACCGTATTAATACTCCAAATGAAAAGAAAGACAATTATCTTATACGAACAAATTGAAATCCTGGAACGTACAGCAATAAAAATTGGCAGTCCCACTATTTATGATCACTACGTGTAATGTTATTTTCTTATACTGTTTCTGCTGGACTGAATGAATGCTCCCAAAAATTAACGCAAACTCTGTAATGCCTTAAGACCGCCATCTTTGTTCTTGCCGTTCTCATGTTGTTCACGAGCACCGTTCATCAGTCGCGTGTTCGTTGTCTTCATTCGAAACGCTCTTCGCGGGTTCATTCCAAACCAGAACAGGGTTTCGAATACATGTAGGCCTACCCCAATAGCCACACAAGTTAACTTAACCATGGAGGAATGCTTAGAATATGCAGGAGTCCTTTGTTCTTAATCCACTATAGTCCTTAAAATCAATACTTTACTGAATGTACACCGGCCAGAGGATTTGCATACTTAATGAGGCCCATAGGACCGTGCAGTATCTTTACGATGGCTTAATCCTCTTACACGGGTGGGAAACTTGGAGTTTTTCCCTCTTAGTAAGGTTTGCACATGAACTGCACTGAGTTTCATAAGAGTTTTTTACCTGTAAATTGCCATTGTTTCCCTTTTATTTTATTGAAGGTTTTTAGATCATCCTTGTACTTTGATTGTGGCAGAAACAAGTTAAAGTTTGGCAGTTTTGCCTGAAAGATTTTTTTGAGTGGGGATAAGTATTAATAAAGCCGGGTGTGAACCTGCGGTTAATTTTTGAAACATTATTATTATTGTTATTATTATTATTATTATTTGTGGGGGGAAGGGGTGTGCTCAATATAGGCAGGCATTCAGTTTTGGTATCCAAACATTTCAGTGTAGTTTAAAGGTCAATGATTCTCTGGACTCTGAGAACAACATATTTATTAATATATAAATTGAGTTTTGTATTTTTCATGATTTATTTCTCATTGGTTTTTCTCACAGTTTTTCCTCCCATCTTTTCTTGAAAATCTTGAGATATAGTTTTAAATCTTTTTCTGAGCTTTGACATTTTTGATGAATGCTAAGTTTTCTTCTGAAATGCACGCTTTTCATGTTAAATATTTTGAGGTGCCTTTTTCTGGGAAATTATATCCTCAAGTTTTGTAATAATATGGAATTTCAACAAGCCGAATTAAGTTTAAAAGATCTCCATTTGAGCCATGAATATGTATGTAAAATCCACTGCCTTTTTAAGATTTTTTTCAGTCTTGTAGGCCAAAAATGCCGATACCCAATTACTGATGCCCAAGTTGGAACAATGATTAGCCAATACAGGCTCATCATAAGTTGGTCAGATTCGCATATGGGCAATAGAACATGTCACGTAAAACCGATGCAGCGAACTGGCTACTTTTATTTTACCCTTCTTTTGTTCCCTTTGTTTGTACTTTAACTTTAACAGCTCCCATAAGGTTTGTACACGAAATTCTCCCGAGGACCCGGCCCAAGTCTTCGGTGTCATTGTTATCCCTAATCTCCCGTTGTCTTAAGTCCTCTCTCGCTAACCCGCTGACACATCCCCCGTGTAAACACACACACACTTGTTTAAGAAGAAAGCATTAGGCCGCTGCAAGGAGGAGGGATGCCAGTACTTACGTTTTTACTTTTTACTAGCAAAAACGACGTCGATGATTATTCCTCCATCGTAGGAGAAAGGCTCAATGATAGTCGTTTGACCATAACAAAACAGCAGGAATATAACAAAAATAGAAAACACACGTGATAAGTGCACAGTCAGAGCTCGACAAATTTTTTATTCAACTGGCAGTCCACCGGACTATACCACACTGAGAAAAATGGTAGCCCAATGTTTGAAATTGGTAGTCCTGTGCGGCCAAACCCAAACCTAAAAATAACAAACGCAAACTTTATAAAATAGTATTATTTATGGACTGTGGAAATAAAACTGAAGTTCTTTTTTAGATTCTTGTCAGACCCAGCATCACCATATTTAGATGAAATCAGAAAACGTTTCATTTTCACTTCTGTTTTGGCATAGCCAAGCAGAATACAGCGTATTTACTAAATTATAGCGTTTGCTTGTTCCACACAATATCCGAATCCAGCGCCCGGCCAAGCAAATATCAAAACTTTTCACCCTAGGTACAGCTCCTCAAAGCACGCGAATAATTACATGCCCGCTGAATGTTTATAATACCCGTATATGTGTGCAGACTGGTTTCGGCCTCTATTACGCATTTGTATTTTGTATAGCATGCGGCGCGCAGGAACTAATTCAGCACATCGTGATCAATCATAGACGAGTTCCCAGTCCCTCCATCATTTTCTAACTAACGCAAAGTAAGCGTGAGTACATGTAGTTTGTTCATGCCAAAATAAATTACTAACCTGTGAAATACATCCCTGATAGTAAGCGCGAAATGTTCTGCTATTATTATTATTTAGCGCCGATTTTTCGTTATTTTTTAAGCCAAAAGATAATTGGAAGGATCGGGAACAAGTCTATGAAAAGTGACTGACATCATGCACGCGCAATCTGTTTTGAGGTTGCTGGTTGGTTCCGTTCAACTGTCGCACGGCCAGTACATGGACAGCGCGCGGTACCAGTGGCATAAAGATGGCAGCTAGCTCTGTGCAATCGAGTACATGTATTTCACTTATTTTTCTCTGAATACGAAGTCACTGAATGGCGATGATATTAAACTTTATTTGTGGGTGAATGTTTAATGTTATTTTTGCTTGTACCTGCTGATCTGTGTAGCTGTGTTCTGGTCCATGATTATGAAGTTTGATTCTCTGAAAAACATGTGCAATACAGTTGGTGGTCCGGCGGGCTCTAGCACGGGAAACTCCGGTTGCCCGCGGAGGCCTGGCGTGGTTGTCCCGGGCGTCCGGGCCATGGGATTTGTCGAGCTCCGACAGTACTTTTAATCATTTTAAATTCAGTAATGATTTTAAAGAACATACAGAGTGCATTAGTAAGCTATGACGTTTTAAATTAGTTTTATTTATATTTTCATGTTGGCCTAATCTGTGGCCACAATCATGATCGTTGGCAGCAGCGTATGTAGTTAATGTACATTAAAAACAGTTAGCTCCGACATCAGTTTTACCTCCTGTCAATCAGTTGTCACGTCACCAGAATCTACACTCCCAATAAAAGAAAAGGATTAATGTCGAATAGCAAATACATGTACATGTACATGTGTGTACAGTATATGATTCTTCCTTGTTTTTTAAGAAGCAATTATTTTGTAATAAATCCATAGAAAGTTAAAATAAAAAGACCTCTTTTGTGTAATTTAATGAACAGTAATTAATTGCGCATGTAGCCCTAACCGTTCATGTATACATCCATATGTGCATAATTTGTGTGCAGTCATAAGGGCCCCCTAGGCCTCAATTTATGATGTCCAGCCCTGCTTTTCCCTCCCCCCTCCACCGCCCGAAATGTTACCAAGAAATATCTCCATGTACCTAATTAATTAAAGGATGAACATTTACCTTGTATGAAATCTCAGTCAGACCATGGAGGAAGGTTAGTGTTCCTTCCTCCATGGTCAGACGGTTGTTGTTTGTACCTTGGAGCCTCAAGGAAGGGTCGTACTCGCAGTCGTAGTCGTACTCATTCGATTGCGGCATCATTCAGCTTAGTTTTTATCGATATCGATTTAAACGCAACGCACCAAAACTCTGGAAATGTTTGCTAAATCCATATCCGGTGATTTGAGGAAATTGCTTTACCCATCTGGGTCCAAAGTATGCACCTGAATTGTTAATAAATAAACAAAAAACAAGACGAGAGCTAGCGATTGCATGCAAGCTAACAGCACGTGCGGGAAGGGAATTCCCCATGGTGAGAAATGGCCAGTGCAATACAAAAAGAGGGTACCAGCGTGTCAACACTGTTACACACGCTGGTACCCGATTGCCGAACTAGTGCGTGTATATATATATGTACGGGTATATAGCGCTCAGCTAGCGCTGGGTATATAGCGCTCAGCGCTGTGTAACTTAACTAGCGCTGTGGAACTTAACTGTAGGTGTCGCAGTTGTTGATTTCCAAAGGTCGTAAATGAAATACTACGTCCTTTATTAAACGTTTTTTTAAGAAAGAGCAAGGTGCTCAAAAATCCTTACAAGTCGTAATAACGGTTATTTTATCACCTCATCCACAGATTCTGTGTCTTGATCGGCCGAGAGCGAGTCACATGGCATTTTCTATTTTTGCTATCTTCCTGTGCACGGCCAAAAGTACTGTACCCGTAGCAACCAAGCAAATGGCGCGGTATGTGTGTGCAGATGTGCGCGCGTTGAGCGTAACGCGTATTGTTCCAAAGTGCCAGCGCTGCAGAGCTGGGTTCAAACATTTCGTTAAGGGGTGGTTTTGAAAAGAACAAATAAATCCCCCCCCCCCCTGTACGCATGGCACAGGGGGCCTACGCAGTGGCTCCAACCCCCTCCCCCTGTACGCATACGCATTCCACATATCTTTTTGACTTCTCAGACTACCCTTATTCTAGCATCATTAAACGTCACAGTACACCTGTAGTACATGTATAGTATGATTGGCATGTGGCATCCAAAGACTGAAATAAATCACAAAATGTTGACAAAAAAGGCCAACATTTCTATTATCGGACCTGGAAATGATTGAACAGTGATATATTTTGAACCAAAACAGCAGTCAATGATGACATGAACCAAAAGTATGCGAAAAATAGTGTATCTGGATATTGTTTTCCTCTTTTGGTTTTGACGTTTCACGAGTGGTTTATTAAGGGCTTTGGAGTGAATAACGCGTTTCACGAAAATAGGTGTTTGAACTCGAGGCAGTTGATATACCAGACGTATCTTCTTTTTTTCATTTTTTACCTCCAGTACATAAGCGATTTTGGACAGTACGCGTACGCGACGCTGGTGAAATTGATACAAGCGTTATAAAGCGGGTCTTTTTATTGCAGTCAATACGTAATTACAACTGTTTTCCAATAGACTTTGCAATCAGTCTTTATTTTAGCATATTTCGTTCTAATAAAACAATGTTCTTCATGAATTCAAGCACCAGTCCACACACAAAAATACACTACGGACTAGAACATAAGTCTACGGAACAGAGTCTACAGAACGTAGTGAGAATTTAGTGGCGCGGTGGCCTGCGGCATAATACACTTCAACAAATACACTGCTTCCGCAGTGCATGGCCCGCGCAATGTGTAAATTGAATCGTTGTACTTCTTGACAAATTCTTTATACGCCATGCTGGGCCGCGTTGCCGTCAAACAGTCCCAGGCCCAATCGTGTATACAGCGCTAGCGGTACGATATCGGCGTGGTAAGTAGGCTATCGTGCATCTTCGGAGTTCAACTGACTTTTGTTTACTTTTCGTATTCATTTAAACAACTTTCAGAGACTTTTGATTTTCGCATACGTTTGACGAAATAAGAAAGATAATCATTATTAATTTATTATACGTTTCATATAAGCCCGTTTTTTGAAAAGGTAGGTTGCCCGTCGGACAATTGTCCGCCACTAACTGTAGCCCAACGCCCGATTTGGTTGTCCCCGGCATCGGGCGTCAGTCTTTCAAGTTGTCAACCCCGTTTGTTACATGCATTTGGCAGTGGGTTAACGAATCTCCGTTATATCGATTTACACCAATTAGCACCCACTTTGTAATTACCCAAACTCAACATGTCTTTTATTTAAAAAAGAAAGAAAGAAAACGCCCTTGATAAGTTTAAAGCTAAGCCTTTCTAATCCCATTTTAGGTCACACTTACCTCGCGATGGTCCGGTAAACGGTCGTGTTGTGCTGTTCAACATACCAGCCATTGCAGAACAAAAGATTGTTTATAGCACCTCCGCTAATCCGCCAACAATGGGCACGTGCGCGAGCAAAGTTTTCACGTATTTAAATACGTGAAAGATATGCCTTAGCAACCAGCTGGCCCGAAAAATACGTGATACTTTGACAGACGTGAAAAGTGGACTTATCACGTTTTTTATTACGTGAAAAAAGTGCCCATTGTTTACTTTTCACGTTTTTCGTTCCAACAAAAGGTTTTCACGTATTCGGGCCTCACAGTGTAACGTCCACGATTAAAAATCGTGTACAAAACAAATGGGAGGCCTTCCGAAAAAGTTAGAGTATAAACAAAAGAGGAACAATGGGAGGTCCACGATTGCACCCGTTTACATGACTGTGTGTGTGTGTGTGTGTGTGTGTGGTAGTTGATAACCGTGTATGGGAGGCAGCTTTTAGATCTTCATTCGTCTGTTTGCCCACTGCCAGGGTAATGTTGATTGTTGTCAGGGCTTTTTTTACCACAGGTCTGTGTGATATACATGTAATAATAATGGGATGAACCAAATGTTGTTAACCAGTCTTGTCAAAGGCAGGAATTGACAGTGGTGTTCCTAGGATGGAGCTCTGCTGTCATGTACAGGCCGATTATTTACAATAAATAATATTACATGACATTTCCTGCTTGTGCAAACTGTAACGTACATTTACCTATGTATTATTAAATGCTCGAATCTTGCATCTGCTGAGATCCTACATGTACATGTACATGTACATGTACATGAACATGAACATGTACAATGTACATGTTCATTGTGCTGTAATTTCAAAGCCAGTTGACAACATTCTCCATAAAGGAATTTGTAGCTAAAAGTTAAGGCTTTGGAAACACCCTTAAAAATAATTCCCCCCTGTCACCATAGTGTGGGATCACTGAACACACTTTGTTCATACTGTTATTTGGACTCCAGTGTGGTCACAGTGTGTACACGGTGTCCCCCCATAGTGTGACCACACTGTTATCATAGTGTTTCTATAGCATGAGCATAGTGTCCCCCATAGTGTGGCCACAGCCTGATAATAGTGTCTTCAAAGCATGAACACAGATCACACAGTGTTCCCACACTGTACACATTTCCTACAAAAAAAATCTGGTTGCCTGTAATTAACTCATTTGCGGAAATGAATAAACTTCAAACCAGACTTAATGGAAGTAACCTATGCCGGTTTCACACTATGCTCTTACCCGGGTAATTGCCGGGTTAACGAAAAATTTAACCAGGCAATTACCCGGGTAATGTGGAGCGTTCACACTACAATTCGCCGGGTTAGAAATTCTCCGTGTTAACTGCCCAAAAACGCCACTTACCCGGGTAATTTCTAACCCTGCTCGCGAGGTGGGTTAACCCACCAATCTCGGGGTTAACGACGACCTTGAGACGATTCTCCGGGTTACCAACAATAGTGTGAATGCTCGCCGGGTTTTCTTCTACCCGGGTCGGTGGGTGCGCTTCGTGGGGTTGTTTTATCTGCCAGCTTCGCGAAGGTGACGTAATTTATTAGTACGGCCGCCGTGGCTGGTACCTGGTACCTCGCCTTAATAAGTTTATTTTTACGTATACTTAATGAAAGGCACCAGTCTGCCCTGAATGATGCCTCGTCTTAATAAGTACATTTTACATACACTTAATGCAAGGCACCAGTCTAGACCGCACAGTTGAAGGATGACTAGACTTGAAATCAAGTCGGTAATTGGTCGGCATTAGTCCGACTGCACCACCCCGCGTATTATAATACTTACTCCGCACTTTGCAGGGGTTACGTGTAGCGAGCGGTATAATAACATGTGGGAACGTTCGTGCAACTTTGGCCCCAAGATGCGTGTGTGTCGACTGTCCAATTACTGACCGGTATGAAGGAAAGAAGACATGTCGGAACTTCACGAAAGGCGGGCATTATTATTGCGTACCGCGCTGGTAAATGCGGCGCCTGCAGACAAAACACGACTGTCTAAACTAATTGTCTTTTAAAGGATAACGCGTGCACGCTACATGTACCAATGCTAATCTGATTTTTTTTCAATTTGCATTACATGCTCTCGCTCTCCGCTCTCACTTCGCTCTTTTACGCCGACGAAACAATGGCTAGGGCAGAGATCAAGCAATGCACATTCTTCGGGTTACCATTCGCATAGTGTGAATGCGGCTACAAGTTACCCGGGTGCGCGCTGAAGCGGGTAAGCAGAATTGCAGGGTTAATTTTGTAGTGTGAAACCGATTCTCCGGGTTAGTTTCTACCCGGGTAATAACAACTACCCGGGTAATAAATTACCCGGGTAATAAATTACCCGGGTAAGTTCAGAGTAGTGTGAAACCGGTACTACATGTATTACACATTACTATGGATAAAGTATTGTACAAATACTACGATAACCTATGTACATGTACCATACACTGCTAACTGTACTGTAATGCTTCAGTTTTATATTCACTTTATCCCGCCAATAATGAAGTCATGGTTTCCCATGAACAATTTCGATATTTGAACACAAAAGTACATACATGTACATGTAGATGTAATGAGATTTGCAGATAATGAACATTGCAGTGTGCAATTGTTTCAATAATTACATGTACATATTATGGTCAGGAAATTGTGTTTTGGACTAAAAACTGCATTTTAACACAACTTTGGTGAACACAAATTTCCTCAGTTCTGATTGGTCAGTTGCTGTGGACCAACACTATGATAAAATGTTCACTCGGTGGCGATTCGCAGTGTAAAAATGTCAATGTTATCATAGGACAGATAGGGACATGTATGTACAATGTATGTACAATGTACATGTAGTTGGAACACGGGGTAAGTTGAAACATTGAGATTTTCTTCCACCGCTAGAATTAATTTTATGAAATGCTGCCCTTAGCAACAGCCATCCAGTTTCCACCATTTTGCCTGCAGCACCAGTGCCCCAGTAGTACTCATGTGGGAAAGGTAAGTTTGTTTTTTTCACCTTCTGAGTAAATTTTTCACCATTCCAAACATTTGTATTAGGCAACCTAAAAAATAACTTATTTCTCATCAGCGGCCGGGCGGATTTTTCGTGCCGGGTAGATATTTTTTTATATTTTATAATTATAAAAGTTAAAATATAAATGTACTGGACGTCCAGAAATTCCGAGCAGAATTATTATTTTTTTTTATATGCTATAAAACACGCTGTTGTAAACAATACCAGTTAAAACTCGAGTTGGAGAGGTTTCTATTATAAACACCGGCAACCTGACCCAACAGCGGGCTGTGTGAACTCTACTGTAATGATAGTAATGTCAGTGGCCATGTGCCAGAAGCCGGGGAAAATCAATAAATCTAGTCTGGTATGTTTCCCAATGGCCAATCGCTTCTTTGTTTGTGCAGCTGAATCTGAATTATTCATTTACGAAAAGCTTAACATTAACATAACGAAAAACCCGGAAGTAAACAGTTTCATCAAGGCTGTGCGGAGCACAGATAGTACGGGGCGTAGACTTGATTTCAAGTCCGAGATCACGGTTTTTTGTTTTTTGTCTGCATCAGCCACGCTAAACGTCATTACCCGTATTGGCCATCACACACTGACTCGCGGGTTAAATTTAGACTAGTTCCAGGTCCCTCCATTGTCCTGAGTTTCACAAGAGGGCGCTTTTCCCGGCACAACTGTATTGGCTATCAGGCCGACAAAAACCACGATCACAGACTTGGAACCAAGTCTATATAGGGCGGTGCATATACATGTACACAAGCACTGCAGGCACCGTGCGTGCCATGGATCGGCGTTCGCCATACGTACATGTATACATATAGTACGTATTTGGAGCAAGCTCGCTGCACTATAAAATATAAATTGCCCTGACGGACCTTTTCGCCACAAGGGTTCTGATGAGAAACAACTAATTTTCTTTATGTTGCCTTACATAGTGACTAGTTTCTGAGTATTTTATACGGGGTCATGGTTCATTGCCCTCAATAAACTATTCACATACCGTATGTCGGCCGTGCAAAAATGGCGCCCTCTATCGCCCACCCGACTCCCTGTCACCCCGTATCCGCGTATCTGCGTATCCACCTCCTGGGACATGTATTTGGACTTAGACTTTTGCTCGAGCTTTCCATTCGAATTACTCCCGTAAGTCCGATTCCAGCCCCCTCAGAGGTTTTTTAAAAGGAAAAATGGCGCCCTCTATCGCCCCTCCAGACTCCCTCCCACCCCGTATCCGCGTATCCGCGTTTTTTAGGGGGGTACTTTCGGGTGGCGGGGTATTCTGCAATTACTCCTCTGTTTTCATGTATGAAGGGAAGTGCCTTTTTGATGAAGGTTCTAATCTATTTTCAAATAATAAATGTAGACCTAAATCTGTTGTAACAATATTTAAATTAGCAAAGCATAGAATGTTGGCTACTCCTATTATACATGTAACTGTAGGCCTATTGCTCGTTTTATTTTGCACCAAGGCCTATAGATTCATCTGTTGTATGCCTACAATATTTCAATGAGAAAAACAAAATGTTGGCTATTCCTGTGTTTTACTCATCTTCCTTTGGCACAACCCTTTTAACAGATTTTCTTTTTGTTCCTCTTCAGCAATCAAGATGCCGCGGAACTATAAACGCAAAACTACACGTGGCCAGACCCCACAAGACGTTATGGAGCGAGCTGTGTGAGAAGTGTTAGTTAATCGAAGACAAGTTCGAACTGTTGAAAATTCCTGCATATTTATTTCAGTTATTATTTTTTTTACATGCTGGGTGCATGACCCGTTGTGCTTGGCAAAATTATTTTACTTTTTTACTTTTTTAAAGTCATTATAGTATACTTTCTAAGGAACCGCGTACCATGTTCCAACTTACCCCATAGGTGGGGTAAGTTGGAACACCTGACATACATGTACATGTAGTCATGTTCAAGGTGGATTAGTTAAGGAACCATCAACAAGTCTAAGAATTGTATAGGCTACATTTGTAACACACATGCATTAACTGGTATAGTTATTGTTTCTTAAATAAAATTTGTTATATAGACGTTCTTGTGAAAATCGTTCCAACTAACCCCCATCTCCCCTAGTGTGTTCTTGCTGTGGACCGACACTTACAAAATCACTCTGAATAATCCAGTTCGGTATTCCAACTGCGCATACATGTGCACAACAAGATTCGACGAATATTTCTCTTGGGGAAAACGTGGCAGATAAATGAACACAAGGCTATGGGGGACATGGTTACCGAATCTGCATTCTGTGCAATTTTTCGTGCAATCTAAAAGACGATGGAAACTTTTTTTCGAACAAAAGCTTGGGACACACAAGACTCCAGAAAACACTTTGCTGTCTAAATGTTTTTTGAAAAATGTTACTTCAGAGCATGATGATATCTTTAAATTTGCTGGTACCCGCTATGCTTTTGCACGTACACGATGAAATGTTTCTCCTGAAAGAAACATTTTTTAAATCCTGATGTGCACATGCGCAGTTGGAATACCGGACTGGCTTATTCACAGTGTGAAAATGTCAGTGTGTTCACAGTGTGTTCACAGTGTGTTCACACAGTCGTACTTCCCTAATACGTCCGAGGACAAAGCTTTGTGTTTCCTTTTGTTCCCTTGATATAACCAAACCCCATAGACTAAGCACGTATCCTTACGTTCGAGGACCGATTTCAACAAAAGACTCTACGTTCGAGGACCGATTTCAACAAAAGACTCTACGTTCGAGGACTGAAAGGTTTCTTTGTGTTTCCTTTCTTCTCTTGTCCTCGGAGATATATACAGTGCACGTACACAGTGTGTTCACAGTGTGTTCACAGTGTGTTCACAGTGTGTTCACAGTGTACGTGCACTGTATATATCTCCGAGGACAAGAGAAGAAAGGAAACACAAAGAAACCTTTCAGTCCTCGAACGTAGAGTCTTTTGTTGAAATCGGTCCTCGAACGTAAGGATACGTGCTTAGTCTATGGGGGTTGGTTATATTAAAGGAACAATAGGAAACACAAAGCATTGTCCTCGGACGTATTGGGGAAGTACGACTGTGTGTGTTCACAGTGTGTTCACAGTGTGGACCATCACAAATGCCAAATTTTTATCTGCAAAATTTGTCTGAACATTCTCCAAAAAAGTCAACCCAAAATATTTTGTTTGCCTAAAAGACAAAGCATAACATTTATATTAAAGCCATATTCAACGTACTGTATGTTGTATTAAGCCCTTTCTACTCGAAGCTGCAATTTATTTTCTGACATTTGTTGGTGCCATTTCACTTTTCCAACATGCATTACACTATTAGTCATTTGATCCATAAACTGAATGTGCATGACCAAAATAAATAATAAATATTTCATGTGTAAGAGTAGATGGACTGTTTAAAATGGGAATAAACAAATTTTACATTAGCCCCTCTGCACACTTCCAGGTTGAAAGCCAGGCTCTCAGTGCTAAACAAGCACAGCTGTAGTCAACAAATTTATAATGCATGAATGAATAAATGGCAATGCAGCACACGTTCAGCACAGTAAGACCGCGTTCCCACTTGAATTGGGAAAAGGTGGATCAAGATCCGGCATTTTGGTGTGATCGTTGTCTAACCGCAACGAAACCGCAAGTCGCGTTCCCACTTATGCTTGATCCACCTTTTCGAACGGAAGTGTCGAGTCCGAAAGGTCACTGAGTTCGGTATTACGCATGCGCTTGCTTGCTGAGCGCGCGCTTTGTGGCAGTGTTGCATGCTGGGACGGGTCAAATTGCATACGTATACATGTACATGTACATGTACATGTGCGATGTTTTGATGTTCGAAGTAACGTTTCAACATGGAGGAAGAAGTGTATGAAAGAATATCAACAAAAATATTTCTCTGAGGCGTATCAGCTGCCAAATACCAATCTCCTGACAGACTCGAGCGAATCGTACATGCCGCACATGCGACGTGCATATCACTTCCCTAAGTAATCATAGTTTTCGCGTAAAAAAACAAACATCTTTTTACACAAATTTAACTTCTGCAAAGATGATGTTTTTACAAGATATTTATTGTGTCAAGATTTTCTGGAGTAGTACTAACGTTAGTACTGGCTCGAATCGATCGAACGTTTAACCTAGTAGTATAAGTAGTAAAACGTATGATTTTCTTCAAACTTTGCTACGGTTGTTGTTCTATGACACGCTGCGGGTTATACACTAACACGGAATTATTTATGGATGGAAAAATAAGTATAATTACACGAATGAAAAAGGTTTAGAAACGGACGACTTTCCAGTACGCAACGAAAACTGTAAAAGGGCTAGGGTAGGACGTACATGTGCGCTGCATACATGTACATGCATGCACGCACGCATCGCGCACCCGTGGTGACACATTTTGTATACAGCCCGTAGTTCAGTAGTTGTTTATTGTGCATGTCGTGCACGTGGGAAATTTTCACATGAGCTACACGCCTAAACGTATTTCTTCGTTCATCAGACCGCAAACTTTTCGCGCCTCTCGTGCACCAGCCGGATATTGACAGGTCAAATTGCCGGATCGGATCCACCTTTTGCGTTCCCACTTGATCGTGATCCACCAATTGGGGGATCTGTATCCTGGTCCAAAGGTGGATCAAGAAAGGTGGATCAGATCCTGATCCACCTTATAACGGTTAGCGTTCCCACTACACACAATTGCAGGATCTGATCCACCAATTGGGGGATCTGATCCGGCAATTTGGCAAAAGGTGGATCAGATCCCCCAATTGGTGGATCTAGTGGGAACGGGGCCTAAGTTGTTTGCTTACCACTGAGAGCCTCACTTTCAAACCCGGAAGTAGGCAAATCGCTGCTATTTTTGTGTACATGTACATGTGAAATTCTTCTATGCGTTCATAGGCCTAATTATTTTTTTCATTGAGGCAGGGATTGCAAACCCAGAAGATGAAATGGGTCGTTTGTTACGTGTTTGGTGTGATATTTTGTAATTCATCATGCCTAGGGCTATTTGCAGTGCTGTTTGGAACTTTTTGTGGTGCGATGATAAAAACATTTGCATTGCTGGAATTTAACAGTAGCTCACCTGGGAGTTGGGAATGTGTGTACATATTGGAGGGTAGGATTCTGGTTACAGTGATTGTGCCTTACATTTGGTTGTTTGCCGTGACTGTTTGCACACCCTAGAATTTGATCTTTGGGGAACCTGCTGAACAAATTTGAGCAAGCAGAATGCTGGGTGTTCAGGTGGGTGGCCGTGGTTTACTTGTCTACATTGGCAAATAGAGAAGGATCAGCAGGCCTGTGATGAACTTTGTAAAAGTGATTCATTCAAAGCAACAAAACTAAAATACCTTTTTATGACAGAATAAGCAAATTCGTTAACTTCAAATATACAAACCAGAACTGCTGTACCAGTACAAGTACATTGTATGATGCAAAATTTCTGTATTCCCATTTTTTAGTTTTGTCGGATAGAAGTGACAGTATGTAAGTACATGTACGTTTGCGCATACAGGCAACCTATATATCACTGTTTTACCCATGGTCATCTTGTACTACATTTTTGTTTGTACCTTATGAAGTTTGCAGTGTAAAAATCACAAGTTGGACACATTTCTGGCAGAGTTGTCACGCTGAAGAAAAGCAGTCAAATTACTGTGGCCAACTGACAGGCAAACTTTCAGTGACATTGTGACAAGAATACAATTGTAGTTTGGAGTTCCAAATTTCAGGAAAAACTTTACTTTGATGCGAACATTTTAATTTCGCTGTTAATGCATTTGGAAAACTTAACTATAAACTCAGAATAACGTAAGATGAAGGGAAAGATGCACCAGGCAAAGAATTCCATAGAGATACAGAACGAGTGAACAAGCTATTCGCATAGTTTTTTTGTTATACATCTAGGTACAACGTGTACATGGGCATTTCCACACTAACGGGGTACAATTACTAGCAAATTTTGGATTTGAGGGGAGGACACTAGAGGGTACAGCAAAGCAAGATATTTGGTTTATTTGTTTCCTGTACATTCCCGAGGCCTTAATGATCATGTGTACAAAAAATGTAGAGGACTTTCTTTATACTTTAGAAATTACAGGGGTCGTCGTAAATAATTACAATGTACGTATGTAACAAAGACAGAATTGTTACTACAAATTGACAGGACACTAATTATCATGTGCATGAATCTACCCAAATGTCATCTCATTCATATTAATAACCCATTTAGGAGTGCTAAAAGCCATAATAAACACAATTTTGTTGGTCTTTAAGACACTTATAGGTAACATACAATGTACGTAATGTGGACAGAAATGTAGTGACAAATTTCTGTCCACGTTACGTACGTAATATTCTGTACATAATAACCTGTAACATCTGAAATATACAGTAGATTGTCTTGGTTTTTACAGGTAACAATGCTGTAGTGATCAGAATGAAAAGGCACAATATTTGATAAAGACATTTATTGTAATTTAACTTTCTATCAATATTAACAAACTTTCTGTCCATGTTACGTACATGTACATAGCACTGTGAGCATACATACATGTATCTTGTAAAATTTTATTGGAAAATCTTAAATTCTTTGTAAGCAGAATCCTCAACGATAGGGTGGGAATGTACAAGGGGAAAAGAGGACAAACAACTTGATATTATTATCGTGCTTCATTTCCCAATCCCATGTCACACTTGTGTACCCCTTTACTGTGGAAAGGCCCACATGTGCAGCTAGGGTATTACACAAATAATAATAACATTGTAACAGCCAAAAAGAAGGGCATATTTTGTATGGGTCATTCCATATATTTGGGGGTCAAAAAGTGTGACTTGTTTGGTGTCCCTGTTGCACCTGACCTGTGTAAAAATTAATCAACTATCATTAAAATTGACTTCACACTATTTGTTTACTTGCTTTGCTTTACATAATCTAGGAGATAGAAGGCATTAAAGAATGTGTCCTGAATTGCAAAATCTTATACATGTCACTGTGTAACAGGGACACCAAAAAAGTCATACTTTTGGACCCCAAATTTATGGAATGACCCATATAGGCCTAGTAAAAGCAGTTTCCTGTTGAAATTCTGATTTAAAAACCCAAGTAATTAAAAACCCAATGGATTTCAAGACCAAAATAAAATAAATAACTTGAAATCCCCTTACTTCAATTATTAAAAGAAGTACCGGCAATATGTAAGAATTTTCTGTCATCATGAGCAAGTAAACATAAAAAGAAACAGAAAAGATGGTGACTGATGAAGTGCGAAAAAGCACAGAAAATATGCCCTGCCTCCCCATTCACAAAAAAATCAATCATCGGTTAAAATCAGTAGTGTATCCAGCTTTTTGTGCCAGGGAAGGCAAACAATGTCTGAACCGTCTTAAAACCGTCGCAAAAACACTATTTCCTTCCATTTAATTCATCTCGCTTCGCATCCTCGCCCATTCCAATCAAAGAATGTCCACTTAATCGTCGTTTCTCCTTAACATAATTGTCATCCTGCAGAAACAGTGGCCACTCCTTCACAGATAGAAAAAGATTACGAACCGGGGTGGGTCGGTCACACACCACACAGCTTGCATACCCACCAGCGGAATCGTACATGTAGATATACACAAAAAATAGTTTCTGCACACCAGTCACCAATATACATGTAAAGCTATTAACACTGTGAACTAATAACAATGGATTTTCATTGTTACAATAGTGCACCGTAGTTCATAGTGTAAGAGAGCTCGACCAGCAGAGTCTTTGGTCCTCCAACTTTTGCCGCATTTTATTATTTTTTTAAATGGAAATAATGAGGATGGGCTTCGATGATGACTGTATAACAACTCCTACTCCCCCCCCCCCCCCCCCCCCCCAAATGAGTTCGGACTCACTGCGGCTATTTCTTGGAATGATCACAATAATTTGAAATCAACTGATTATTCCCTGAACTTTGTCTGCACATACCAGGCCTTCTCACCGATTGACCCAAATACATGTATGTGCAGATTGAAAATTACCATGGCCGGTTGATGTCTATACACGCCAATTTCTGCATTTTCAATCCATTATTTAAAACAAATCTTTGAGTGAATGAAGTATAAAGAGCCAGATCTGTTATACACAAACCAGTCCTTGCATCGACAAGACCAGAGACGAGTTTTGAAACTCCCAAGCTCTGGAATTGACCCGTGGACATTGTCATCTTGCAGAAATAGTGTACAGAAATGAGAGGCGTCAGTCACATACCCACATGTGATGGCTGCACCCACCAGCCTTCATTGATTAGCCAATCTGACCGATATTTACACAAATAAACCAGTGAGAGACACTTAAAGAATATATCAAGGCTATCCCCTAATCGTGAGGTGTTTTAGCGGTGCGGAAATGAAAGACAGACTTTATTACTTGATTTCTACAAAAGTGCTGGATCATCTAATAATACTAAAATTATCTTAAATTTGTTAATACTCTCCAATGGTATATAAACAAATCTAGAAATTAAGTTTTGGGATGAGAGACTGTTCTCTATTGAGGGTGCCACTTTTGTTTCCTGGCCGTCGTGAAAACCTATAATTAAACCACTTTAACAAGACGGGCACTCCACCATTAACCTTGCCATGAAAATCACGAGAAAAATTAGAGCAAGCAGAACAAATATAACACAAAGAGGATATACATGTACATGTAGCTGATTAAATACATCCATGAAACATGAACATGTATTTAACATCGAGCAAGGAGAATATTTGTTAACCTCCCGTGGCTGAATTTAACAGAAGGATGGATTATTGTATCCTTTGCTTGGAATATTAATACTCACCAGTTCTGACAAGCTATTGTACATGTACATGTACACTATGTTTGAAAAAAATCAGTACTCATTAAAATGTCGGTATTCATTCCCCCTGAAAGAATTTAAGTACGTCTGAAATAAAATATCCTCCACCCCTTGCCCTGAAATCTTATAAAGTGATTGACAGCTCAACTTCTGCCAGGTATACAATTATTTATACAATGTAATACCAAGTAACAAAATGTATACAATGGGTTCAGCTCCAGAGGTTCTTTGTGTAGGCCGCTCCTTGACTGCAAAGCCTGCGAAAATAAAACAAACTATTCCATGCCAACCACACCAGCACCTGGGCCCAATTTCATGGCTCTGCTAACCACAGCTTTCCGCGCTTACGATCACCATTTTGCGCTAACAGCGCCAGCGGAAAAATTCTGCGCTAACCCTGTAAGCACAGAATCCTTAGTTACTGGATGTACGCATGCTCAAGAGCCAAAATTCCCCGCTAACGCGTGAAATACGCTTGCCGTAAGCACATAATTTTCTGCTACAGTAAGCGGGGATTTTTCGCTAACGGTAAGCAGAGCCATGAAATTGGGCCCTGGAGAGTACTACCCATCCAGCGGGCATGGGTGATGAAGAATCGAAATATTGCACAAATCCAGCCGGGTGGTGCTCGATCGACTACCAGTATTTCAAAGTATTTCATCCCGAAGGTTTCATTAAAAATATTACAAATCGTCTGTCTTAAAAGGGGAACAAGGGAATTTCTCTAGTCACATCAAATATGCCGATTATTTTATGACGTCAGTGGCCTTCTACTTTTATTTTCTCATCTGACAAAATCTTGTGGTTAAAAACTCTAGAAGTTTTAGCGAAATTTTTTTTTTCGGTTTGGGATCATTCTTTTAAAATGCTAATTCAATAAAAAAAATTAAATATGTAATTCAACAACTCGCAGAAAAATATAAATAGGGGAGAAAACATTTTTTTGGTTTCAAGTATAGGTTTATAATAATAGAGAAGCTGTCAGTAAATCTGTGATAAGATCAAAAAAGTATACAATCGGCATACTCCACTGATTCTGCTGACCCTGCAGACAGCACTTCATTGTAATAATAAAGGGGCCTATTTCTCCCGATTTAGGATTTATATTGCATTATTCCTGCTTAAAACAATAAAGTATTATCTTGACAATGATATTTTGTGTCCAGAGACAATTATTTCCCAGACTAAATATGAGAAAAAAATTCTTGAAAATGTTTGTCCAAGCTACTTCGCCCCCTGAGTGGGACCCTCATTAACATAAGTGTGTGACATAGACCGAGGCACATTACATATTCTGCTCGAGCCGGCCCCATTCATCACGCGTATGCATTGAGTGTACATTCTTCGTCCAAAATCTAAGCAAAATATAGTGTTTTTCGGCCATGCCGACAAGGTGTGTGGCTGCTGGGTGCAGCAAAACAACGAAGGCTGGAGTAAGCCTTCATTTATTTCCAACTGATGCGAAATATCAGAGAATTTGGACAGCGAAAGTGAAGGTGACAAGAGCGAAGTGGTCCGGCCCCAGCAGCTTTTTAGCGTTATGTAGCGACCACTTTGAGCCGTCGTGTCGATACTGGTATTTTCAAATCATGGGATGACCATTAAAAATATGCTCAAGTCCACTGCCATCCCACCAAAGTTCCCAGATGTGAGTAAGGTACAGGCGAAAGCAGTTAAATGGCCCATTCCCCGAGGAGCCTTCGTACGTGTACGTGTACGTGTGTATACAATGTACATGCGTCATTTACCGGGTCCAGTCGATCCATGAATTTCGGTGCCTTGGTCTACGTCACGAACAGCGCCCTCAATTTGAGTCTCAACAAATTCCAAAAAGGGGGGGTTAATTTTTGGGCGGCAAATAATCACACTAAAACTTCACTTGAACCAGTTTGGCTTTTAATTCACATTTAATACATATAAATGAATTTATTCATGAAATAAAAATGTGATCGGGCCAGTTTGAGAAGCATGTTTCCTGTAAGCAGTTTCATTTACATGCAAATTAGCCAGCCCAGCTGTGGCTGGTGGCTGGTGGCTGTAACCAAGAAAAGGCTCTGATCCAGATATCCGCAGACTCTTCTTAGACTACGCGGTTTCTCAATATTGATGGCTGGCCCAACCGACTTGTAATTTTCGACATTTTATGAAGTGTTGCTATTCATATTTCATAATTACTGAGAATAGTTAATAAAATTTGCCAAGTTTCAATAAAATATTTGGAAATGTACAGAATGGTAGTGTTTGTCAATTCTATTGATACACGCATAAAAAAATGACCTCTGCTGAAAATCGTAAAGTGAATTTCACTATTAATACATTGAGAATGTGTATTAACATCATTAGCAAGTAAACATACAATGTACATTATCTATAGGTTCAATTCAGTTTCTATCTGTTATATTCACCAGGGAAAGGCATAATGTCTATTGATTTCCATCCCTCACGTGAGGGACGGAATTGGATCACGCTCTACAGTTGACTCCCGTTAGTACAAAATCCTTGGGATCTCGTAAAATTGTTTGTTGTATCCGAATTTCGTATTATCCGATGGAAGACGCCATCTTTATGTATAGGTTGCACACCAGTAAATAAACTTCCATACACTCCAATGATAAATACGCAAACTTCAAAAATTCAGGAAAAATACTTTGAACTCTCCAAGGTGTTTGAAGCTTATTTTATCATTTTTCAGTTTCTGTTCAATTTTATGGGGATTAACCAATGACTTTTGGGAGAAATTTCCATCCAAAGATGATAATCTCTAAAAGTAGTCCCGTATCCCATCGCCAGCTTCAAACAATCCACAAGGGAAACTGACTAGGTAAATTTGAATAAATTTTCAAAGTGAACAAAGAAAACTGGCAGGAGCGGGATTTGAACCTGTGACCTCCGGGAAAACTATACCGGCACTCTACCAACTGAGCTATCTTGCCCTATGTTGGCGGTCTCCAAAATTGTCAGTATTTTTTTTCGGGGGCGCTAGTCAGAAGTCATAAACCCATAATGTCGTATAGTCAAGGATCGCGCCCAATTTGCTGATGCAACCTGGAAGCTGCATTGTGTATGTTTCAATTTTTAATAACTTTAGTTTTCTCATACATGGACATACAGTCGCAAGTTTACCTCATTTGAAAAAAAAAAGTCATGTGTGTGCATATACACGTACATGTATTACCTAGTGCAGTTAGCAAAATATTTGTTAGCCACTTGTACATTGAGCACATTTCCCCAATGCATTAGCCTACACATGTACATTAGTCAATATTTAGGCAGACAAGTTCAATTTGTTGCCATGCAACTATCCAGCTATCAACAACTGGATACTAAAATCCCACATGGGTTGTAATTTGGTGTGTTGACAGATTATCTGATAAGTGTAGCCTCCCTTGGGAGCATCAAGGGGTTTCAAGAGGGCCATGTAATGTGTGTGCTTGTGAATTGATGACTGAATGAACCATCTATGGAGTGATTAATCATGGAAGCTATACAAATGACAAAATTTAGATGGGACAACCTGTTTGATTTTATTTTCAAATAAACAAAGAAAGATGGCCGGAGCGGGATTGGAACCTGCAACCTCCAGATTACTGTATTTGCAATCTACCAGTTGAGCTGCATGTTTCTTGGTAGAGGCCATGGAGGAATCTTCTCCATGAATTCCTCCATGATTAGGCGTATCCTGCTCCGTGCTGGAGTCTTTGTTCACTTTGAAAATGTATCACAACTACTAGTACCTACATGTATTCGGTTTCTGTTGTGGTTTGTTTGATGATATTATGGAAGTTGTATCCTCATTGAGCGATCCCCCACATTGCCATGTCCCAGGCTCTATTAGAAAGCTAAGGCATGAAACAAATTACACATAACTTGTTTTCAAATAGCCAAAATGAATCAAAACATAATTTGGTGACCTTTTGGCCCAGAGGTCAACAATTTCATGAGAGACTTTAACTTCTAACAAATTTAATGAGGGGATCTAAAAATCAAAGTGCATTGTAAAATGGGGCTCCTTACTTTTTAGAAAAACATAACTTTTTTGTTAATATATTTTTTCTTAAATATCATTCTAGTCGGACCTGAGATGACCTAGGTTTCATGACCTGTGGGTCATCTCCCTAGCTTTCACTCGAACAGACTCGGTCAATCCATCAAATCACTAACTATTGTGTTGTTTTTCCTTTCTGGGCAGTATCCCCTGCATGCTCTGCATGCTCTGGTGGCAAGAGCATTGAGCAATGAAAATAACAGGCGTTGGAGCTCATAATCTCTCTCCACCAGCATGGCTTCAGGGTTAGTTTTTATTTGTGTTGGCACCTGCATTATTCCTCTGTTGTGCAGTAAATGTGCAGTTGGTACAGCTGCCTGTTTGTCGATGGTCTTTTTGCTGTAGTGTAAAGTTGTAGTTTCCAGCTCTCTGGGGGAGTTTAATTTTTTTACAGCCAACTTTTGCTCTTCCTGACTAGAAGTAGCAGCTTCAGATCTGGACTATGTCCTCAGTAATCACTTATATTTTGTCACCTTATCACCTTGAAATATGATTCCAGCAATCATGTAGTTTACACATCCCGGACTTCATGATCTTTTTTATACATGAACATACATTGTATACTGTCAGTGGAAAGAAGTACATGTATAGCTGAAGGATTCGAAAGTGTTATGCCGTAAAAACTTAGCGGATCAATCGACCGGGTGGAGTTTTTAGCATGTGTCTGCATGTAGGTAACCTTTCCGTGGTACGTGTGGAGCGGTTCTCGTGGATTGCCGACCAGCTTTTACCCGTGGAGTTTTGGATGTACGTGTACTGGGTTGTCAGCATCCAGAGATATTGCAAAGGAACAATGCTGAAGTTTGCAATTGGTAAAACTGCAGGATTAGGTCAGTAATGTTAGAATTGTAAAAGTACAGTGTACTTTAATATATATGTACTTTATACTTTCAGCAAACTTGAATCCTTTATTCTGATTGGTTGATCTAAAGTAGCAACAATTGAATATTATCCCATGTACCATGATCCATGTTCAACTCAGTGTTGCATGTGTTATTAAAGGAACCATGCTTCTCAAACTGGCCGGAACACATTTTATTTCATAAATAAATTCATTTATATGTATTAAATGTGAATTAAAAGCCAAACTGGTTTAAGTGAAGTTTTAGTGTGATTATTTGCCACCCAAAAATTGACCCCCCCTTTTTGGAATTTGTTAAGACTCAAATTGAGGGCGCTGTTCGTGACGTAGACCAAGGCACCGAAATTCATGGATCGACTCGATAGTCTGGACCCGTAAATGACGCATGTACATTGTATACACACTAGGTCTACACGTGCAATTTCGTAAGTTGCAACAACTAACATCGAACTTACACTGATTTTTTCTCTTTTAGCGAAGGCTCCTCGGGGAATGGGCTGTTTAACTGCTTTTGCCTGTACCTTACTCACATCTGGGAACTTTGTTAAGTTGGCAGTGGACTTGAGCATATTTTAATGGTCATCCCAAAGGATTTGAAAATACCAGTATCGAAACACACGGCTCAAAGTGGTCGCTACATAACGCTAAAAAGCTGCTGGGGCCGGACCACTTAGCTCTTGTCACCTTCACTTTCGCCGTCCAAATTCTCTGATATTTCGCATCAGTTGGAAATAAATGAAGGCTTACTCCATCCTTCGTTGTTTTGCTGCACCCAGCAGCCACACACCTTGTCGGCATGGCCGAAAAACACTATATTTTGCTTAGATTTTGGACGAGGAATTTTCGCCGTTCTGCACACACACGTACATGTACACACATGCATGTATACGCGTGATGCAGCAGAATCTGTAATGTGCCTCGGTATACATCACACACTTATGTTAATGAGGGTCCCACTCAGGGGGCGGAGTAGCTCAGACAAACATTTTCAAATTTTTTTTTCTTTTTTCTCATATTTAATCTGGGAAATAATTGTCTCTGGACACAAAATATCATTGTCAAGATAATACTTTATTGTTTTAAGCAGGAATAATGCAATATAAATCCTAAATCATGTTTCCTTTAATAGTACAAATAACATGTTTTTTTATGCAGGATTGTGCACATTAACTGGCAAAATAAAATAGAAAAGAAATAATCACTGCGCTCTCTTTATCCCAGAATTACTCGGTAACCCTTTGAAGCCGGATGACAGCTATAGCCGCAAAAGAAATCAGTGCCACCAGGCCGGATGACGTCCATACACGCCATTTTCTGCAGTTTCAGTCCATTGTTGGATTATTGTGTATGCAACGCTTGGCTGCACAAACCTCTTGTGTCGGTTTCGCTGGGCTGCACAGGCCGCCCTGGCACCTCACTATAAATAACCGACTTCAAGGGGCTAAACAGAGAAAATGGACTATATGAGCATTATGTTTTTAAAACTATTTTGGTACCGGTAATTTCTGTCCTGAGACAACTGCTTTCGGCAATTTATGAATTTCAGGTAGGACTTTGAATTAGAGGAGATCTTAAAACATTACATGATTTGAGTAAAAAATAAAACATTAGTTATTCAAGTTTGCTAAAAAATGAATTTTTTTATCCCACTTCCATTCATGGAACACAGAAAAAAAAATATTTGTATTGTATTCCTGTGTGGCATACAGGACACAGAAGCCCTACATTTTTATGTGTTCCACTCATGCTTGCAGGATAACAGCAAACTATTTGCATCGTGGCATTCTTCTCGGGCTCTGGCTTCTACATTATCTCAGGTACATGTGTGGGTGGAAACGATTCTCCACTCCGAACCCCCGAGATCTCTACGCCTTTCTCGTAATAAAGCATCTCGCCCCGTATCTAAAAGATGGCTTAAGGCTTTCTTATTGTTCCCATATGTTTTGTTTTTGTCTGTTTAGTATTCGATCTTTCTTTGTTCTCCTTTTCTTGTGTAGTTAAAAAGAAGCAGCACAATTGTAACCTGCTCGCATTTCCCCTTTTCCAATGTTTACTTTCCTGTTTCTAGAAGGGTTGCTATTCTTAGAGTGTTCCATGCCACAATGTACATGTACATTAGAATGCCCTCTTGGCCTTAAAATTATGTCTGATAAAACTTGTGGCGAGGTAGCCGTCCATCAAGTCGTATTCGTGCTCCCGGGCCAGATCCACCATCCTGCCTACCACGCCTGCCGGCTCCATCTCCTCGTGATCCAACTTGGGGATGATGATTAGGGAGGAGTCACCCTCACAAACCGTCTTGCCAATTCTCTGATTGAAAATCAAATCCCTGTCATCAATATTGGTGATCTCGCAGGTTTTTGTACGACCTACATTGTACACGCACATATGTTGATGTATATTGCGGGTGTATCCGTTTAGTTTATTCACAGGCTGGTATGCTGCACTCGCATAGTTTAAGCTGTTGCCCGGATCGGGTCTTTTGTGGTTACGGCTTCAAATTTGGCCATTGACAGGCTACGTTCAACAGCCGTAGCCATTGATAATAATGTCTGTGAGATAGTCTTAAATCGGGATGCTACTAGGCGTGTTGCCAAAATACTGCACAAACGCTATAACAACCAGTGATGTAGTCGAGACCATCACAAGACCAGGCACAAGACCAGGCACAAGACCCTTCACAAGACCCTTCACAAGACCAGCTTGTTACAGGCACAAGTACATGTACATTGTAACGGGCATAAACCATGACAAAGGAATGTTTTTGTTACAATTCATTTGAATAGCTTAAGACTTGAATTAAGACTGAAGGTCTTGTGTTGGTCTTGCAGGGTCTTGTGATGGTCTCGACTACATCACTGATAATAACACGAACCATTCAAATTGTCTCTTATCAGGGTTTTCTGTCAGATGTACCCCGGAAATATATGTGTACAAGAAGTATCCCAAGACACACATTATAAAATCAGGTGTGCAAAGGTTTTTTTAAAGTTATATTTATTGATTTCTTTGTAACATTGTCAGGTAAAGTCGGAAGTAGATAGTATCGATTCTTGGCATATATGTATATAGTGATTGGTGTCGATATGATTAAAAGCTATTGAATTGTGCTCTATTCGAAAATCACCGGGATCGCTGGGTCTATTAATCAATTGCTGCTACAGAATTGAAGCACAGCCTACACCGGGTTTGAACTCGTTAATCTGACCAAAAAAAACACTTTCACACTAGTAATCGCCAGAAAGGTTTTAAAGTTGGTCGTTAGCTTCACTTCCATGGGATTCGCATTCTTGAAAAACCCCGTTTCAAAGAATCTCCTGAAACTGTGACAGCAACAGAGGAAATCAATGAATATCACTACTTGTAAAAGGCTACTAATGCAAATCAATTAAGCAACACAATTATACCTGTTCAAATACAAATAAGCCCCTCATTGCTTAAAAACCAACTGATCTGACGTCACTTGTACAACACAAAGGGTAAACTGTAGATCTGCACAATAAGCAAAACTAAGTTGACGGAGGAAACATACACTGTATGTGCCTGTATAAGTCAGCTGTACGATCTCTGGCCCACCACAGACCGAGAAAGAAGGCGAGGTCTCTGTATCGAATATAGTGCTTGATAAATCTTGTTTCCTTTGATTGGAGCAAAGCCACCATACATGTATGCCTTCTTACCTCGCTGGCTAACCATCGCATCTTGTCTGAGAAAATTGGGACCGCTTGCTTGGGTGTAACATGTGCCATGTAACATGTGCCATGTATTTCTTGACCTGATCCGATATGCATGGATTCTCTAAGCTAGAGCCCGTACCCCATGGCCGTATCCTGCCAATCAAATTAAACTGCGCTGTCAGTTGGCCAACATACATGTAAGAATCCGCCGTTCCTATTGCAAGGTATTTTGGATATCTGTTTTCCTAGATGGAGGCATCCCAGAGCGTGGACCTGCGTTCTGCCTCTCGAATACCCGGTTTATGAGAAATTTGACAACATCCTCTGGGGTTGCTTTTTCCAACCTGTCACCATCTGTATTTTAAAACCCTAACACTGCTGAATTCATCAATATCAATACGAATTTCCACACGCCCTGGGGGTTAGGGTTAATTAAGAATGGTTCAAGATGTACCACCTACACTATAAAGCATTTACATGTAGTTTTCAAAAACTGCTTTCTGTTAATTTTTTGAGGAGAGGTCTGTGATGTTCAAAGTCAATGGTGTCATTCCTGAAGGGGCTTCAGTGCTTGTGCATGAGGTTTGTTTATGAGAGCTACTATGCTACAGCAAATATTAGTGTTAAGCCCATATTTCTTGCCCCACAGTAGATGTATAAAAAAGTAGGTCGAGTTAACTGCAGTAATTTTACCAGCTGTCAGATACTTTTAGGTGTGCCTTTACCCAACCTCAATACATGCATGTTTTGACCTTTTCCTCCGGGTTATTTGATCTGGTACATGTACTTATCTTAGCCTCTTTTTTTATAAACAAGGCAAAAATAATCATGGCATAACACTGACCTTGATTTGGGCAAGTTTTATCCATCAACTTCAACTGAAAAAAACCACCTTTTTCAGCTATTCTTTTCATGAATATTTCATCGCAGACCCGACATTCTGGCAAATCGACTAAACCTCAAATGCGCTTTACATGTACTCATTGGGTTTTGGCTTATTCATTGCTATCGTGTGTATGTCATTTCTTGGAGATTTATGAACAAAAAGAGCTTTTTGCCAGAGTGGTTGTAATGTTTTAATGTTTGAGGCCTTAAGTTCTTTCGGCAGTTATGATGAAATAAATTGTACTGTAAACTAATATCAATTGGTAATAAACCTTTGAGTCAAGAGGTGAGAGAGAAGTAATGCAGCATTCTGTACCTAATGACATCATGCTCGTGTTTACGTATGCATGTAGAGCTGATGAGTTATTCTCATCTTTTCATTCTAGATTCCTTGCAAGTGGTCAGGAAGTTGAGGCTTGAGAATGGATCTCCGGCAACGCCCAAGTCACCCTCACAGGAATCCAAAAGTACAGCGACGAGTTCAGGGGCTTCTTCATCAGCCACAAGTCCGACACCCCTCATAGAAATGCAAAATGCTACCGAGGCCAATATGACCAAAATGAGGAAGAAACTGGCCCGGACCTCAAGCGAGTCCCCCTTTGATAAACTGACCGACAGGGTCATCACGAACATATTCTCCTACCTGACGGTCAAGCGCTTGTGCCGATGTTCACAGGTTTGTAAGCGATGGCAGCGGCTAGCCTGGCAGCCATGCTTATGGACGTCTGTCACGCTGTCCAAGAGACAGATAAACATTGACAATGCATTGAAGTGTCTGATACGGAGACTTTGTCAGGAGACACCGTACGTGTGTCTGACCGTGGAGAGGATGATGCTGAATGGATGCGACCAGCTTACAGACCGAGGAATGAGCATGATCGCCAGACATTGTCCGGAACTGCTGCACATTGAATTAGCAGGGTGCAATAACGTCACCAATGAGGGCATCTTTAAATTGGTGTCACAATGTCCGAGCATAGATTATATGGATTTAATGGGTAGGTAAAATACTTTTCCGTTATTTTTGGGATATCATTGATGTAATATTTTTGAAGTGCCTTATGTTCATTTGTTTATTCTGCTTTATTTCCATGTATTTTCCTTATCAGTTCATTTGGATGCTTGTTCAATCATTTGATAGTTTGTTGGTTCATTCGTCTATCCAATCAATTGCTTGGCTTACAGTCGAGCACTATTATTACGAGCACAGTTGGGACGAGAACACGGTTATCACGAGCATATTTCGTCAGTCCCGACCAAAACGTGCACATTTCTATAGGAGAAAATTGGCTTAATACGAGAAGCATTAATACGAGAAGACGGTTACGAGGAGCATTTTTTGGCGGCCTGGTTGAATAAAAGTAAATTATTTTCAACATCTTTAAGACGAGTAAGTTTTGAAAACCCCTTACTTAATCCCAACCCAGAAGAAAGGTGCCAGTAATTATCACGCTGACGCCAATCTGCTCGTTCATCCGCTCTGTGGTTTTAACAAAAATCACCTGGTAGCTGCATCTTCGCGCCGCTGGAGGGTTTTTTATAAAGACAGACGGTCGGTGTTGCGGTTTTACTGCTGACAAAGGGAGTTCCGTTGCCCGACAGTTGTATGTTTTAGGGATTTATAAAAGACGGATAGTGGATGTTGCGTTTGTTGTGCCGCAAGACGAGATCTATTGCAGCCGGCTGAAGCCGCTAGAGGTTTTTTTTATTTCTAGCAAAGAATGGGAAACATGGCTTTTCTTACTTCACTTGTGACCGCGTTGTTTTTGACATCACCGACGAGTTGCAATGAAGGAATAAAAGTTGGCATTTTTTCACAAGTGACCATATGTCTATCGTACCTTCTTCAAGAAAACATCTACCAGAGATTATGCCCGTTCGGAAAAAAATGACATAAAAAAGTAATGTTCCCCCAACACTAGGCCTGTGCCGGTTACCCGGTTGCCCGGATGCCCGGATGCCCGGATGCCCGGATGCCCGGATGCCCGGATGCCCGGATGCCCGGATGCCCGGATGCCCGGATGCCCGGATGCCCGGATGCCCGGATGCCCGGATGCCCGGATGCCCGGATGCCCGGATGCCCGGATGCCCGGATGCCCGGATGCCCGGATGCCCGGATGCCCGGATGCCCGGATGCCCGGATGCCCGGATGCCCGGATGCCCGGATGCCCGGATGCCCGGATGCCCGGATGCCCGGATGCCCGGATGCCCGGATGCCCGGATGCCCGGATGCCCGGATGCCCGGATGCCCGGATGCCCGGATGCCCGGATGCCCGGATGCCCGGATGCCCGGATGCCCGGATGCCCGGATGCCCGGATGCCCGGATGCCCGGATGCCCGGATGCCCGGATGCCCGGATGCCCGGATGCCCGGATGCCCGGATGCCCGGATGCCCGGATGCCCGGATGCCGGTGTCAATATCCGGTTCCATTTTTCCGGTTCGGGTACCCGAAACTTACGGTGAAAAATTCAATGTAAGGCTTCCTACCAAAAATAAATAAATTAATAAATAAATGAATAAATAAATAAAGACAAATTGATCCATTTCAAACTCTGTTCCGACTCGAAAGACCCGAACCGTCTGGCGGTGTTTTGAAAACAAAAATGCAGTGAATGGAAAGTATCAATAATGTGGTTGGCCAACGCTGTTTGTATCTTATCTATAGCTATCTTGTTGCTTAGTATAGTTTGTCAATGGAATGTGAACTGCGGTTTACGCTGCAATCTTGAGAGAGTGAACGTTGCTCACACACTGGGGCAGCGGGAGTGGGAAGCGTTCTACGTATTGGCCTACCTACAGGTATACATTAAAACAAAAACAATAAAAGGCTTTGCTTGTAGGAGGCTTTGCTTGGAGAAATTTGTTTTATGGTGTGTGATTATTTTAGTGTCTGACTACATGTGCCCTGTCAACTCGTACCCTAGTTAACTCGTACCCAGGTTAACTCGTACTCTCTGTGGATGATTTAATATTTAACCCCTTGCGTACGGAAGACGCCAAAATGGCACAAAAAGAACCAACAAAACAGTACCACCAGGACGGATGACGCCATTTGCCGCTATTTGTGCAGTTTAAATCCATTGTTGGATTATTGTGTATGTTACGCTTGACTGCACAAGCACATTGTGGCCGTTTCGCTTGGCTGCAAAGGCCGGCGCGACACCCCGGCGCCTCCTGATTGATTGGGTGAATGTGCGAATTTCAGTCTGAACTATTTCCATTTACGCTACGAAAGCTATACAAAAAAATGGCCACAAAAAGTGATAAAAACTTGCCGCAATTAATGTCAAAAATATTTACGGTCGATAATTCTTTAAAATAATGGAGAATTTAGGTCGTGCATATATACACATTACACACCACACTATGCACATACAACGCCAGCAAAGACGGGAAACTGGCCAACACTGTCCGTCTGCCGTGCGGTAAGCATGCGTGATGCACTGCGACGAACCTCGTGTTGCGGCAGGAAATGTCGGGGAAACACGCTGCGCTATCACTTCAAGTACAGTAAGCGGTACAACCTCGAAATACATTCATGAACACGGAAAATACATACACAGACAAGAGAGATCAGGTTCTGTGAATTAATTTAACTTGCAGTAATCTTCTTTCTCCATCGATGTTTATTTAGCATTTTTACGATGTCAGATCTGACCTGGAACTGCAGTGCACTCTGCAGTGTTATGCTAAATGTTGGTCGGCCATAATGCATAGACTGGTTGCCGCATTTCCATCATGCCTTCTTTGGCACTTTTAGTGGGCGGCGCGGCGCGGCGGGAACCAGTACAGCATTGCTGCATTGAGCATTACACACGTGTTTTTACCACGGTGATAGGAAATCACGCACCGAAGGGAACTTCTAATCGCGAAGGGAACTTGTAAAAACAACAAGGTTTCTTCTCAAAAAATAGCAAATGTAAGTAGGCAAACAAATTACAAGCATTTTTTACGTAAATATGATGTTGAGAGGCATTTTGTGAAGACGGAAAATACAACAGGATTATTTTTTTTATTGATTTTTGATATTGATTTTTTTTTTTACTTGCTGATAAAATTGTTAGGGTCGCGGCCGTAAAATTAGGGTAGATCGGGTAACCGGAAGCAGAACTATTTTTGTGGGGGCCTTAGCGTCCGCACGGTGCACACAAGGACATTACATGTACATTAGACAGTGTTTTTTTCTGAACGGTCCACTTTCGGGTACCCGAGAACCGAACCAGTGTGGCGTTCGGGTACCCGGATCCAAAATTACCCGTGAACGCACAGCCCTACCCAACACCTACTCTTCCACCCTAATAAAATTTTAAAGAAAATCCCAGTCCCGAACGGAAACCTGTGAAGCCAGAAAAAAATAATAAGTGACCCCACCCCTCCCCCTTTCATCTTTATATTGTACAGTATATTATATTTTACTCGGTAAGATTCATAATTTACAAACAGTAAATTTGCGACATAAAGGATGAGGCTCCTATTTTGTGCACACATTCGTTATGTACAATAACAAAAACACACACGTGCATGGCGCCCAGTTGGTGCGTCATGTATAAATGGGCATGACATGCCGATGCATAATACGCGATACTGATAATACGAGGGTTTCTTTATAGTCCGCTGGAGCTCGTATTAACAGTGCTCGACTGTACTATCAAATAATGGTAAAAATGCTAGGTTCTTTTACAGTTTAGTTACACAGGTTCTTTTTTTGCTTTAACCCTGTCTGGACAAATCGCATTTATAGTATTCTGCCTTATTTTTTTTCTTCATATTTTGGGGTGATATTTTTGCAGTCCGTTTTGGAATATGATGTATGTACGTTGCACATTGTAATATTGGCTACCACATTGTTTGTGTGAATTTCTTGTCAAAGTTTGGGCCAAAATCTCAAAAATCTCAATTTTACCAAAATGGCACAAAATATGGGTTACAGCACCATCTTACAACAAATGATGAATCATAAATGTATCAGAATTGTTAGAGCCCTCAAAAAGAAGAATCCTAAAACACTAAAGCAAATAAAACGAGAGCTACATGTACATGTATGGCTGTTCAATGAACAGAGCGTAGGGCTTTTCCGGAGTATTTTGTATGACGTCACTTTGAATTTTGCATACTAGTGACAATATTGACCTGCCCACCAAGTTTTATGACGATTGGACCAACACTTACATATGTGTTTCAACTTTCAAGAAATCTTTTGAAAACATCATTATGATGTCAAACATTTTGCACATTTATTTTAAAAATAACTATTACCTAACGAACATATTACAAAAAGAATTTAGAATTTAACTTGTTCTGTTGATGAGATACATGTATGGCTTACAAATTCAAAAATATAAAAATCAATTTAAAATCGTATGATGACATCATCATGACGTCACATCAATTTTCATCTGTAAAACATCTTGGACTGTCTGCATACATGTACATGTACCAAGATTTAGTCTTGGTTCAAAGATGTCCTTAGCGCGTGGTGCGATGCAGTACAGCACCCTCTACACACGCACACCAAGGCCACATCGCCAATGACGTCTTGGCCCTTTCGTAGTTTCGCTCGCGAAATCGCGAGCAGAATTGTGTGTGTGTTTGCAAGGCGCGTGACGTCAGTGCATAGCATCGCGTGACCGACATTGCAGGCATTGTATAATCGCTGACGCACTGGTCTAGTTTCTGTACTACAAATGTACATGCAATTTCCTATCACATCCATACCAAGTATGCATGTCGTGTGCAGCAGCGGTGATTTCTCGTCAAGGTTGGGGGGGCGGGGGGGGGGGGGGGGGGGAGGGGGGAGGAAAAAGTTGTTATAGCATTTTGTACTCGGTGTCTCTTGTGTATCCCCGGGAAATTGCTGATCTTGATGTATTCTGGTGCATTCTGGTGCATGTAAAAGCCAATGACCCATAAAATGTATATGACCATTATGGGGAAATTATTGGGGGGGGGGGGGGACACTGCCATAGCCGTCTCCTCCTCCAAAAATATTGGGGGACATGTCCTCCCATCTAATGATGGGACGTTTACACAATTAAACGTTTAAAACGAAAAAAATTAAAATCTGTTTAGAAATTTTCCTAAACATTTAAACAGAACTCAAATTTAAGAAATTGGACCTTGTATATTATGCAATATACATCTACATGTACCTTCCAGTTCTATTTACAAAGAATCTACGATGTTTGTATATTTCATTTACGAAGCATTAAAAACGCCTTTAGTACTTGATCACATTCCAAGTTTAATTGATACATCTCTCAATGACAGGCAACTACAGTATTGTGTCAATGATACAGTGTATACAATTGATTGTGTTTGATGTTTTTAATACGCCGCTGGGCCAAGATCAATGTTCGCCGCGCGGATGGCACCTCTCCTATTCTGATTAAAATACAGAGTTTTCAAACAATTCCGAGTCTGTGATATTTCTTTATTTTTCTCTGAACTTGAATTTGCTGAAATCATCACTTGATGTGTTTTGTACTAATTAAACCAAGGGCTAGCACTTTCGTGACTTTTATTACCGGCGAGGAAAAAAACATGTAAACTTAACCCCCCCCCCCCCCCCCCCCCCCCCCAAACTGGATTGTTTGACGAATTAAAACAAATTAAGTTAAAGACAAACATGACAAAAAGCAGTTCACGGTGATATATCGTGCGTAAGGCTTTATAATTAATGCTGTCCAACCCTTTCGCCCATCCTCGGGCAAAAGTTGGTTTTGGACAAGTAAAAAAAACAATGCCATTGCAATCACGAACATAGGCCTACTACTCACTGCTACTGGAAAGATCATGACGATGACATTACGATCGGACATCGGGTAATTTCCCGATCAAATATCGTATTTTTCCGAGCGAAAGCAGATGTGCTCGGACAGGCCGATGAATTTATAAGAGAAATCTGTCAAGTTTTCAACCGACAAGTTACTTGCTGTTTCAACAACCAGTTCTGTTTTGAGCGAATCCTGTGTGTAATATTTAGCTGGCTGAAACGCAATCCACGTTCATCAGTAGATACTGCATTGCTCCATGTACATTGTAGCTCCCGGCGCATGCACACATGTACATGTACATGTATGTTACCTGACTAGCCAGCTAAAACATGAGTTTCCTCCAGTGCGCAAGCGCCATTTTTCTTTTGACCTGCCTGTTAAATTATGCATACAGGTCGCATGCAGTTTCCTGCGAAAGGGCCAAGAAGTCCTTAGCGATGTGGCCTTAATGTGCGTGTGTAGAGGGCGCTGTACAGCCATTAACCTGTGTGCGCTAAGGACGTCTTGGAACTAAGACTAACCAAGATTAAACTCAATTGGACCTAGATATAAGACCCTATAGTGTGCACCTTTAAGATTACATCATGTGACCCATGATGATTTCATCACGACGAAACTGATGAAAGTAAACATGGTCTGTGTCAAGATTGGAGTCAAAGTTTAAAATCACTTGTCTACGGCCAATTTAACCTTAGAGTCTTAATCTGTGCTTAGTTTGAAGTCAATCTGATTGCATTTTATGTCATATTTTGCTTGTAGAAAAAAAATTACAAACGTTTTTATATTATTATAAAAAATCAGCTGATGACGTTATCATGACTTCACTTCGGATTTTGCATGCTAGTGACAATATCTACCTACATTTTTTTTTTTTTCCACCAATTTTCATGAAGATCGGACTTACCCTTATACGTGTTTCAAAAAGCACATTTTTTATGACGTCATCATGACGTCACACATTTTTCACATACATGTACATGTAGTACAGTGGAATGCCGCTATAACGAACATCGCGGGATCCACAGGTTTTGTTCGTTATAGCGATTTTCTGCCAAATGCCCATATTTCAACATGCCGTCCGTTCTTTTAAATAGCGCCCTCTTGCGTCTTATTTGAAGTGCGCCCTCTTTTGACCATTGTCAGTGTACGAAACTACTGTACATTCATCTTGGCAGCATGTCACCCTGCACGCCCTGGCGGTTGCTTTAGGACGACTTTGAACATGTGCCGCTCATTAAATCATAATTCTAAAGCAACAGTTGGCTTTTCCCTTCTATTCCTTGGGGAAATAATAGCCACCTGTCACTCTTCAACATAAAACTGCAGCCTTCCGTTGTTCGGTACATGTAAGTTTTGTACACAAAATTTGGGAGCCAAGGATGGTGTTCGTTATAGCAGTGTTCGTACATGTATATACTGATCACCTACATTTGTAACTAACCTATTACAAAAAGAATTTTAAAATAAACATGTTCTGTTGACGAGATATGGCTTAATGGTTCAAAAACCGAAACAAGCATATTTAAGCGTATGATGACGTCACCTCAATTTTCCTCTATAACGCATGCTGGCCTACCAACAAACCAGGTTTGAACGCAATCGGACCTACGGTTCTCTAGATATGGGCCCTTCAAAAATGCGACTTTAAGATGACGTCACATGACACATGTCATCACGTGATGACGTCATTCTGACGTCATTCTGACGTCATTCTGACGTCATTCTGACGTCATTCTGACGTCATTCTTTGAGGCACGACTTTGCATTAGGGTCTACATGTATACTAACTGACTAAGATCCGATCAGAAAATCTATGCACAAAGTCTATGGGATTTGGGATAGAACTAAAATGGGAAGAGAAAAAAAATCAGCACAAAAACAAAGGCTTTTCCGAAAAATTTACATCCCACTGAAGTGGAGAGGTGAACGCACTTGTATCATGTTTTGTTACATTGGTATTACACGCCAACGTCATTTTGCCGGGTTAAAAAAGAATGCAAAACCCCCTTCTGTCCTTTTCATTCTGTTAATTACATCAGAATGCAGTAGCCCCTTGAGACAAAATGTATATCAAATGAAAGATATTTCAGTACTCGATCGATTACCCAAAAAAACAGAATTTGACATTTTGACCCATTTTTCGTCCTTACGACCTTTTTCCGGGCATATGAAATGTAGACATGCATAAACAAATGTTTGCATAATTATTTCACACTGGACCTTTAATTTGAAACATTGCATGTTCATGTATCGACCATTTAGTTTTGGCACACTTGGAGGCAGTGCACACCAAAGAACTTTTCATACAGACACTTATATTTGTCATCAGTACATATGCACAAACCGAATACTCTATAGTTTGTGACACCAGACTACATGTACATGTACGTCATCAGCATACTGATTGACTGCATGGAAAGGAAAAACAGAAAGCTTAAGATATAGTAATCAATATTTGGTCTTAAAAAGGAAGGTTCTCTTGGCTTGCACTGATGAGTGCACATTGTGTTTGTCTTCTTTCAACACATCAGGAAGAAATTTACTGCACTGCCCTAGTTCATAGAGTGTCTTATAAACAAACACCTCCCTGACACCTACATGTAGTTCCAAAGGTGCTTTAGATGCCCTCAAGCAGCTCAACAATGTCTGAAAATAAATCAATTATATTTTGGGATAGGAAAAATAATTCACAAGCATACATGTACATGTACATGTTTTTTAATAACATACAGGACAAAGAACTTCCAAAGCCTGAGTGTGTGTAAGAGGTCAAGCATTTAATGTTAGAATTGTATGACATTTTGTGATGTTTGTATTATTATTATTTATTGTGTGTTTTATTATTAAAATATTTTGCAAATACCGGGTGCTACAAATGTACATATAAGTGCTGCACTGTGGGAAGTGTTGCACAAAAATTCAATAGGATTTGTATTAGGGGCATTGCTGCCTGCCACTGAGCAATAGATCAGTTAATGGTGTAGGATAAGTCCAAGAATTTGCCCATGTTAATTAGTGTTACTCATGGGACATTTAGTAACACTCTTAAAACAATTAAGATTTCAGTTTTTCTAGTTCTGATGTACATGCAAAGAGAATACCCACAAGAATGTATATGTTATTAGTCAGTGGGATGATTATGTACATGTACAATGTAATTAAAAATATACATGGTTTATTGACATGTACATGTACATTGTATACGTATGGGACTGCAAGGGGACTTTTTCTTGGACTTGTACTGCCGTATCTAAGCTGCAGGAAAAAAAAGAACAGCAGTACTTAGTAGTACCATGTACATGTGCGAAACCCCCCTTGCTCGTATGCCTAGGTACCCATACCTTAGCAAACCAAAAAAGAAAAGCAAAACCCTGTAAAAGTCTTATTTTGCATGTGCATGTACAGGTACAATGTACATGTAAGAACAAAACAAAGAGGTTAAATGGAGCCACCTACATTTTGTACGTTAAGAAACTTTTTGGGAAAATTTACGCGAACAAAATCAGAAAAAACCCCCCCCTGCAAACAATCCTGGATCCGCACCCGTTTGTACAATGCAACGTAAAGAAATCTTTGTTTTTTATTCTTTGTAATCAAAACATTAGTTACATTGAGAAACAATGCCAAAAAGTATAAAGGTTTAAGAATGAAATTGAAATCGTTTGAAACGGCTTAATGTTTAATACCGTGAACAAACTCCTTGTCTGATGGAATTGAGAAATTGCATCCCTCGAGGCTCAACTCGCACCTTCGCTCTTATTGTCATTCAGTATCATAACATTAACTAGCAGTGATCTTTTTCCTCTTTTCTGATGGGCAGTTAGGAGAGGAGAGATACATGTAATACTCTAAAGGAAGAATGAAGTTTCAACTTCATTGACCAGCAAAGCAATATTATGACATTTTGATTCCTTTTGTACATTGTGTGCAGGATGCCAGCAGATCAACTTTATGAATTTTCCCTCCGACTACAACTCGTCCAGGGCCAGCGCCCTTCAGGGCCAAACGATACTCCTCAGGCACTTGGATCTGTCTGACTGTGCCTCGTTGGATGACAGTGGACTGCGCATCATTGCCACAAACTGCCCCGGCCTGCTGAACCTCTACCTGAGACGCTGCTATCAGGTCACAGACATTGGTGTGCAGTACCTGTCAGCACATTGCTTTATGATCAAGGAGCTGTCTCTGAGTGACTGCCACCGTGTTACAGACTGTGGCATGCGGGAAATTGCCAAGCTTGAGTCGCACCTGAGGTACCTGAGCATTGCAAAGTGCGAACTCATCACCGACATCGGCATCTACGCCATTGCCAAACTGTGTTTGAAACTCAGGTACTTAAACGTCCGAGGGTGTGCCCACGTCACAGACAAATCATTGGAGGTGTTGGCACGCAGTTGCCCACGGCTAAGGTCCTTGGACGTCGGGAAATGCCCATCCATCACAGACAAGGGGGTTGCTAATGTCTCTGCCAATTGTTCAGGGTTGCGGAAGCTCAGCTTGAGAGGTTGCGTGAATGTGACTAGCGAGAGCCTTCATATATTGGCAAAGAACTGCCCAGAACTGCAGCAGCTTAACATTCAAGAGTGCGATGAACTCAGCGTGCAGTCCTATAGAATACTCAAGAAGCATTGTAGGAAGTGTATCATTGAGCACACCAACCCAGCATTCTACTGAAGAAGGAATGATTTTTCACAGAAACAAAGAGCTTGTAAGGGAGAGTCCATTGTATGCACTGTGCAGTTGAAAAGGTCAACATGTCCAGACATGTCAAACCTTTCAAATGTGAAGTGTATACAATAAATGGCCTCTCCGTTACAAAGTCTTGATGGCACACTGTTACGAATCACCCTTATTTCTCAGTTTCCAAAAAAGGGCATTAAGAATGATGTGAAAAGGGCTTCCATTTTTTCCTGTACGAGGGGCTCCAAAGAAATGAAATTGTGTTAAGGTTTATCATTTACAGGATCTGACTTCCCAAATGACAAAACTGTTCTTCCTGGTCTTTCCCTGCTCAATATTGCTTTCAAAATTTTCCCTAAATATAGGTGAAATTGATTACACCAAATGCATGTAGATAAAATCTTGAGGGAATGGGATTTCTACTATCAGTTACACTGAGAGTATATCAATTATATATATACATGTATGCAGGTGCTTTTGTGAGTATGTAAATACCGGCAATCGTGGACTAGAGACAAAAGGGTTAGGGCATAGACAAAGGGTCCACGATTGAACGAACGTCCACGATTAAAATTCGTGTACAAAACTTATGTGAGGGACAATAGGGAGTCTGCGATTGACGGTATTTACACACTTGTGTGTGTTTTGACAAACTAGTAATATGTTATGTTACATGTATGTTATTTTGTCAAAGGGGCAACATTGATAAAAGAGCTAAACAACTTCAGAATGTGCTGAAAATATTGCGTTTGTGCCAAAACAAGCAAATGACAATATACACGTACCCCTGTCATTTTTGGGGGATGGACACTCTTTGAGCTTAAAAAGTTTGCCATGATGATCTTCAAGCATCTTCAGTGACCATATACAGGGTGTCCCCCAAAAAGGTAACCCACAAACAAAGGGAAAATATGACCAACCTACAGTAATGTATGTTGCAATTGAAAGTTAACCTGAAAATGGGAATTCCACAGTCCACACTTTTTCTCTTCCCAGGGAATTCATTTTCATTTCACCAAATGTGAAAAAAAAATTCCCAAAGTGGGAAAACATTTTCACATTTTCATTTCACAAAATGTGAACATTTTTTCCCCCAAAGTGGGAAAAAAAATTCACGCCTTTTGACAGTGAGAAAATGATTTCCCACTTGAATTCACAGTTGGGAAAAGTTGTGTGAGAAATGTGAATGTGAATGGGAATTCTTTTCACAAAATTTCCCATTCCCATTCACAGTGTTAAGGGGCCGTCCATAAAGTACGTACGCACGAAATGCCAACTGTTTTGACCCCCCTGTACGCATGGCATACGCAGTGGCTCAAACCCCCCCTCCCCCCCCCCCCCCCCCCCCCCCCCCCCCGTACGCATACGCATTCCATATCTCTTTTTGACTCTTAGACTACCCTATTCTAGCATCATTAAACGTCGCAGTACACCTGCGGTAGTAGTATGATTCGCATGTCGCATCCAAAGTCTAAAATAAATCACAAAATGTTGACAGGAAAAATATGCAAACATTTTTATTAACGGACCTGAAAATGATTGAACAGTGATATATTTTGAACCAAAACAGCAGTCAATGATGACATGAACCAAAAAAGGAAACAAAAATATCCTGATACACGATTTTTTTGCACAGTTTGCTCTTGACGTTTCATGAGTGGTTTATTGAGATAGTGAACGCTTTTCACAAAAATATGTGTTTGAACAAGGGCAGTTGATATACAAGACGTATATCTTTTTGTTCTTTTGTTTACCTCCAGTACAAGAGTGATTTTGGACAGCACGGGGGTGAAATTGATACAAGTACACCTGTACGTTTCCGGTGTACACTGCCAGTTTATAAAGCAGTCTTTTTGTTGAGGGCAAAAAATAGGCCGGAGTTGGCTGGCGCTGGGAAGACTAATTTACTTTTGGTTGGGGTGAAGGGTACTGTGTTATAACTGTTTTTCGATGCACAAAAGCTGGTCCTGGTAGTTATTTATATGAGAGAGTACAATGTACATTGATTTCATGACAATTCATTAAAAGCAAATTGTCGGTTGCGTACGGTACGCATTGGCTTGGACCCCCCCCCCCCCCCCCCCCCCCCCGGGACGCATTGTGTACGCAATGTCAACAACCCCCCCTTCCCCCTTCGTGCGTACGTAATTTATGTACGGCCCCTAAACTCTCAATTGCAATGTACTATACATGTACATGTGCATGAATGCGTTCGATTAGCTTACACGTGTATAAAGTGAAACGAGACCGTTCGATTAGTCATCACGTGATACTCGTGTCAGCCCCGGTGTCAACCACCACTACCCCAGCCAGCGAGCAGGTCTCTGGTGGCTGCCCGGGGGTATTGACGTCACCGGCTAGCTGAAAATGTAAATTACATATTGTGACACAAATTGGAAAGCAAAGAATGTATTTTCCTGACACTGACACTGACACCGTTTGTGACTACTAGACTACATTATATGCAAATTGTGAATTTTATAATTCAGTTTGTTCTTACCTTGGGGCGGTATACGTGACGTACATGTACTTCTCTACTTTCGCCATGGATTCACTACGATTTGTGATGAAATTTATATTTACATTTACATGATCGTCATTACATACATTTCAAATGTATTTACATGTAATTGATCATATTGCAATGATACAGCTAATTATATTCACTCGATGTCTTTCCATTTTGCGGGCAGAGTAGACAACAGTGAGCCTTTGACCTTAATTTTCCCAGATGGCCTAGGCGAATGCACCGCAGCGTTGCACGTATGTTTACATATCATTTATTCACAGGCTCGTATGCTGCACTCGAACAGTATATATATATATAAGCCGTGCCCGGAGTGGGTCTTTTGTGGCTACGGCTTCGAATTTTGCCATTGTCGGGCTACTGTGAAGAGCCGTAGCCATTGATAACAATGTCTGTAAGATAGTCTTACATCAGAATGCCACGAGGCATGTTGTCAACATACTGTACAAATGCTATGAGAACACAAACCATTCAAATTATTTCTGATGAGTTTTCCCGTAATATGTACCCAAGAAATATATGTGCAAAAGAAGTTTCCCCAGACACCCATTATAAAATCAGGCAAGCTACAATTTTTAAAAAATAGAAATAATTGATTTCTATACAACATTGTAAGGTAAAGTCGACAGATGTCCTCGGCATATTTCTATAGTGATTGGTATCGATATGATTAAAAGCTATTGATTTATGCATTATACGAATATCACTGGGATCGCTGGATCAGTTAATTAATTGCTGGTACAGAATCGAAGCACAGCGTACACTGGGTTTGTGAATCTGACCTTAAAAAATGTAGCTCACTAATAATCACCAGGAAGGTTTCAAGTCTGTTGCTTCACTTCCATGGGATTCGCATTCTTGTAAAAACTCAAGTTGAAAAGAACCTCATGAAAATTATGATGGCAACAGAAGAAATCAACAAATATTTGTAAAAGGCTTAGTACTATGCAATTACCGGTATATTACACAACACCATTAGGCCTATTCAAACACAAATAAGCATAAGCTTAAAAAAAGAACTGATCTGACGTCACTTATACATCGCAACAGGTTCGACAAAATGAGCAAAACTAAGTGAGCCCAGGAAAAATATGTGCTTCGATTAGCCTCATTTCGTGGCTTCCCTGCAGTGTAACCCATGTAAGCTAATCGAATGCAATGGAAAGCTTATCACCCCTAGTTTGAGAAAATCATAATAATGGTCATTGTATATAGCATGGTAATATTTAACCTTTGTGGGTTACCCTGTTTGGGGACACCCTGTCATGCCGTTGTCACAAACATAACATGTACAAAGAAAAATGTACATGTACATGTATGTGGGTGAGTCAAAGTAACCGAATTGAAACTTTGTTCCCGCATATATTGTAATTTTTTATTATTGATGTGAAATGTTTTATATCTATACACGAAACCGTCCATCTCACCAAAGTTGTTGGCAACGGTACATTAACTTTTGAAGACAATGTTTTACGACTTTGTATAGTTGTCTGGATGTTTCATTAGGAGTACTGTGTATTCACAAAGCTTACAACAGTACAGACCACAGACATATTAACCTATAGATGGACAGCACCTATTGATATCAATGTCAGGGTACTGTAATTTTGACGGCGCCCAAATACATTGTAAGTATGAAACCATGGGCGAAAGTTGTTGAAAAATATGCACGACTACAATGTGTATAATTACATCGGGAGGAGTGATACAAATCGGCAATTTCAGTTGAAAATGCATTGATGTTGACTGAAAACCCTTCGAAGCATTCACTTTATACTGCTGTACATGTACAGTTAAGTATTTGCTTATTTTTTAGGCGTAACGTTTACATTATGCATCATATTCAAATCTGTCAATAAAAAGGACCACTTTTCAAAAAGTAGTGGTCTCAGGGTAGTGTTCTCTACAGATTCTGTTTTATTATTATTTAAATTGTGAGAGGCTCATCAGTGATTTACAGTTACATGTACCTATTCAAATTAAATAGTTTTTTGTGTCGTCTAAACGAATGCTCTTTTGACTTGCCAATTCCATTCCCGCATTTCAATTGTTTTTTTCAACCCTATACCCGTACGGCCTATGCATACATTGTAGTCTTTTTAGACGTTGTATCATCCGTTGTTCAACAGAGTGGATATATTCTATACTTCA